>JASUUH010000204.1:0-395992 GCA_030449925.1 Citropsis articulata
CGATTAGACAAGCCCTTGCATTATGACACATACAAGCGTGATTAAGCAAATACTACTGAGAACGTTTTCTTTCATGATTATTCGGCCTTCCTTAATCCCACCGCCACAACTTGAAATCGATGCGAAGCCCGGACGACGATCATTCTTTCTTATAGTTTTCCTTTCGGACTAATTCATCCGCCCATGTTGTTAGCTGAGTACTCATTGATTCAGCCGCAATTTTTCTATCATAAAACCATTGCTGCAATGTTCTTCTAAAGTAATCAACAAGATGAGTTACGGGAAATTTTCGCAGTTCTCGCATGAAGGAATTCACACTCTCCGCGATGTTGGTGGTAAGTATGCTATACCTCCTTCCTTCAAACTGAGACCTTACTCAATTACACGTACCCACATTATTTTCTAAATAATCAGCCACACCCGAGTGGAGCATCCACAACCCTTCAAGTTATCTTTTAAATTTCTCATGTCCGTATGCTTTTGCTGCATTAATAAAGGCAGGCTCAAATTCATCCCAAATAGCTTTGGACATCCTAAACTTGGACTTAACATTACCTTTCACATGGTAAAAACAAATGCCATGAGTTGCATTGTTAAATACTTTCAGAACAGCTCTCCTAATGGCAGTACATTGATCAGAGATAATTACTAACTCTGACCTATCGCTAATCACTCCGTGTAACTTCATCATAAACCATTCCCAAGCATTATTGTTTTCTGAATCCATGACCCCAATGGCTAACGGATACAATTGATTGTTACCATCCAGACATGTTGCAACGAACATACTTCCATGATATAGTCCCTTTAGATGAGTATCATCTACAGCAATAACAGGCCGAATGTACTGCATAAAACCCTTGATACAAGATCCAAGTGTTACAAAGTAGTACAAGAAATTACCATCTCCATCCAGCTCGAGGTGAGTGACTGTACCCTCATTCGCTTTGGTGAGTGCATTGAGAGTATTTAGAGCAAGTTGTATGACTGCGGGGTTGTCCAACTATTTCAAGACCAACTTCTCTGGCGATATGCTTCTTTGGTATGTTAATTGAACACCGTACTCCTGCTGCATATCCGCTTTGATGTCATTTGGAGTGTAAATTCTTTTATCTTGAATATATTTATCTGTGATAATATGACCGAAAACTCGGCTCCTTACTTGATGACGACCATAAGGAAATACCTTATTATAACAACTATGTACATTGTCAATTCTCTTCACCACCCAAGGTACATTATGCTCATTTGAACTTCTAATAGCTCAAATGCGCCATTTACATAAGTCCAAACTATAGTGAGCTTCAAAATGTGTCGTTGTAGACCGTTCAATCTTGAAATCAAACTTATCTGTAAAAGCAACCTTGCGCAGTTGTAATATTAAATCATTCTTCTCAGTAAATAGTCTATCCGAGCCACAACTGCTATGAAAGCTTGGAGCAACCATGTTCGAAGGTAAAATTGGAGCAAGATTTATGTGGGGGTCAATCCTCCTTCTCGATCCGGATATTGGAGGAATAGATCGAGTGTCTCTGTTATTCAACGGAATGTTGCCTTCACACTCATCCTCATGCTGAAACAATGGAATGTTAGAAGGATCGGCTCTGCCATCATCACCAGCATTATTGAAATAAGTGCCTTCCATAGTATTAAAAGGTTCTGCACAAACATTATCTCCCTATGTGTTATCAACATGATCATCATTCTCGCGGAAATCATTATTGTGATACGGAGAATACTGTCGCTCCAACGCCGTCGTTAGTGGTAATATATCTTCTATAACTTCCTGTAATGTAATGTCATTGTCATCAATGTTGTCATTATTATCGTTGAAGGAAGAGCAATATTGGTGCAACGATATCCTTGGCAACACCTCCTCTTCATTATCGGGGCCAGACATATTTGCTCTAAAAGAAGTTTCTGTTTCAACAGGTGGCTCAACATCTTGATTGAACTCGAGGTCGTGTGGTAACAAATACAGGAATAAATTCATAGTTGCCCATATTGGATGCCACGTGCAACACAACCTTTATCATTTCATCTTCAGACATATCCATGGGCAATGTACATATATGATACAATGTGTTTGCCAACCTCAAAGTTGTCTTCATTGTAATACTATATTCATGAGGATTGATTTGTAATACCTCGCATACTCTTGTAAAAAATTGATCAAACAAATAATTTTTCTCAACTAAAAAGGCTCTATTTTTACCATTCACATACTCCATACGCCCATCTTCAATATGCCACCAACCATCGTAGAACAATTGAAGCCAATCAATCCATGGCTGAAATTAAAAAAAAAATTACGGATTACAAAAAATCGGTTCAATGAACCTACTTGTCGGTCAGACGGTTGTCGCACAAAATTAGTGCGATGGTTACCGTCGCACTAGAAATTCCGGAGGCAACGGTAAAAAATTGATATGGCCCATTTTCGTCATTCTAGCTAATGCGATGCGTCTTTCTATAGTAGAGATAGTACATGCGTAATGACAAATCACATCCATATTATTAAAAGCATGTGGTAGAAGCAATTTTGTTCTAGTGTTAGGTTGGCGAAAAGCCTTCCTACATCTGCGGGCCCCAGTGCGATAAAATCCACGGGGATCCGGCAATGCAAAAGAAAACAAAATAATATTTAATGAGTAACCGTCGCAAAAGTCGAGGCGATCAAAGCGCCTGCAGGTGCGACGAACCGATACCAAGTTTTCGTCCCCGTCGCATTTTCGTGCAAACAGTTTCACTGGTCGAAGCTTGATAAAATAATTCTTACCACTAATGCAGTAATGCAGAACGCTGCCAGATCTGGATGGATGGATTATGCTCGAAGTTTATTTTTTCCGTCGGTATTTGCCGTTGCCTTTTGCCGTCACCAGTTATGATTAAGAGTGCAGGGTTGCTTTGGTTTGGCTCAAAAGGGAGAACGAAACTTTCGAGGGTAATTTGGGAAGGAAACGTTGGGTTTGGCTAATGTTGATAGAAAAAAGTTAAAGGGGTTAATTATGAAAATAGTAAAAGTTTTTTGGTTAATTTTGTAAATTTCCCAATATTTTAACAAGAGAAATAACGGGAACAAAGAAGATTATTTTATTCAATAAACCAACGCTATCTCTCTTTAGTGTGTACAAACTTGAAAAAAAATAAAAAAAAGCGAACCCCCTTTTTATAGTCCCATAATCATAAATTGCTGTAAGTGGATAGTCAAATAAATGGGTTATAGATCACAACCTTTTTGTTGATAGTTGGAGCTATGAACTAATAAAACATTGTCATTTGGGGAAAGTAAAAGTTTTGTTTTAATGAACATATCCATTTAAAAATTGATATTTTCATAACATTCGAAGCCACTAGCACCGCCAGTATCTGAGATCAGATAATCATTTAGTATTAAGGTGCTGTTGAAAAAACCTATAATTATAAAAAAAAATTATAATGTGTGGTAAATATGACTTTTAGATAATAATTTTATAAAAATAATAAAAAAATTATAAGTTTTAAATCATACAAGTAATGGGATCAAATTAACTTAATTTGTATGCCACAAGATATACACTACTTTTAAAATATAATTATTTAATTTTAATACCAAATAGGGCTGATTCGGATCATACGTAGAAGTGGCTGGTTTGTATATTCCGGTAGAAGCCTGTCGTTTATAGTGACCGCGATACGTGTTGTTATGAAATTTTGTCTCGTCTTAGGCACGCTTAAATTGCTCTGAGCCCGTTGGCAATTTCTTGTGACCATATCAATTTTATGATGAAACAAATGTATCATGTATTATGTCTTATTTATTTATTTTTTTCCAAAGTTAGTTTTTTAAATATTTTTTAGCAGTGTGCTAACACATGTCTAATCTTCAATTCTTTGGCCTACTTTTGATTAGTATACTATTCATCTGAATTGCGTTTGATGTTGAGGTGTTATATAAAAATATTATAATAATAAAACAAAAGTTGATAGTATATAAAATATAATTTTTAATATAAAAATTATTAAAGAAACTAAAGGCTGATAGAACATTGATAAAATTAATTATTAAATCCAGCCAAAGTTTCTTTATTATTTGATTATTGTCAATTATTATGGTAATCCCACTCAGTGTTACCTCATAAATATTGTTTTCTAAATACATAATTTAAATTAATCACTAAAAAATTAATACAATCAATATAGTGCAACACCAAATATAGTATAATTAGAAATTAATATAGTAGCATTAAATACTGTACAATATTATTACAATACAGTGTTAATATAGTCAATATAATACTACATACCTGTATTAAAGAATATAATAATATATCAAATATATTTTAAATATAATATAGTATAGTGTGACAAACGTAGTCGAGAGATTAATGACAGATGCCAATAGTCAACTCTTCTTTAAATTGAATACAGCGCTGATATTTACCTCGGGTCAAAGCCCGAAATTGGCTAAAACGACCCCGTTTCGTCTATTAATTTTTTTTGTTTTTATTTGCTATGAAACGACGACGTTTAGCTTGGATAAATCGCAAAGGCATCAACAAAGCCAAGTTGCATCTTCGTCTTCGTATCCTCATTTCACCAGACAGCCACGTTTTACATGAACAACTTTCGATCGTATCAAAAGCATGCAAACAAATTAATGGGAGGTAGCTCAAGCATAAACAGCGGCGAAAGTAAAGTGGAAAGAAAATTCCAGATTCTTTTTTCAATTGTTCTTTATTATGTGTAGCTATTGTACAATAATGAAAATGAATCTGTGCATACATTTTTTCTCACAACTGGCATTTTCATATGAGTCTTTGACTTCTTTAGCAGGCCACAAGAAAAGAAAAAACATAATTTTAGTTCAGATCTAACTATTCCATCTAGAGCTAGCTCAAGACAAAGGAAAATGATGCTTGCGTTAAGAGAACGAAGAGGAAGGAAGAAGTAGCTGGTTCTGTTTTTTTTTTTAACTTTATACGCTGGCAAAGGAAAATGATGCTTGGGTTATTAAGGGTTCTGCAGCAACGAAGAGGTAGAAGCAGCTGAGCTAAGACTTAAGAGAACGACGAGGAAGCAGCTGGTTCTGTTTTTTCACTTTATGCAAGCCAAAATGACATCGTTTCACAGGAAATCAGAATAAAAAAAATAAGCGCTGAAACGATGCCGTTTTAATTGTTTCGGGTTTTGACCTAGGGTTTGACCCGGGGCAAACATCATTTTCCAATTGAATATGGCATCAGAGTTGAGTACTTTAAATTAGAGCTGGCAAAATAGGTCATCGGGTCGTGTTCAATTTGCGTCAATTTGAATTAAATCAATCGACATTTAATAATCGTGTCAAGATATCATGGAAACCCGACAGGAAAATAATCGGCTGCGATAACCCGCTTAAAATCTATATATTAAACAAAAGTTACATCAAATATTTACATACAATCATACATACGAATATTATAAAACATTTATACTATTCAGGTTTTAAAATAAAATATACATATCTAACAAAATATTGAATATATATTTTACAAAATATTAAATATTGAATATATATACATACATAATATTGAATATATATACATACAATATTATAAAACATTGTGTTTATATTTATCCTTTCAAAAAAAAAAATATACATATCTAACAAAATATTACACATTTATACTATTGAGGTTTTAAAATAAAATATACATATCTAACAAAATATTACACATAATATTGAATATATATACATACATAATTTATCGATATTATAAAATATACATATCTAACAAAATATTACAGATTTATACTATTGAGGTTTTAATTATATATATGTAAATATTATTATATATCAATATTATAAAATATACATGTCTACTAATACTTTACACATTTACACTATTAAAGTTCCAAATATATTTAAAATTTTATATATAAAACATTGTGTTTATATTTATCTTTTCAAAGAAAAAAATAAAAGAGAAAATCATTTCTAATACTTGAGTTCTAATGTCAAGAACCTGCAAATTATTTTAAAATAAAAAATATAATCGGGTCATTGATCGGGTACATGTGTCAAGAATTTTAACCTAAACCCGACACGGAAAAAAATCATGTCGACCTGGACCCGACCCATTTAATAATCGTGTTAAACATACTCATTTAATTATATCGTGTTCGTGTCAGATAATCGGGTTGTGTCAAATTTTGTTAACTCTACTTTAAAGAGCAGCTCTGGCTGGAAAATTTTTGAGCTGTGTGGGTCTGGTGCCAAATGCCAACTGTCACTAACGGAAATTTACAAATTTACAACTAGATAATTTATGTAGTTGCATCAAATAAAAAAATACGGGTGAAAGTTTTGTAGAAAGAGATAAAGATGATTTCAAAAAACAGAACATGGTAGTTATTTGATTGTCCTGAAGAGAAAGAAATCATTAATGTGGTCTGCAAACAAGGCTCAATCCCTGATGGTTCAATACGTAAACCCAAAGTAAGGCTCGTATCCGTTACAATATTTTGGAGTCGATTACAATGTAATGTTTTCTCATGGTGCTGAGTCAGTCGATCGTTTGGAACTTTGGATACAATTTGAGATCTTGTTACACTTTCTACTTAAAAAAGAATTGAACCTGTATCAACTTGATATGAAGTATTACATTATAAGTGACAACCTCAAAGATCCGTCATTCGAGAAAAAGAAGATAAAATTGATAAAAAAAAATTAATATTTCATTGATATTTTGACATTAAATTTAATGGACCCATGATACTTACGGCTTCGAGACTCAACAATCGACTGGGCCTGCCTTCTTGAAGTGATATGTTGGTCTCTTCTTAAATTTTAATGCAATGACAGTTGGGTATGTAAGCCAATCTTTAATTGACAAGTTTTTAACACGTGTTTGAAGTTAATGTGCCACATGCGTACATATATCTTCAATTAGCTGTAACTGGGAATCAAAATAAGTTCATTCTTTAGCATTTGTCAAAGTATCCTAAAAAAATTCTTTAAATAAAATTTTATTATTTATTTAAAAAGGTATAACAGTATTTAAAATTCTAAAAAAAATACTTTAATTAAGATTCTTTAAATAAAAAATTATTCTCCCTCTTTAATTTTGTACAGCTACTTTCTCCTTCTTTAATTTATATTTTATTAATTTTATTAGAGAGAGAGAAGTGCTTTAATTACCATATTTTTTTCTTTGAAGAAATATTTATTTAATTAAAATAATATAACTTATTTATATTTGAAGAATATTTTAGAGAATTGATTAGTATTAAAAATTGTATGTTTGTTATGAAATAAAAATGTTATTTTACGTTATTAATATAACTTATATTTGTAATTGTGTAACATATTATGAATTTCTAATTATTTTTCTAAATATTTGATTTTGTGTATTTTTGTGTGTTTATTAGGTAAAAATAATAATTTAAATACGATTGGAGAACTGACAAATGTACGGATGTCAAATTTAGATTCCGGAAGTCCGAGAAATTATGTCATTATCGAGGAGAATCTAAGACTTTTGTTGTAAATTTTTACATTTTTACCACGGTAAATATGGTAATTGTAAAATTATAAGTTTTTATCTTGTTAGGTATGATATTTTATTGGTGCAATATTTTGGATATGCTTGAGTGGATAAGATAAGATTATGTTTGATTAGTGGGATTATTAGTGGGATAAATGTAAGGTTATGATTTAATTAGATTTTTTTATTTGTGTGGAGTGGATTTACCTTGTATTAGTATAAATAGAGAATGGTGGTGAACACATCTCTAGGCACCTTCTCTTCTCTTCTTTCCTCCCAATTCTTCTCCTCATCTCTCTTTATAATATATTTTTAATTAATAAAATTAGGTTTATTTCAATTTTTAATTTCCATTTTAATTATGTGTTTTTCAATCTTAATCATTTCTTTTATTTCAAAAATGTTTAGCTAAATATTTATAGTTAGGGGAAGGTGAAACTCTTAGTAAAAAAATATAGTTTAATCAAATTCAATTTTTAATTTTATAAATTAAGTTGTTTTCTATTTAATTTTATCCATATTTTATATTTTGAAATTTTGATTTATTGTAGACAAAAATAGGAATTTGGCACAATGAATTCTTAATATCTTAATATAAAATATGGTAAAATGGTATTTTGATTTAGTGTAAACAAATTAAGTTTTGGCACATTAAATTCTTAATCCATAATAAAATAAATGGGAAAATAATTTTAATTAATAAAATTAATTTTTTAGGAAATAAAGCAAAAATAAAAAAAATTTTTAAATTATATTTATTACTAAGAGTGGATCCATAACCCTAACTAATTCAACTTCATAGTTTTCCTCAAATTAAATTGTGTGTTTTTAAATTTTATTTTTCTTAGATCAATTTAAACAAATAAATTAAACCATTTCTCTGTGGATCGACCTCGGACTCACCGAGTTATATTATAATTAGGCACGCTTATACTTGGGAGTAAATCAAACATTTTAAGTTGTGTCAAGAATAATATATTTTTTTACTCTCCTTTTTACTATACAGGTACGCAAATAGGTATTTGAAGGGTAAAATTAATAGTTTTTTAGATATGTTCTAATTGTCCAAGTAGTAAAACTAGAGCTGGCAAAACGGGTCATCAGGTTGTGTTCGTGTCGTGTCAATTTCGTATTGTGTTAAATTTAAGTTGATCTAAACTCGACCCATTTAATAATCGTATCAAAATATTGACTCAAACCCGACATGAAATATAAACGGGTTACCCAATAATCTATTTAATATCTATATATTTAACAATTGTTACACACACACAAACCCCTATATATACACACCCCCCAAAAATATTACACATTTACACTATTAAAGTTCTAAATCTATATAAAATTTTATAAATAAAATACTGTGTATATATCTACTTTTCCAAAAAAAAATAAATAAAAAGAGAGAATCATATCCAATATTTGAGTTTTAATGATAAAAACCTAAAAACTAATTTAAAAAAGAAAAGATAATCGTGTCATTATTCGAATAAATGAGTCAAGAAACCCTAATCTAACAGGAAAAAAAATCACGTCCACCCAAACTTTACCTATTTAATAATCGTGTTAAATTTAATGATCCGTACTCATTTATTCATATCATATTTGTGTCAAATAATTGAATCATGTCAAAAGTTTGCCAGCTCTAACTAAAACGAATAGAGAAAGCTTATAAAGCACATCCTATTCTCCATAGAAATCCTCTGATTTTATATTTTAATGTTTCAAAGAATTTTTTTATTGTTATTTTCCGAATACTATTTATGTCTGAAGTCCAAAAAGTTAGAATAGCTCCAAAATTTTTTATTAATATTAAAAAAGTCACACATATAATCCATTATCCCCCAATTACTATTATTTTAAGAAAAATGATTGAAAACTGAAGGTGGATTAATTCCTAAACAAAAATATATTTAAAATGATACCCTTTAAAATATACTTTATCAAAATTTAGTCAAATTTTATACATATATTAATGCTCTTATTAAAATCGAACACTTAACAAAGTGACAAAATTTTGTGCACGCCTTAGCAGATTAGTCTGTGCATTTAAGATTTGATAAGTATGTGGCCTTTTAGTAGGACCTCAATTTTTAATGTGAGTAAGATCTAGGTAATTTGAAAAAAAAAAATTATGAATCCCACCCACAAGATTTCATCAAACTTACCAATAACAAAAAATCATTAAATCACCTCGACGAAAATAAACACGTCCAACTCGAGTTTTTCTCCCCTTGAGCAAGCCCATTTTGATCAGCTAGATTACCTGCCGATCTAATATCTGCAATAATTGAAAGCTCATAAAAATCTTTCAACTTGATCATTATTATTTTTTGACAATAAAGCCAAAGACCTAGACACAGTGATTACTCATTACTTATTGATAGAAAATTACAAGCTAATAATATCAACATGCCAGATTCAGGAAACCCTGAAGCTAAAGCCTCACCAAACCTCCCATGGACGACAAGGCTCTTTATGTCGGCAGTGGACTTCGCCGTCGACGTATCTTGCCGCCGTAACATGACCTGCAACCGTCGCCTCTTCGACCTCGTTGACCTAAAATGCTGTGCTTCAAGTCAACCCAAAAATGGTGTCAAATCCTTCGATATCGTCATCGACAGCGACCGCAATCTCTGGTTCCACCTCTACATACCTACCATTGTTACTGAAATAGCCGCCACAAGCAGCTTGCCAGTGATTGTCTACTTCCATGGCGGAGGCTTCGTTCTCCTGGCTGCAAACTCAAAACGCTACGATGATCACTGTCGAAGGCTCGCCAAGGAGATCCCCGCCGTCGTCATCTCCGTCAATTACCGTCTCGCTCCTGAGAATCGGTACCCGAGTCAATATGACAATGGGATTGATGTGTTAAAATTCATCGACAGTAAAATCTCAACAGTCGAGGATTTCCAAGCTTGTGCTGACCTCAAACGTTGTTTTGTCGCCGGAGATAGTGCCGGAACCTGGCGCATAACGTGGCAGTGCGAGCTAATGAGTGTAACTTTTCCAACTTGAAGCTCATTGGAGTTATAGCGATTCAGCCATTTTTCGGAGGAGAAGAGAGGACTCAAGCGGAGGAAGATCTTAATGATATAACTCCAATGGTTTCATTGAAGCTTACTGACTGGATGTGGAAACCTTTTTTGCCGGAAGGGTCTGATCGGGACCATCCGGCGGCGAATACTTTTGGGAAGAATGCCGTTGATATTTCCAGAGTGGACATTCCGGCGACGATTGTAATTGTTGGTGGGTTTGATCCTTTAAAAGATTGGCAGAAGAGGCACTATGAGGGATTGAAGAGACATGGCAAAGAAGCTTATTTGATTGAGTATCCGAATGCGGTTCACGGTTTCTACGTTTTCCCTGAGCTACATGAGGGATCTTTCATTGATGACGTAGGGAATTTTATACGAGATCAATCTGCTAAATCATGAATGAAGGAAAATTAATCACTCTCCCACTCTTTGTTTAATTAAGTAATTAGCATTCAAATTGTAATCCCATGTGTGTACGCTTTTCATTTCTAATTGTTGTAAAATTTCATGCTTTTAGCTAGAAATTAATTAAGTTTCAAAGCTTGCAATATATATGCCTTTTTAGTGGTTCGTTACCAATTTTTTTCTTTTTTTCTTTTAAAAGAAGTGAGTGAGTTATCTCTTTCTCAAATTGTTTGAGGCACAAAGCCATGAAATTAAACACAGCACCGATATGCTCACACCACTTTCGTTTTGTGCTAACTATAAAAAAAGTTATTGTAGCTTTAAAACAAGCCCTCGTCTTGCTCATACGCAAGTGCAGAACACACACACTCCTCTTACTCAAACGCAAACACAAACGCAGACCACACACACTCGTCTCACTGGACCACATCACTCATGCAAACACAAACTACACTCACGCCAAAACACCGTGTTTCTCACCCACTCGACTACTCTGTGCTCCGTCCATCGGTGTTCTCTCTCTCTGGCCGTGGGTCTCTCCATATTTGGCTGTCAGCTGTCTCTTTCTTCACCCCGTGGATTGCATTCTCACTGTACTTCTGGAATTTGACACCCCGCTGTAGCTTTACTCTCTTAGCTGCCGTAATTGATTTGTGGAGATAATTTGCTTCATTATTGTTAGATCTTGATTGTGCTGATTGTGAATTTGTGAAGATTTAATTACTTTTGTATTAATATGTGTTGACGGTATCTGTTAAACTTTCAGTTCGAAATTGTAAAATGTTAATTTAGTTTTGTTAATACAAATTACAGTGAGTTAGCTTAGTTTTGTTAATACGAATTATTTTCATTTTGTTGTCACCAATTATTTTGTTTTTTAAATTAGTTTTGTTAATATAAATTATTTTCATATTGTTGTCATGAATTATTTTGTTTTGATAATATGAATTTCCATTTTGATAATATGAATTATTTTCGTTTCGCAGAAATAAAGAATATGGAAAAGGTCATCGAAGTTGAAGATTTGGAGAAAATTGAGGCTGAGGATGAGCCAATGATTGGGATGTCTTTTGATACTGATATGAAAATGTTTATTTACTTCAAAGAGTATGGTAATAAAAAAGGGTTTCCAGTTACGCGGAGAAGTAGTAGAAAGGACAATGATGGGATACTTAGAAATGTGTCTTTTGCTTGTGGCCGAAGCGGGGAGACAAGAAGAAAATCTACTAATATCTTAAAGTCACAACCTAATACAAAAACAGGCTGCAGTGCTAGATTGGGAGCTGGTTTAGGGGATGATGGAAAATGGACGCTTCGAAACTTAAATCTTGATCACAACCATCCATTATTGACCCTAACGAAGTCAAGGTTTTTTCGATGCAGTTGTAGCCTCAGTGCATATGCAAAAAAGAAACTTGATATAAATGATCGAGCGGGAATCAAATTGTCCAAAAATTATCAATCACTTGTTATTGAGGCTGGTGGACATGAAAACGTGACATTCATAGAAAGAGATTGTATAAATCATATTAAAAAAGAAAGAAGATTACGGCTTGGAGATGGGGATGATACTGCTCTTCAAAATTATTTTATGAAAGTGCAAGCTGAAGATAATAGATTTTTCTTTAGTATGTGTGTGACTTAAAATGTTTGATTCTTTCAAAGTATAAGGTGTAGTTATAATATAGCTCGGTGAGTCAGGGTCGATCCCATGAGAGAAAGGGTTTAATTTATTTGTTTAAATTTTACCTAAAAAAAATAAAAATAAAAATTAAAAACACACAATTTAATTTGAGGAAAACTATGAAGTTGAATTAGTTAGGGTTATGGATCCACTCTTAGTAATAAATATAATTTAACAAATTCTTTTTATTTTGTTTTATTTCCCAAAAGATTAATTTTCTAAATTAAAATTATTTTCCTATTTATTTTATTATGGATTAAGAATTTAATGTGCCAAAACTTAATTTGTCTACACTAAATCAAAATACCATTTTACCATATTTTATATTAAGATATTAAGAATTCATTGTGCCAAATTCCTATTTTTGTCTACAATAAATCAAAATTTCAAAATATAAAATATGGATAAAATTAAATAGAAAACAACTTAATTTATAAAATTAAAAATTGAATTTGATTATACTATATTTTTTTCCTGAGAGTTTCACCTTCCCCTAACTATAAATAAAAGAAATGATTAAGATTGAAAAACACATAATTAAAATAGAAATTAAAAATTGAAATAAACCTAATTTTATTAATTAAAAATATATTACAAAGAGAGATGGGGAGAAGAATTGGGAGGAAAGAAGAGAAGAGAAGGTGTCTAGAGATGTGTTCACCACCCTTCTCTATTTATACTAATACATGGTAAATCCACACCACACAAATAAAAACTCTAATTAAATCTTAACCTTACATTTGTCCCACTAATAATCCCACTAATCAAACATAATCTTATCTTATCCATCCAAGCATATCCAAATAATTCCACTAATAAAATATCTTACCTAACAAGATAAAAACTTATAATTTTACAATTACCACATTTACCGTGGTAAAAACGTAAAAATTTACAACAAAAGTCTTGGATTCTCCTTGACAATGACATAAATTTTCGGACTTTCGGAATCCAAATTTGACATCCGTACATTTGTTTGAAGCCTCCAATTGTATGAAATTATTATTTTTACCTAATAAACACACAAAAATACATAAAATCAAATACTTAGAAAAATAATTAAAAGTTCATAATATGTTATACAATTACAAATATAAATTACATTAATAATGCAAAATAACATTTTTACTTCATAACAAACATACAATTTTTAATACTAATCAGTATGCAAATGGATGATGGGGGACGACTAAAAAATATTTTTTAGGTCGAGCCAAGAAATAAGGAAGCCTACAAAAAGTTTGGGGACGTTGTTACATTTGACACCACATATCTTACAAATAGGTATGACATGCCATTCGCTCCATTTGTAGGAGTTAATCATCATGGTCATTCTATTTTGTATGGGTATGGATTGATTTCAAACGAAGACATTGAGACATTCACATGGTTATTTTGAACATGGCTATCCTGTATGTCTAATTCTGCTCCTATTGGAATCATTACAGACCAAGATAAAGCAATGAAAGTTGCAATTGAGAATGTTTTCCCCAATACTCGACATCGGTGGTGTTTATGACATATACTTAAGATAATTCTAGAGAAGCTAGGGGGCTATAAAGAATATCGTGACATTAGCAATGTGTTGCATTGTGCTGTTTATGACTCTAAAAGCCCTGCAAAATTTGAGGAAACTTGGCACCACATGATTATAGAATTTGATTTGGGGGGAAATGACTGGTTACGAGGCTTATACAATGAGAGGCATCGTTGGGTCCCTTGTTATTTAAAAAATAGATTTTTGGGCAGGAATGTTAACCACTCAACGCAGTAAGAGTATGAATGCATTTTTTGAAGGTTATGTTAACTCAAAAACTACTTTGAAGCAGTTTGTGGAGCAATATAGCAATGCATTAAAGAATAAAGTTCAGAAAAAAGTTGAAGAAGATGCCCGGTGTCTTTCCCATCAAATGCCATATTGTAACATCTTATGAGATGGAGAAGCAAATCCGAGAGGTGTACACTATTTCGAAATTTCAAGAATTTCGACAAGAGTTGGTCGGAAAGATGTATTGCGAATTTGTCTATTCCATGGGTTGTGAATATATAGTTAGAGAGGATGTCAAAGTTGGAGAGGGTAAGAAAAGAACTTTTTTTAAAGTATATTTGGATAAAGAAAATGGTGAAATCCGTTGTAGTTGTTCAAGGTTTCAATTCAGAGGAATTCTTTGCAGGCATGCTATTACAATCATGATACGCAATGACATGGAAGTACTTCCAGAAAAGTATATCTTACGGAGATGGAGAAAAGATATTTGGAGATGCTATAGTAGGGTGAAAACCAGTCACGAGCTATATATGCATGAACAAAGCGATATGAGAAAATATGTTAGTTTTGCAGAGATTGCAAACATGGCTGTAACAAATGTTGAAAGTTGTAATCTTGTTTTGAATTGGATTGAGAATGTACAAAAAGACCTACCGAAACCGGTTCAGTGCGGAGGCAATGAGGTAATCGTTGTTACAGGCCAAAGAAGTTGTAACAGTAGAATTTCAGCGAATGATGTTGAGACAATATGTGATCTAATCGTTAAGCATCGTAAAGGTCGTCCACCTTGTCAAAGAAAAAAGTCAAATAAATTTGAAAATCCAAAATGAGTTCAGCACGTTTTAATGCAAAGGTTAGTTTTAAAAATAATTAAAGTAAAATAATTTATTTCATAAATGGTGTTAAAATGTTGGTTTTGTTGACTTTACAGGATGACAAGTAAGCGAACAAGTGCCAACTATGATCCCAACATTTCAAAATCTTGAATAAAGTTCCGTTGATAGGAATATGTACCCACATGGAGTTATGGACTATTGTAATGTAAGTTTATGAGCAATATTTCTAAGTATTATCGTTTCGTTAATTTTCATTAATATACATTTGTTTTAGGGCCTTATGAACTTGCATCATATAACTGGAGATAATGTTTATCTAATATTTACACAAAATTCTTGCACGGTAAGTAGTGATAAATTTTGTATTTGTTCATTTTATGTACTTTAACATATTTATTATAACAAGATGTTTATTTATTTTTTTTATAATAGCACCCACAACTCCAGCCCCAATTGCATGGACATTTTCAGCAGCTGCTTTTTCAGCAAAATAATGAATTCGAAGTTAATAGAGAATTTGGAAGTGATTTGAAGAATAGCATTTTCATTGCAACCGTTAGAGCTTGTGGATTTGATACATGGACTTATTCATAAAATGACATATTTTTCCGCTAGTGGCATTTTGGTAGTTTTAGGCGTGGTGTATTGAAATACTTCTGGAAATATGTGTTGATTTCAGATTCGATTCATGTGGTATTGGAATATTGGTAGTTTTCAAATTTAATTCCTAAAGTGACATTTTTCCGCTAGTGGCATATTGGTAATTTTATCCGTATGGTATTGGAATGCTTATACCTTATGGGTATATGTGTTGATTTCAGGAAAAATTATCATTAATTTTATTCGTATGGTATAGGAATGCTTATGGGTAATTTTGTTCTCTTTGCATTGCTATAAACTTGTTAATATACACTAATTATCATTAATTTCAAGTATAATATGAAAACTAATGAAATAACAAAAGCTAATACATTAATAAAAACTGATACTGAAGCATTCATGATACATTTCTTTAAAAAAAGAAAAAGATAAGCATTCTCCATTTGTTGCCTTTGATCTTCATGTGCTCATCTTTGTCGAAGTTCTTTCTCAAACAGCTGAAATTTAAGAGACAAGCATTCCATTTGATGCAATAACCTGCGAATAATTTCTCTACAATATAATCAAATAGCATATAATGATTGTGAAGGTAAGCCATTGCAGCACATAATGATGATTTCAAATATATACAACTATACAACACATAATGGCAATTCTCAAATGCAAATAGAAATCAAATACTTTCTCTGTAACATGTCAATTACAGAGCACGTATAAGTTAATACATATCTACCAACTTGAATTCGAGCAAGCACACAAAGCCATCTCAATTAGCCAATTTCCAGTTTATACATGTCTAGTTTATCATCCAATTTCCAGTACAAAGCCATCTCAATTAGCCAATTTCTAGTTTATACATGTCTAGTTTATCATCCAATTTCCAGCACAAAGCCATCTCAATTAGCCCCTAAGACTACCAAAAATTCAATCACAAATCAACCTATTCGAACAGCAACTCATCCTAAAATCAGCAACTCATAACTCACAACAGAATAGCATTTTGCTAATTTCCAATAGCAAGTTCTTAGAGCAATTAGCAACAAAATTTGACTTGAATTGAATCTTCACATATTCGTGAAGCGCGGCTAAATAAAACCAATTATCAACACATATTCAATTGAATCTCCAATAGCAAGTTCTTACCACAACCAAAATTGGGCATTAATAAAACCAATTACCTCTACGACGATTACGGTGGGCGCCAACAAGTGAAGTAGACGACAAGTGAAGCCGAGAGAGAGCAGTGAGAGAAAGCCGTGAGAGATGCGTGAGATGCTGGATGTGGAGAGACCCATGGCGAGAGAGAGAGAGAAAGCCGAATGAGAGAGCCATGGGATGCGTGAGAGGCCGGTGGAGAGACCCACGACGAGAGAGAGCGAGACAGAGAGAAAGCCGAATGAGAGAGCTATGAGAAGCGTGAGAGGCCGGATATGGACGGGGGGCGGCAGAGAGAGAAAGCTGAATGAGTGAGCCATGAGATGCGTGAGAGGCCGGATGTGGAGAGACCCACGGCGAGAGAGAGAGAAACGCCAGAGAGCAGTGCACAGAGAGAGAGAGAGAGAGAGAGAGCTGATGAGTGTGTGAGAGTTGTGAGGCGAGTGTGTGTTTTTTGAAGGCACAGTAATTGCTTTTATAGTTAGCACAAAACGAACCGTTTTGTGCTAACTGTAGTGCTTAGCGTGGGATGTAGGGGTAGGCAAAATATCTGAACCGACTCGATCCGATCTGATCCGAAAATTTTTGGGTTCAGATCCGGTTGTCAATGAAACATGATCCGATCCAAAAACCCAATCGGGTTAAGACAAATAAAAAAAAAATACCCATTACCCAAACCCGAATTTTACAGTCATAGCGCACACAAACTGTCACTGTGTCATACACACACGGACAGCCACACATCACAAATAACACATTTCACTTTCACAAAAAAACAATCATACAAACCCTCAACCTCAAGCTCAGGCCTCAGCCCCTCACAAATTTCGCAAACCCTCTGCTATTAATAGCTTAACGCTTAGTATACAGCCACACAAAGTCACACAGCACTCAAGCACAAGCGGTAGCGGAGCCCACTTGCGGTAACAACCTACGGCCACACGCATCCACGGCATCCCATTCTTTGGCTAACGAACAACGATTGCAACACCGCGAGGCACCGACCCACACGCATGACCCGCGTTGAGAACAAAGCCAACCGAAGTTGATTCGTGATCTCTGGATCTGCTTCTTCCCGTGCAGCCACCACACGCATCATCGTGACCCGATCTGGTCTGCTGCTATCAACACCGGATCCATGCCTTCAATCCACTCCACCATCACGGTTCGGTTGAAGATCCACCCGACTAGCTGCCCCTGATTCAAACTCCAATTGCATTTTTGGCTGTTGAGCCTCTAAAAGACTAAAATCATTGATTTTTGGAAGCCGGCTTGCCTTTGATACTTAATTACTTATGGTATATATGCATTAATTATATATTGTTAATTTGTTATATGTTATAATGTTGTATGAGAATTGAAAAAGTGAAATGTTAATTATAAATTTGTAATTTGGTTGGTATGTTAAATTGCTAATAATATACAATTATCAAATTATGTATTGTTAAATTTCAACAATAAAATGAAAAAAAAATCGGGCATTAATTTTTGTTACTATTAATAATTGATTTTTTTTTTTGTATGAATAGATTAGGTAAATTAAAAATTAAAAATAAATATTATGTTACAATATATATAATTATATATGTCATATGATATGTGTAGTTGTGCAGTAGTTTCAAGTTTCAACTTCAACAAAAAATTAATCAATTTAATTAATTGCATGATAGTAATAAGTAAATATTAAGTGGTTAAGTACATATAATGTGGGCATAAAATTTAGGGGTTTGTAATAAGAATTAAGATTTGGATAATTGGATATGCAATTAATATTATATTATTTTGGCCAATGGATAACTAGATATTATAAATTAATTAATTACATTAATTTCTTGATTTTCTTTTATGGAATATGCATCTTGAATTCTTGATCATATATAAATATTATGATGGAAAATTGGAAATATCAATTTCAAAAAGTTTCATAAAATTAAATTAATAATTATTTGAATCAATGTGTAGTACTAACTATTAAGTAGATTTTTTTAATAATCTTTTTGTGTTTTGATTTTTGAATTAATGATTAATAATTAATTGTTTGTATGTTTAGATGTCTGGACACTCAAGATCAAATTCAATGAGTGATGATGACAATCAAAGTGTTCAAATGAAGGAACTCAAAAGACAAAGCGGAAAGACCACCGATGAAGATAAGATCTGCGACGTGGAATCATTTCACTTTACTTGAGGATAATCCAGACAAATGCAAGTGCAACTATTGTGGTAGCAATATCAATGTCATTCAAGGCGTGATGGGATTACAAATATGAAAAATCATATAAAGACTTGCCTTGCATACAAGACATTCAGGGAACAACAAGAGGGAAGTCAACAAAACTTGACAGCTGAGGGTGGGGAAGGAAATGCAAGTAATATGGTTTTGGCTAAAGGGTGGAGTCAAGATGCTTGTAGAAGGGCAGTCACCAAAATGATCATTATGGGTGAGTTGCCACTCAGTTTTGTGGATAACAAATGGTTTAGGCATTTCTGTAGTGTAGCCATTCCTCAATTTGTTATGTCATCTCGGAGAACTGTTGGTAGGGATGTTATGGATTTATTTTTGGAAGAAAAGGCAATGTTAAGGAG
This sequence comes from Citropsis articulata, assembly GCA_030449925.1. Classification (NCBI taxonomy): domain Eukaryota; kingdom Viridiplantae; phylum Streptophyta; class Magnoliopsida; order Sapindales; family Rutaceae; genus Citropsis; species Citropsis articulata. The sequence continues at coordinate 19,578 of JASUUH010000204.1, forward strand.
TTTGATTTGCAACAACAAGCAGCGAGTGTCTATTACCACTTATTTATGGACTTCCGTTCAAAATATGAGTTACATGGTGATCACAGCTCATTTTATTGATAGTGATTGGTGTTTGAACATGAGGATTATTAGTTTCAACGTGATTGAAGATCATAGAGGGAAATCGATCGGTAAAAAGGTTGTAGCTTGTTTACAAGATTGGGGGATAAAAAGGTGAAATACAAGTGTTTCAACCTAAGAGGGGGGTGAATTGGTGTTTTAAAAATTATCTTAATCAAATCACACAACAATCCAATCTAACGCCTTAATAAAATTAAAAACAATAAAATCAATGAAAGCACAATAATAAATGAGTAAGAGAGGAGAAAACAAACTCAATGATTTTTACATGGTTCAGCTATCCCCGCCTACGTCCATGCCTCCAAGCAACCCAAGTTTGAGGATTTCACTATCCAAGCCTTCCAAGGCTTCAAATATTTACAATTGACTTCCAAGATGTCAATGAACCTCTACAACAAGAGAATATCCCTCAATCTCTTCACTCAAGTGTATGGTCTCCTCCACCTCAAGGCTGGCTGAAGATCAATGTGGATGCAGCAACTGATAAGAAAGACAGTGTTCTGGGCCTGGGGTAGTAATAAGGGACTGTACGGGGAAGTATATATGCGATATAAAGAAATCAAGTTTAATGGAGATGTTTCTTATGTGGAAGCAGAAGCTGCTGCATGGGGCTTATGTATTGCTAAGGAGGCTGGTCTAAAGGAAATTATTCTGGTAACTTTTTCTCAAGAGGTGGCGAATTTGATCAACAAAATGACAGATAGCAGTTCTGAGATTTTTTTGCGTATTTAGGAAATCCAAGCCATGTTGAAGGATTTCAGATTTTCTGAAGCAAAACATGTGCCTCGGTTGTGTAACTCTTGTGCTCATCTTATTGCCAAATTGGCATTAGAAAGATCCAGCTCTGTTGTTTGGAGGGGGAACTTCCCCCCCGAATTTTTGCATATACTCAATTAGTTTTTTCAATGAAAGTTCTACTTTCTTTTTTTAAAAAAAATGTTTCCCACACTTATGCAATCACAAATTTGATGAGAAAATAAAGAATACAACAAAGAACTCTATTTTAGAGTAGATATACAAATGATAGTACAATGATGATTCAATAAATGATGATTTACAAAATTGAAGCTCAATATATGTTGTGTGCACTTGTTTATGCTTGCCAAGATTACTAAAAATGAATTGGATTCGAATTTATATAGTTTGAGCTCAAAAACTAGCCGCTATGCACTTTTTTGGTCATAACCGGTTTACCATTTAAGAAATCCGGTTAGCTGCTTAAATGTTACCGTTAAGGCAACAATTTGAATTTCACAACATTCGGCATGCCGCTTACGATAACCGGATAGCCGTTTGTGCTCTGGAAACTTTCTGATCCGTAATCGGATAGCTGCTTATGATAACCGGATAGTCGTTTTCCATCCGGAGAGTTTCTGCCCAATAACCGGCTAGCTGCTTGTCATATCCGGTTAACTGCTTGCTACAGTAACTGTTACAGTGAATTATTTTTTAAAATTATAGTTTTACCCCAAAGCTTTCTATAACTGTATTATGGCCCAAAACGTTATAAAACTTTACAAATATGTCCAATTTCAAAATTTCTAAATAATACTCGTTAATCCCAAACTTTTTAAAATTATAAAATGGCCTAAAATACTATAACACTTTTCAAATAAGTCCTTCTCCATAATTTCAAACAATACTTGTTAATTTTAAAATTTTCAAAACTCTTTCAATTAAACCATAAACTTGAAAAACAACCAATTTCATAAAATTATTTTTCCATTAAATATAAAACCTTTATAATGTGAAAATAATGATTTATTTAAAATGTATAAAAAATAATTTAAGCTTTTAAAAACTTAATCGTTCTTAATATTATTTGTTATCATCAAAATCAATAATATGGAAACATATATGTTAACAATGAAGTTGTTTACAATAACCGTTGATAATGACACTACAAATGATATTGCTGTTAATTATGTGACTATGCAATTGCTTGCTTGGAGGAATGATGATGCACTTCTGTTGGCGGGGTAGTATATGCATGTGCGCTGTTGTGCGCATATTTTGAATTTGATTGTTGTTTCCGGGTTGAATGAATTGAATGCTAGTGTTGCCGCCATCCGGAATGCTGTGAAGTATGTTAGATCGTCCACTACGAGGCTACAGGTATTTAAACAGTGTGCTCAACAAGTGAAATGTCCAAATGGAACAGTTGTTTTAGATTGTCCTACTAGGTGGAATTCCACCTATTTAATGTTGATGATTGCGTTGAAGTTTCAAGCTGCATTTGATAGAATGGCAGAGTTGGCTAAACCGTATGAGACATATTTTCTTGAGAAAGAAAATAATGCTAAGAGGGTGGGCCTGCCTGGATCTGAGGATTGGGAGAGTGCAGAACGAATTGTGAAGTTATAGAAGGTATTTTATAATGCCACATTGATATATTCAGCATCTTAGAGTGTGGATTTTAAAATTAGTTAAGACACCATATGCTTAATTGAGAGCTCATTGATTGCATTAGAGGCAAGTAGAGATCCTTGAGTGGTGGCTATGGCTTATAATATGAGGGAAAATTTTGATAAATATTGGGAGTCTTCAGGGAATATAAATAAAATGTTGATTGTTGCCTCTATTCTTGATCCACGAGCTAAAATGAACTTTGCCAAACATATTTTTGAGATTATTTTTGCCAATAATGGTTCGAAAGTTGAAGAAATGACCAAAGCAATGAAGAATTTGTTGAATGAGCTTTATGATGCATATAGTGCAATGTGCTCCAGTTCCACACCATCTACATGTAGTGAGAGTGTTCCTAGCGGCAGCTATGGTGGTACAAGTTATTCTCCACATTTTACAACTAAGGTTGGTTTGGCGGAGGGTCCTAGTGGTGAAGGTGATGACATTTTTCGAGTTTCTCGCCCTTTCTTTGGGTATGCTCAGAAAGTGTTTATTCAGAATGAGGGCAAGAGAGTCGCATCTGAGGTGGAACGATATTTGAGTGACCTATTTGAGGATCCGAGCAATCTTAAGCTCAATATTTTACTTTGGTGGAAGGTTAATGGATCAAGTATCCGATATTAGAAAATTGCAAAGGATGTCCTCATGATCCTGTTTCCACGATTAGCATCTGAATCGCCTTTAACCTTTGGGCGTCAGCGTCATTGTGAATATCGAGATGCTTTGACCCCTTGTATGATTGAGGCATTGATATGTACCGAAAATTGGTTATAAGCTAAACTTTTTTCTAATCCGGTTTACAACCTTCAGGAACATATTAAGGAGCAGACATTCCATATGGAGCTATAAAAAGGTAATATTTTTCTCGTACTTTATAAAATTATTGTATTATAACTTTATAAATAGCATTTACATGTACTTAAGTTCGTTAATAATTTTATTTTTATTTTTGACATTTTAAAGAGTTTGTAAGATCACAAGCTTCAACAGTCAAAACAGTGAGCGCTGATATGGGTGTTATGGATATTTAAAAGGTAATTCTTAATAGATATTATTATTTATAATTTCATATCATATGTTTAGGTTATAATTTAAACTATAATAATAGACAGTAGATGTTATAGTTTTAACTTTTAAGTTTTAAGTTAAATTGTAAGTTTGTAACATTATAATTGTTTTATTTATTTTAGACACATTGAAGTTGGCGGAATCATATTACCTAGGATTATTGTTAACTTTACTTGGTGATGAATGCCATGAAATAACCCACGATTGACTAAATATTTTTTTCCTTATATTTAATGAAGTACACACATAAATTGGGCATATGTGTTTGTATTTAATGTCTCTTTATTTTGTCTGACTTAAAGAAAATAGTTAAACAATTATCATATATTATTTTTTCAATTCTTCTCTAGGTGCTTGCGAGGAACGGTTGAGCCGTGGATGAAGTTGATCTAAATTTACATTTAAACTTTGTTGTGTTTTGGAACTTTGTCATTTGTGTTTTGGAAAATGAAAACTATTTAATTATGTTTAATTTTGTGACTTTGTGTTCTAAAGATTGATGTTTAGAAATTAGAATTGGACATTGTGCTTTGGATGAAGACTATTAAATTTAAACTTTGTGTTAATTTTAATTTTATACTTTGTGTTAATTTTTAATTTTCATTTATTTGAATTTAATTCTATAGTAGTTTTCCTTTTTTGTTGGTTGAAAATTGGTAAAAAAATATTAGGAAAGTGGATGAACGAGGGAGGACATGGAAGGTAGGAGAGAAAGGTCTTAGTTAGTAAGGTGACAAGAGGGTTTTTGAATTGAAGTTTCATTGGTCAATATTATTATTATTGAAATACTAACTATGCAACTCAAGAGGGGGGTGAATTGAGATTTTTAAAAATTAATCAACTAAAACTTAATGCAATATAAACTAAGCAACCAAATTCGAAATAAATAAATTAATGTGCAATGAAAAGTAAAGAGATAGGGTAAGAGAGAACAAACACAATGATTTTTACGTGGTTCGGCTATCCCCGCCTACGTCCACGCCTCCAAGCTCACCGGGCTTGAGGATTTAACTAAGCAAGCCTCCAAGGCTTCAAATACTTACAATTGACTTCCAAGGTGTCAATAAACCTTTACAACAAGAGATTATCCCCAATCTCTTAACCCAAGTGTATCCCAACACTTACAATCACTCAAAACAAAAGATTACAAATTGTTTTTCTCTTACACAATATTTAAGATTACAAATCAATGCCCAATGTGTGATTAAATGAAGTAAGAATGTGTTTTAAAGCTCAAAAAGGATTGTATACTCGAGTATAAGCTCAATAGTCATGTTGTGATCAAGCTTTGTTTGAATTCAAACAAACTTATTTATAGTTGGAGCCGAAAATAGCCATTACAAAATGTCTGCTCTAAGTCGGTTCGCCGTTAGGTAGATGTCGGATCGCCGTTATGATGATGTCGGATCGCCGTTAGTGTCCAGAGACTAATCTTTCAATTCTGTTCAATGTCGGCGAGCCGTTAATAGGATGTCGGATCCCCGTTAGTGTCCAGAAGCTAATATTTAATTTTGCCCAATGTCGGCTAGCCATTATCCAAGATGTCGGTTAGTCGTTAATGTCCAGAAGATAATCTCTGATTTGGCTTGATGTCGGCTAGCCGTTATCCAGATGTCGGTTAGCCGTTATTCTATAGTGAACTAATTTTACAAAAACAATTTGGCTTCTAAACCTTATAAAGAGATACTATAACCTAAAACCTTATAAAATTTGTCAAATAAAATCATTTCCAGACTTTAGGAAATATTTTATATTTTCAAAATTCTCAAAAACTTTTCCATTTAAAAACATTAACAAGAAAATATTTGAATGTTATAAACTTACTTCATTTGAAATATTAATCACACTTAATCAAGTTTGTTATCATCAAAATCAAAATTAAAGAAATATTTATGTTAACAATTATCATTACTACTATTATTATTTTTCATGTGGATTAATGGATTGGGGAGGGTTTGCCTTTATGTTTTAGCCCATGGATAAATTAAAGATTCTCTAATCTCTACAACAAATTGGTATTTGTTAAATGTTTATGATGATTTTTTAAGTGGGGTGTGCTAACGGATTCATATTAAAGGCACAGAAAATGCTCAAAATTGCATAGACCCGAATTAATCTGAATTGATCCGAATTGATCCGAACCCGATTTCACCCGATCTGAATTGATCCGAAGTAATCTGAATTAACCCAAATAACCCGAATTTAATCCGAATCTTATGTAACCAGAATCCGATCTGATCCGAACTTCATCTGATTTTTTAACTCAATCCAATTCGATCCGAATTATATTCGGATCGGATCGGATCGGATCAGATCATATTATAAGTTCGATTGAAGTTCGGATGTATTTTTATCTAACCCGATCAACTCAAAAACCAATCGAATTGATCCAAAACCGATCTGAACCCGATTTTGCCCACCCCTAGTGGGATGTTTCTCATTTTCCAATTAAACAACAAACACTCAACGAAATGCCGGATTCGAAATTTTTGTAGTTTTGCCTTTTGAGGAAGAAATAATAAAAAGAAGTGGGGCCTATTTCCACAAATACGGGGTCTTGAATTGCGTGAACCATTTTGATTTTGGGCAAAACTATCTTACCTCCGTCGTACCAAACACTATTTTGGTATTTTTTCTAGCGCTGTACTTCTCCATAAATAATAAAATTATAAATTTTAAAAATTTATACAATAAACTCAATTAAAATATAGTATTTCAAAATTTTAATAAGTTTATGTGGCATTTTCTTCAACAATCCCTATTATTTTTTGTAAATAATAAAAACTATAAATTTTAATAATTTTGTGTAATAAACCCAATTAAAATATAATAATTTTAAAATTATAAAAAATTTATTCTCTCTATCTACTTCTCACTCAATTTTAAATTTAAGTTTCATTCCTTATAATTTTAAATTTAAGTAATGGAATAAATATTAGATAATCTATTTGTTTTCATATTAAGTAAGTAATTGATTAGTTTCATATGTGGGATAAAGTATAAGTAATTTTACATAATCTCAAATTTACATATAGAAATTTATTATTTCGAAAATATTATTTATAAACTCTATAACGAATTCAAATGACTATCCAATTATTTATTTAATTATTTATTTTTCATTTTAATATTGCTAAAATTTATATAAAACCTTATCCAATTTTGTGTTACACTAAATACAAAATAGTATTCTTAAAATATAATTAGTATTTTAAGTAAATGGAAGTGGAGAGTATTTTAGTAAGTTAAAATAATCCATCCATATTTTTAATATATAAATATGTTCGTTTACTAAATTACCTTAGATAATAAAATATTCAATGGACCAATGTGTCAAAATATTAAAATTTAATCTTTTCTTATTCTTTTAGTAAACATAAGGGATTGCATCGTTAATAACCAAGTGATAACATTCAAGCCGTTGGATTAACCTTTGCAACTCTTGGGTTGGATCCGATAGTTGGATCACAAAAAGACAAAAAAAAATGGGTATGAAACAACAATTGTATTGTAGCTGGACCCTTTGATTTTCTAAAATGATACTTCGTTTGTGGCCCATGTTTTGTGAAATGGGAAAAAATCAGTACGGTTGCGGTTTTTGTGGTCCTCTTGTGCCTTTGACGGGTAAAAATCATTGACGTTTTTATTCAATTGTGCCACTGTTGTGCAGTGGCCATCGGTTGTAAAGCGTAGCCGTCACAAGTGTTTTGTTGTATGTAATAAACATTTGATTATTTTGTAATATATACATTCAATTGTGCAAATGCATACGTTTCAAAAAGAAAAACTGTGCGAATACATAAATTGTAACTACAAAAAGTTGTCAAAAATGCAGCACTTGCATAGAAATCACTTATACTTGTTTATTGCAGGCTCCCATTTACAGGCTCCATAATAAATAATTCCAATTATAAATTTATCAATATATGTAAAACACAAATATTTTAACAAGAGAAATAGAGGGAACAAAGAAGATTTTTTTATTCAATGAACCAACCCTTTCTCTCTTTAGTGTGTACAAACTTGAAAAAATAAATAAATAAACAAAAGCAAACCTTCTTTTTATAGTCTCATAATCATAAATTGTTGTAAGTGGATAGTCAAATAAATGGGTTATAAATCATAACCCTTTTGTAGATAGTCGGTGCTATGAACCGATAAAAAATTGCAAGTTGGGGAGAGTAAAAGTTTTGTTTTAATGAACAAATTCATATAAAAATTGATATTTTCATAACATTTAGCACCACTAGCATTGTCATGCGTATTTAGACGGGATAATTGAAGGCGTATTTAGTATCGAGATGCAATTGAAAAAATCTGTAATTATGAAAAAAATTTATGATGTGTAATAAATATGACTTTTAGATAATAATTTTATACAAATAGTAAAAATATTATAAATTTTTTATCATACAAACAATGGATTAAATTAACATAACTTCTATGTTACAATAATAGTGTATACCAAATATAATTTTTAAGATACAACTATTCAATTTTAATATTAAACTGGGCCTTAGTCAGGTCATTGGCCATAACTCAACTTAGTTTCGTATAGCCTCAGCTTGGCATGACCCACTTGTAGTGACACGATACATATTAGTGCAAGGTCCGTCTCATGTTAGGCCCTTAAAATTATGCAAGGCCTAAATTTGGCAATTTCATAGTGACCATATAAATTTAATAATGAAACATATGTATTATGTATGATGTCTTATTTATTTATTTATTTTTCCAAAGTAGGTTTTTTAAAAATATTTTTTAGCAATGTGCTAAGACGTCTAATCTTCAATTCTTTGACCTACTTTTGATTAGTATACCATTCATTTAAATTCCATTTGATAACGAGGTATTATAAAAAAAATTATAATAATAAAATAAAAGTTGATAGCATACAAAATATAATTTTTAATATAAAAAATTATTAAAGAAGGCTGATAGAACACTAATAAAATTAACTATTAAGGCTGATAGGACATTAATAAAATTAACTATTAAATCCGGCCAAAGTTACTTTGTTATTTGATTATTTTCTATTATCATGGTAATCCCACTCGGTGTTACCTCTGTTTGTATATTGAGATTAAAAATTATTTTAAAATTTTTAGTGGAGTTTTATTGAGAACTAGTGGCTAGTGAGTTAAGTTGAATTGATTAAATATTACCACTTATTTATAAAATCAGGGCAATGTTTTTCCATAATTACGATTTGTATCCTAATTGTTCAAGATTTTCTAGAATATTTTCTAATTAAGGAGAATTTCTATTTTAGGAATAAGTAAATTCCTTTTAGGATATAGTATATTCAAAAGAATACAATTTGTATAAGGAAATATTGAGAGATTGGGTGTCATTGAGGTTTTAGGTGTGAGAAAAATACTAAAATAATTTTACTAATTTTTTACATAGTAATTTTTTCTCTCATCATCCTTGATTGTCATGATTTTTCTTCATATAAGAGCTTTCCACGTAAACTCTTGTGTTGAGTGATTGACTTTATTCTTCATCTATATTATTTATTATTTTTTTGATATTTTTGTTTGTGGAATCTTAGATGAAATTAAAATTTCGTGGCATATTTGGTTTGAAGAAATATACGGAGAAGAGAAGAAAGGAGAGGAGGAGAGGGGAAAGAAATAAAAAGAGAAAAATAATTTTCATGTCCAACCAAGCAATAAAAATAAGATTGACTCTCTTTTTTACACATTCTCTCTCTCTCTCTCTCTCTCTCTCTCTCTCTCTCTCTCTCTCTCTCTCTCTCTCTCTCTTTCCTTTCCATTTCTCTCCTCTCCTACCATTTTTTCCGACCAAACATGGATAACTTTTTAGCTGAATCATAGACAAGGGACTACTGACACATAAACACTCAACTTTTCAAGTATGAAACAATGGACTACCATTTTCTTATGTCAAAAACAAAAGTGAGATGTTTTCTTATTGAGAAATGAAACAATGATTATTTAAGAATGGTATTCTTGATGCAGAAATTTGCTACAGAAGGATTAGGAGAGAGTTTAGAATATTAGATATGTAGACTTTAATAAAAGACCTTTAAAGTTTTGCACGCACCAACAACCCCTCTTAATTGTTATTTATAAATCGCCATCACCAAATAGGATTGACATGACTAAGCTTCTCAAGAGCAAAATGTACTCAAGTGGTTGATCGTTAATAAACTAAAAATAAAAATATTTAAATCTGAATAATATATTAATACTAAAAGATAGATGAAATAAGATTTTTAAAAATTCAAGAGAGTTCATATTAAGAGAGAATCACTATATAGATGGATTAAGCCCGATTTGTTATTGAGGTATTATGACTTAAAAGTTACAATTGTTGCGAAAGAAAATAAACTATAGCTATAAAATAAAGTTTATAGTGTGTGGTAAATATTATTTTTAAATAATAATTTTAACAAAAATAGTAAATATATTAATAGTGTGTTGGTTATACAAGTATAGGATATAATCAACTTAACTTCTAAATCATAGCCTTAAATATTTACTAAATATTTAAGCAACCACAATACCAAAAAGGCGTAAAAGAAATATACAAATACTTATATACATGGCATGAAAGTTGCTCTTAACTGCTTTAATTTGTACTGGGCTTGATAGAGAAAACATTGATAAAAGATCACAATGCATGTCATTATACATCCTTTGTAAGTTTCTTTTGTGTAATCTTAAATTAAATTTTCGTAAGATATCACCTAATAAAATTAAAATACTATGACAAAAATTGATACCACTTACTTAATAACATCAATGCCGAGGATTCCATATTACAACAAGAAATTCGAGGTATCTTTTCACACGACAGCTAACAAATTATTCCGACAAATATGTAAGGCGAAACATATGCATTGAGCAAATATAGGCTAATGCTACAATGCCGGGCATTAAAGCCCCGGCACCATGCCGGAATTGAAAACAAACCGTTGGATTCAATCTAATTGAATCCAACAGTTGAGATTAAATTTATATTAAAAATAAAAATAAATAATTGAATCCAACGGTTGAGATTAAATTTATATTAAAAATAAAAATAAATGGGTTACCTGGTAAACCGGTTCCCTCAAAGAAAATCCAAAATTTTCTCACCTCAATCCGATTTCTTTGCTCTCTCAAAAGAGAAATCCTTAAAATTTCATCTCTCTTTCAAATTCATAGTTTCTCTCATCTCGATTTTTTCACTCATCATCTCAGATCAAATCCACCATCTCTCCAGCACTTTGATTAGAAGCTCTGAGCCCGCGCAGGAGAGGAAAGGTTGGTTGCACGTTTTCCGGGTGGGAGTAATGCCTCCCTGCCGATTACTTTCTCTCTCTCCCGAGGACGATGGATCTCGAACGAAAATAAATGAGCGGAACTACCCGACTCTGCGAACTCTGGCCTTCGGAGCACTGTTTTTCCTATCATTTTCCTTTCACTTTTGCACTAAGCCACAACGATTTCAAGCGGGAGAAAAGAAAATTCCATGATTTCATTCAAATTAACGACCCGGCCCCATCGCCGTTCACATTCTGATGGATCTTTATCGAGTTTCCTTATTGTTAGAAACGGATCCGCTTGGAATTGTGAGCGAAGATCTGGTTTCTTCATCGAATTATGACATCGGTAAGATATTTCACTGACTCCACTACATTAATCAGCCTCTTACAGTATGAGATCCGAATCACTTTCTTAGTCTGCTTGTAGGGTATTATAACGGCAAACCATGTAATTCCCCCCTAGTGCAACATCTGGGGGTATTCTTGACCGAGCAATTGAATCAGTTAATATTGCCTTTTAAAAGAGTATTGTAGTGAATAACAAAATAATTCTAATAAAATCTCAATTGAAGAAATTACAATAGGTTATCTCTTGTTATGCATTAATTCACTACGAACCCTAATTACTTTTCACTGTTGACATGCTTATGTAGTCTGTCGAGTGAATGTTCTGTCACTTCATTTTGTTAAAGAACCTTTCTTGATTTCACAAATTTATTTCTCTGAGCTCAATGCCATGCTTTCACATCCATTGCAGCCAAAAACATTTTCACGTCATTATTTGGCAGGGGTAACTACTTTCTTTTCTTAACTTAACTTTGATACGCTTCCTTTAAAAAAATTTGGTGATTCTTCCTATTCGAAAATTTTAATGCTTTAAATAGGATACTGATTTCTGTCTTTTGGTCGTGCAGGTAGTAAGAGCAAGACTGATGTCTAATGAGTGGATGCCTGAGAACATTCAGAAAATGCTTGTGGCTTTGATTGTATCTGTTTCAATATGAGTATTCTAAATTTCTAATTATGAAATAAGAGCCTAAAATTTTAAGTTGAAAGGCGAGATCATGAGTTCAAAATGACTGATCAAATGTCCCAGAATCATGTAAGCAGGGGACCGTCTGCGCACTTACAAATGTTCACATCTGAAGCTACTCGGATAGCACGTTACATTTGTTAAGTGTCATTCATCTTGGCATTGATTAATCCCTGAAAGTGATTTGATTTCACCCGTAAGGTTGGTAGGAGGATTTGTGGGTAATAGGAAAGCAAAAACAAAAAGAAAATATAAAAAGTTACTTGTCCTGTTCAAGTTAAGCTTCGAGCTCTTGAAAATTGATCATGTGGTGTGGGATCACATGTATATAGTAGGCTCTCATATCTCTTGTTTCTCATGATATTGAATGCGAGATTTGTGATTACCTTAGTGTTTTAAATTACTTGTTTCTTCCTCTTATTTGGGTCTAAGATTTGGGAATGCGGTGAGTTTAAATGTTTAATATTCCATATCAATTTTCATTCTTCAGGTGGTGTATCACCTCTCCTGCGACATCAGTTGGAAGAAATAGCTAAAGAAAAGCTGACAAGAGTGCGATAGAAAATAAAAGAAGGAAATTGGTGGTTATTGGTCAAGATTGTGTGGAACCACTCCAGGAACTCCGAAATGATGGTCATGAGGTACAAAATTTATCCCTTTTTCTGTATCTATCATCCCTCTTCTTGGGGGTGAGGGGAGCCAGATTAGGCATCTTTAGCGTCCATAATCCATTATTGGTTAATTAGAAGTCCACCTTAATATGTAGATTCAATTCTTTTTCACTACATGTTTCAGTGTGCGCATGTCCTCACTCTGGGTCAATTAGTAAGAATCCAGCTATGGCCCAGCAATAACACACTGGAAAATTCCCAAAAAGGTTACTAGGATTGTGCGTGATGAATAACTTTACAGGATTCATCTCCATATGTTATGTCTTTAATATTATTTTCTCCTTTGTTTCTCTGGGCTGAAATATGTATTTCTGAATGAAGAAAAATAAGAATCTATATAAGTTTGTAATCCAATTTCTCAATATTAAAGTTCTATCTTTAACGGTTTGTTTGGTCACATGCTCAGGTGCACATGGACGGAAAGGAGATGGTAGAAAAACGAAGAAATCTGGACAGTTTGAGGAGAAAAAGAAAAGAAGAGAAAAAACGTAATTTTTGACCATTTTCTATTTGTTTTACATCTGGGATTTTCTGTGGTCCAATTTCCCACTCTTATTACCCCTTGGAACGAGTTAACACGTTGTAACTGTCCCATTCTCACTTCCAGGTCTTCGTGATCAGCGTAAATAAGAAGGAAGAGAAAAATAATCAACTGAATAGGTATGGTCTGATTTTGTTGAAGTTCATTTGGATATATAAACATTTTTTAAAATTTTATTTGATAATTTTATTTTATCAATTACACCGCAGAATAATTTTTTAATTTCTACTTGATACAAATAAATTATAACTGTAGAAAACTTTGAATATAATGTTTATTCAATTAAAATATTATCACTATTTTTTAATATGCCTTCAAATATCGTGTTTAATTTTAATAATTAATATTAGTTGAAATAGAGGATGTAATGGATTTAAATCTAGTAATCATTGATAATGATTTAATTTTTTAATTTTAATTCATCTTTCTTCTAGAGTTTTGAGGTTTTGGAATTCTTATTTGCTTCTGATTTGTTGACAAAGGACATGGGGTTAAGAAAATTAAATGAATAAAACAAAACCAACTACATATTCGAAGGACAATTTTGTACTTCTATTGATGTTGATGTTATATTTAAGTATTTAAGTGAATTTGATTAGTTTGGTTTTGGTCATTTGGACTTTTATTAATTAATACAAAATTTTAGAAGATCAATAATGTCGATAATGTTTGCATACGAGTCACTATTTTTTTGAATATGCCTCAATGATCGTGTGAAATCAACTTCTTAAATTAAATTAGTTGAAATTAGATGATGTAATGAATTTCGTAATCATTCATTAGCCATTTAATTTTGATTCTGTTCCATCTTTCTTCTAGAGTTTTGAGGTTTTGGAATTCTTATTTGCTTCTCATTTGTTGACAAAGGACATAGTAAGTTGAGAAAAATTAAATGAATAAAATAAAAACCAACTACATCTTCGAAGGACAATTTTGTACTTCTATAGATGTTGATGTTATATTTAAGTATTTAAGTGAATTTGATTAGTTTAGTTTGGTCTTTGTGACTTTTGGAGAAGTTTCTAACAAATTTTATTGAATTTTAAGAAGAGGAATTTAACGAAATCTTCTAGCGAACTTAAGAGAAGTTTCGCAATGAGTATCTTTATTAAACTTCTTTCCTTCCCCATTGAATTTCAAAACCATTAAGACCAAACAAAATCATTTTCAATAATAAAATTATAGAAAATGGAAAATTCTACGCAAAGATCTAGTGATTTATTTAAAAAAAATTCAAAGATTTCTCATGAATTGTTAAAAAAATTATAAATTTGTTCTTTTCTTTTTTAATTGTTGGGACATTAAAAAATTTAAAGCTTTGAAATTGGAATGTATGTAGATGAAGCAAGGAGATTATGACTATCGAAGAGCATGGTCGTTTGACTTTAGATCTAATAAAATTAAATTTATTGAGAAAATCCTACTAATAAACTAATGCCGATAAAGTCAGATTGACTTATTCGTGAGTTTTAATAAATTGGAATTGAAATGAAATTTTGCTTAGAAAAATTTAATTTTTGAATAATTTCAAAACTTATATATAAGAAAATAAAGCAAGTGTGCTGGGTAGTATTCTTCATTGCACATGCAAATCAATAGTGGAACAATTTTATTTAAAAGATGTCGATAATATTATCTGACAACTGTTATTATGTATCATGATTTTACAAGTTTTTGAGGAATATGTTATGGATTATTTATTAAAATTTTCAATTTTTTCGTAACTCATATTGGTTCAATTAGATTGAATTGAAAATCATACATAATCATATTTTATTGAATTTAATTCGACAAGAATATTTGTTTTTGATACATAAAATTTTAAAAAAATTAATCATATATTATAATTATGAATAATTTGTCCAACATTTTATTTACAATTTTTAGGAACTAATTCGATTCACTCCATTTCCACACATGTGAAAAAGGGGAGATAAATCATATCTAATATTTAGTTTGGGGCTCAAATATTTAATCAACGAATTTGGATTTTTTATATGTTTTATCTTTTTATAATCTTCTGCCACATCTACATTGATAACAAGGTATAGTTAAGATTTAATTACCTATAAATTCTTATAATCTTATTATATTTCACTGTCTTTTTATTAATATATTAGTATACGCAATCAATCAATTAGACCTTCTTAATTTTCCTATTGTCATTAAATCCCTCGATCATATTAGAATGTTAAAAGTTAGGTGAACAGACAACAAATATATTTATTCTAAATTTTTGTCATCTCTTTTATATTTGGAAGAACTTGATTGTTGTAGTATTGACAGTGAATGTATTTGCAGGTTGCTACTGATGTTGCTGCACGAGGATTGGATATTCTAGATGTTCAAGTAGTTATTAACTATTCTTTCCCTTTAACCACGGAGGATTATGTTCCCAGAATTGGTAGGACTGGCCGGGCCGATAAGAAGGGTGTCTCTCACACATTCTTCACAAATCATAATAAGGTAGCATATCAAACATTTTCATGTTATCTTTGCTTGAATTCTGGAGTCAAAACTATCATATCCTTATGTTACGCCAAATATCTTGCTTTAGCTAGTGACATTGCTATTTCAGGCACTTACTGGGGAGCTAGTGAATGTTCTCAGAGAAATTTCGGGTAATGCTCCCAAGGCTAAAAAAGATAACATTTAAAAACTCTGATGATGAAGACTGATTCATGTATTGTTGCCCCTGAAACTTATGTAGGGCTAGCGGCAAGATATATAGGAATATAGGACTAGCTATTATTGAAATTGAGAAAATAATTTTGAGTGGCTATGGTCTATTTTTGATAAGTTAATCCATTTTTTACTTTTACAAACAGCTGCAAGATAGACATTGAATACGCATCAATCTGCTGATACGTAGACTTCATACTCGTACAAGTTTTCGAAGCTTCTTTGGTTATGTACAAGTTTCTCGTTGCTACTTTGATACATGTGTATCACTGCTTTGTCCCATGAGGGTAATTTACTCTTTTCTATAGGTTAAGAATTTTGACTTAAGCCTGTTGACGACTTATTTTGTTAGAGAGCATCTTTTGTTGTAATGATGATGAAAATGCACCAAATAATTTATGTAACTTGTTAAATTAACGTACATTAAACATAAGTGCAGAAACGTCTAATAATCTTTTTTGTCATTGTTTTGTGGCCTCAAAATTGTGGAGTAGAGTTGGCAAAATGAAAGCTCAATGGAAAGTGCCTTTTCATCAAAATCAAATTTGCAGGCAGTCTTAAAATATAAAAGAAAGAAGCAATCAATATAAGAGTAGAAAATTTCATAAATAGAAAAATTTAGGCACGAAAAATGCAGCATTACTCTGGAAAATTTCCTTCCATGATTAATCTGCTGCCCACTAGTGACAGTAACCGGCTAGTGGTGAAATTTAAACAACAGAATATTATAGTGAAATGCAAAATCGAATTCGGTTTTTTGGAACCTCAGTAACCGGCTAGCCGGTTTCAACTAGTTTCATCCAGTTTGTTGCCAAAAATGTATTTGGTTATTCGGGTTCCATAACCGGATGACCGGTTTAATCCAGTAAATTCTAAAACCTCATCCGATTTTTCGTATTTTATTACCGGATGACTGAATCGATCCAGAAAATACCTAAATCAAAATCGGTTTTCTGGAACCTCAGTAATCGGCTAGCCGGTTTCGAAGAGTGCATCCAGAAAATACCAAAACGCATTTAGACATCTGGATTCCACAACCGGATGACCGGTTTGATTCAGGAAATTCTAAAATTTCATTCGGTTTTTCGGATTTTATTATCGGATGATTGGTTAGAACCAGAAAATACCAAAATTGAATTTGGTTCTCAGGATTTTTGTACCGGTCGACCGGTTGCTTCCAACAACCTTCAAACCGAATCCGGTGTCTCGGATTTATTAACCGGATGACTGGTTGCTTCTAGCAATCTTAGAAAAGCAATCCGATTTTCTGAATTTCTTCACCGGTAAAAATTAGCACATTCCGCCTTTTAAAATTACGACATTTGGTTGGTTAGGTTTGCAATAAATATGAGATATGAAAACTGACCTTCCAACCATTAATGAGGGATTATTCTAAGGGTTTATTCCTCGTTTATGCCAAGACTTCTTCACAAAAAACACACTCACTCCAAATGCTATGTCCTGCAATGTCGCTGAACATCTATGGATGCCTAGTTTGCTACTGTTCATGAGTCCAGTTTGTTGCCAACAAAGGTATGTGCTGTAATTTTAGTAGTTCATTTGTGATTCGTCCATGCATGGCTTATATTTATTATTATATTAAATTATTAAGCTAAAAGGTGTCCAAGACCAAAGTATGGGTAAACATAATTCATATCCATATTCGTCCGGAATGATTCTGAAAGATAACAGTTAGTCGTTATCCAAAATCGGTTCACTGTTATCTTCAAAAATGATTCTGGATGATAATGATGAGTTGTTATCTGATGACGATTCACTGTTATCTTCTAGAAATAAGTGTACCTGCTAATTTGATTCTGAAAAATAACGGTCAACCGTTATCTAATAACGGTCAATTGTTATTTCCAGAATCACTCCGAAGAATATTCAAGAATATTCTTTATTTTGACTTTATTCAAAACATGCAACATAACCCGTCAAACATGCAACCGTTACGTCAGATGTGCAACCACTGACGTTAAACATGCGACTTCCAATCCTTCACGATAAATATGCAACTTGTCGAGTAAAGTTTGTAACTTGGACGTCAAACATGAAACGGGAGAGAATATTCAGGAATATTCTTTATTTTGGCTTTATTCAAAACATGCAACATCCAACGTCAAATATAAAACTATTACATCAGACATGCAACTCCGGATGTAAAACATGTAACTTCCAACCCTTCACGGTAAATATGCAACTGATCACGTACATTTTGCAACTTCGACGTCAAACATGAAACGGGAGAGAATATTCGTGAATATTCTTTATTTTGGCTTTATTCAAAAAATACAACATGTAACGTCAAACATGTAACCATTACGTCAGACTTGCAACCACGGACCTTAAACATACAACTTCCAATCATTCACGGGAAATATGCAACCGATCACGTAAATTTTACAACTTGGACATCAAACATGAAACGGGAGAGAATATTCGAAAATATTCTTTATTTTGTCTTTATTCAAAACATGCAAAATTTAACGTAAAAATGAAACTAATACGTCGGACATGCAACCACTGAACTTGCAACCTTCTACGGTAAATATGCAACTGATCACGTAAATTTTATAACTTGGACGTCAAACATGAAACGAAAAAGAATATTCGAGAATATTCTTTATTTTGGATTTATTCAAAACATGCAACATCTAACGTCAAAAACGAACTGTTACGTCAGACGTGCAACCACGGGCCTTAAACATGCAACTTCCAACCCTTCACGGTAAATATGCAACTGATCACGTAAATTTTGCAACTTGGACGTCAAACATGAAACGGGAGAGAATATTCGGGAATATTTTCTATTTTGGTTTTATTCAAAACATGCAACATCTAACGTCAAACATGTAACCATTACGTCAGACTTACAACCACGGATCTTAAACATGCAACTTCCAACCCTTCACGGTAAATATGTAATTGATCACGTAAATTTTACAACTTGGACGTCAAACATGAAACGGGAGAGAATATTCGAAAATATTTTTTATTTTGTCTTTATTCATTTTGTCTTTATTCAAAACATGCAACATTTAACGTAAAAAATGAAACTAATACGTCATACATGCATCCACAGACCTTAAACATACAACTTACAACCTTCCACGGTAAATATGCAACTGATCACGTAAATTTTACAACTTAGACCTCAAACATGAAACAGAAGAGAATATTCGCGAATATTCTTTATTTTAGATTTATTCAAAACATGCAATATGTAACGTCAAACATATAACCATTACGTCAGACTTGCAACCACGGACTTAAACATACAACTTCCAACCCTTCACGGTGAATATGCAACTGATCACGTAAAATTTACAACTTGGATGTCAAACATGAAACGGGAGAGAATATTCGGGAATATTTTTAATTTTGGTTTTATTCAAAAAATACAACATCTAACGTCAAACATGTAACCGTTACGTCAGACTTGCAATCACGGACCTTAAACATGCAACTTCAAACCCTTCACGGTAAATATGCAACTGATCACGTAAAATTTACAACTTTGACGTCAAACATGAAACGGGAGAGAATATTCGGGAATATTTTTAATTTTGGTTTTATTCAAAACATGCAAAATTTAACGTAAAAAATGAAACTAATATGTCAGACATGCAACCACAAACTTTAAACATGCAACTTGCAACCTTCCACGGTAAATATGCAAATGATTACGTAAATTTTACAACTTTGACGTCAAACATGAAACGGAAAAGAATATTCGGGAATATTCTTTATTTTGGATTTATTCAAAACATGTCTGACGTATAACGTCAAACATGAAATAGTGACGTCCAACATGTAATAGTGACGTCCAACATGTAATAACTAACGTTAAACATGAAATACTATTTTTTCATTTCTTTTCTTATTTCTTTATTTTTTTGTTATTAATTATATTATAATTTTTTTTTTTTTACATTTTATATAATTTTTTTATTTTTTATTGTATTTTTTATATTTATCTTTTTAAAACTTGGTGCAACTGGTTTGTTAACCGGCTGCACCAAGTCTTTGGCTGCCAAATGGCAACCAAAGACAGCAGGGCTCTCTTTTTGAGAGCCCGGCATGGTGCCGGGGCTTCAATGCCCGGCATTGTAGCCAAACCCGCAAATATAAGCTTCTTTAACTTTTTGATGAATTAGAGATTGCTTGTAATATTGTAATCCGCTAACTTTATTTCATGCCGTTTCACTTCTTAGTTTCTTAAAAGTTCGGCAACTTGTTCAATTGTCAACGTCACTAAGAATGTAATTACTGTCAATCTTATCGAGATTATCTACCAGAAGAAAACAAAAAAACTACAATAAATTATTAAATGGTTAATTTTATTGATAAATTATCAAATATACAAGTAATGAAAATTTAATCTCAAAAGTTAGTAAAAGTACCAATTTAATTAGATGATCAATTTTAAGTAAATCAAAAATTAAAAATTAAAAATTAATATTAGGTATAAATAAAAAATAATGATATAAATGAAAGTGTCATAAATGGATAATTTTTTTTTCTTTAATCTTATCTCAACTAAACCTATGTATAAATTAGGATTTTTAATCCTATGATTTTAGAATTAAATTCAAATTTAGTCCCCCTTAATCCAATCCAACTTAACTTATCAAATATGATATAAATGTTTAATCCCAAAACCAGTCTAATCTCATACTTAATCCGAGCATTCAAACATGCCCAATGTTTTGTTTGGTTGTGGCATGAGCAATGTTATCATTTGGGAATTAAAAGAGCAATTAGAGTGGAAAAAATAAAGGATTTTTAACCACTTAATTATACTATAGTTATAACAAACATAAACCAATTAAATAAAATCGAAATGAAAGGATAGAAAATCTATTGATGAGTATACCCTTTTCCAAGTTATCTACTTTTTTTTACTACAATACTTTATTTTCACCGTATCGTATTATGTATCGCTTGATCGCTCACTAAATCCTTTACCTTTGTTTTTAATCAAATGGAGGAATTTCAAGCATGTTTAGAATTAGATAGATCTCAACAACACTATACCTGCTTCTTTTTCGGGAGTATATTTATGCACTTCCTCATGATCATAGTTTAAATAACTCAATAATGTCATTGGAAGGTGGGTTTTATGATAATAAATCTAGTTCACTAAGTCTAAATGGTTAATTACTTGAATTTATCAACAGATTAATTTGAGTTTGTTGTTAATTATTTGAATTGAAATCCAATTTTAAGCACAATAATATGTTGTTTCTCAAATTATATATGAGGTATTTGTTGTAGTGGTAGAAATTCTATTTTTCCTATGGTTGGTAGCTTTTTTAGAGGGAAAGAAATTGGAAAATTACCTAATTTCTAATCAATTCATAATATTTCTTTTTTCAAGGGTAAATTGTCACATTTAAATTATGTGTTAGATAAATACTCCACCTCATTTGTCCTAAAATCTTAACTGGGTAAAGAATGCCTCTTCTTTACATTTATTATGGTTCTTTCTCCATAAGTATTTTAATTGAACAATCTTACTATTCCAAAGAACTCTATTTTTATTTTTTAAAAAGTAATCTAAGATTATTATTATTTCTATATAATTCTCATGTATACAAATATGTTTCCATCCTATTTTCTCTCTGATTCATTCCAATGCTCATCCCTAATTACAGATATTCATTAAAGACTATGCACACAAATAAAAATTTCATCCTTGCTTATAGCTTCATAAAGACTAACGAGGTCGTTCTTTATATTTAATTATTGACTTTGTCATGAGTCAACCTAGACCTTGAAATATATTATACTCTTTGGGCCTTATGAGGCACACACGGTTTTGTTTCTAGGGCGTCCATATACCCCCAAAACGCTTCTTGCCAATTAAAGTGTGGATCACCACTTATAAACTCAGCATCTCTTTTGTTTTTGGCCATTGTCGGTTTCTCTTTGGGTGTTAAATAACGGCCACCCCTTCGGTAATAAATTTGGTGGTTGGGTGGGTGGGGGTCGGGAGGTCTACCCCATTCTCCACCCTATTAATAATCTCCCCTCCATTCCCAGTTCACGATAAATTTAATGGCGTGGGAATAGGGAATCCCCACTTGGGAGTGATTTTCATCACCCATTCATTTATTTATTTTATAGTCGATATAGATATATGATTTCAATAAATTAAAAATTAAACTTAAATAAAATCATTGCTATATTATAAAGTATTTAAATTATTTAAAAAAAATCCCAAATGTTGAAATAATATCTTGAAATGATATCAAAATTGAAAAATATTTAAAGAGAGTAATATCTTGAGAGAGAAAAGAAAACATAACAATCTTTTAGGGTTGAATAAAAATTATATTGTATGGTTTTCTTTTAGTTATAGCTCATTTATATCAAGTAAAAATAAAAAGAAAATTTATTAACTAATATTGCAATTGATAAAATAAAAATTGAAAAAATATTTCTATATAATGGGAATTGGGGTGGGGGTGGAGTGGGGAGTACAAAACTAAACTCCACCTCATTAAGAATTTGGGGACTATTTTTTTCCTATTCTCCAAAAATTATTCAAAATTCACCTCATTTTGGATGGAGTGCCAAATCCATGGAGGATTTTACCATCCCCATTAGGGACTCAGTCCTCGCCGAGTTTACATCGTCATCGAGAGGACACAGCACTCGATACCATAATGTTATGACCCAGCAAGATATCATTTGGGCTTAACAAAGGACTATTTTTCTACGCTAGCACAAAAACCTACCAATCAAAGCCGCATACCCCTCTAAATATTTGTTGGTTTGTTGCTCTCAAATTTAAAGTTTCAATGTTAATTTCAAAACAGAGAAAATGAGAAATTTCTAGGTTGGTGTTTATTGATAGTCAAATAATAGAACATATATGAATGTCTATAAGAGCAATTTCAAGAAATAAAGAGTTTGATTTTTCTGGCCGTATGACTTGGGCGAACGTCTTTTTCAAGTAACTTCGGATAAGGGCTAAAATATTGGGCTAGTAACTTCGGGATAAGGCCATAAGGGCTAGGGACTTGTACTCTCAGATTATGTCATAAGTATTTACTACCATGGTGGAAATTCGATTTTCCCTATGGTTAGTAGCTTTTTCAGAAGGGGAAGAAATTGAAGAATTGCCTAATTTCCAACCAATTCATTCTATATTCTTTTTTTTTAGTATAAATTTTCACATCTAAATTATGCATCAGATGTATGAATACCCCACCTCATTTATCTTCAAATCTTGGTTTAAACCCAGTGTGACTGGGTAAATGATGCCTTCTTCTTTACATTTATTACGGTTCTTTCTCATTTGTGATTATAGATATTCATTCAAGACGATACACACTAATAAAACTGTCATCCCTACTTGCAGTTGCCTAAAGACTAACCTGGTCGTTCTTCACAATTAAGTATTGACTTTCTGTGTAATGTTTGTTGGTTTGTTGCTTTCAAGTTTAAAGTTTCAATGTTAATTTCAACGCAGAAGAAAATAAGAGAGAAAATGGGACATTTCTAGGTTGGTATTTGTTGATAGTGAAATATTAGAACATATATGAATGTCAATTAGAGCATGCATTAAATTTCAAGAAATAAAGAGTTTGATTTTACTGCCCGTATGGCTTGGGCGAACGTCTTTTTCAAGTAACTTTGGATAAGGGCTCAAATATTGAATTGAACTGTATTTTTCTTTATATTTAAAAAAGAATTTGACTTTTTTTCATGAATTTCTAAGAAAAAGAAAGCCCTTCATTTTCTTTTCTGTACAGGTTATCCAAGAGCAGCCCCATATGGTTGATAGGTCCCAATCAGAACTATATTTATACAATACACAAGGCTCTCTTTGGGTGACAACAAACCACAATAATTGAATAAAATGTTTTCTTCTTTTTATTAATGTTTCCAATGAAATTTAAATACAATAAAACAACTAACTCCTACATTAGTGACTCAAACAACTGACTCCAAACAAACTCAATTAACGTACAAAATACAATAATCAATAATGTAATTACACTAGACCAAGTCTTCATGCACAACTCTCATTGCCTATTAAACGTGAGTTAACCAACTTCATTATTTTATGTGGAAAACACAGGTTCTGCCAGCCATACGTCGCAATACGTAGGCTAGAATTATGGTTTCATAAATTGAATCAAGAAAGCACTGTAAAATCCTTATGTTAGTTGATGAACTACAAAGTATAATCACTACTGACAACCTAGAATGAACTGCAAAGTGTAATCACTACTGACAACCTAGAATACATCATGTGGTTAAGACAATACCAATTACAGTTGGTTCGCTGTTATCCAAGCTCCTTTGAACTATCGCCAATGCTTGAAAGGCGGTATTAATTACGGTTATGGTCATGGCCAGAACCAAATTTCTGTAATTGCAACTGTGTTGAGTTCTTCCTGAAAATGAGAACTTTATGTCTTGAGTTAGTTTCAGCTGGAAAGCCATTCCTTGAAGAGAATCTGGTGAATTTTGTCCTCACAGGATTGGTACAAGATTTTAAAAACATTGTGGTTGACATACTCGCTAGACCAGTCGCGCCATAACTTGGATTAATGATTCATCTAACATGGCATATTAAATGGTATTTCTAATACGATATTAATTAGAGGCTAAGTACCATGTTCCATTTTTTATGTGCAATTTTTTCCCGATTTTCATACTCTTATTGGCAGTACAAATTAGAGATGGCAAAAATACCCGCCCGGTCCGGACCCGGACCACACCCGGGTGTTGTGGGCCGGGTATTACTCGGCCCGGGTATGCCGTCGGGTAGGTCTTGGGCATCACTTGATAAACCCGGAACCCGGATTTTATTAAAAAAAATTATAAAATATATATTATTTTAAATATTTATATTTATTTGACTCATTTATTACACATATATAAAGTTTTAAACACTTAAAGTTTATATTTTCATGTTAAATTTTATTAAAATAAATTTAAAACTTATAAAATTACCAAAAAATTAAAAAAATACACATATAATATTAAAAAATATAAAATCCGGGTACCCGGATAAAAACCCGACAAAACCCAGCCCGGACCCGGTTCCATCCGGGCAGGGTCCGGTCATTACGATACCCGGACCCGGCCCGGGGTTTTGCCATCCCTAGTACAAATTTATGCCTACTGATCCCTATTCGAATTATTTGAGATTCAAAATTAAAAGAAATCATTTTAATTGATAGGCATATATATACAGGATAACACATTTCTCACCGTACGTAGTTGTAGATATAAGCATTTTAAGAATCTACTTATACCAAGGTTAACAATCTTTGATGGGTGAATTTGATAGAATATGTAATAATAAGATCACTATTTTAGTAAATGATGCGAATCTTTTGAGTGATTTTAGACCGATGAAACTGATGATGCGACAGTTTCGAATTTTTTTTTTTTTTCTATGACCAAGGTATTGGTTATTGGACAAAACTATGTTCCTCCCGGCGCAACATACTCCAAGATTTACTTTTTCTAGTTTAATTACATTATAGTCCCTCTTATTTTCTTAAAATTAAGATTTTAATATTTTAACATACAAGTCCTATTTATTATTATTTTTTTCTCATCTTCTCTCTCTCCTCTTCTCTAATGGTGCGTTTCTTGTCGATGGGAATGAGGTGAATCGTAATGGGTTGGAATCGGAATGAAATGAGAATCGAGAATAAGTTGTTTACTTGAGCTGTAAGAATCGGAATCGAAATGAGTTAGAACTCCATGATGTTTACTTTATCCCAGAATCGAATCGAAATAAGTTAAATTATTTTAAGTTACTAAAGCAGTTGTTAATAATAATAACAATAATAATAATAACTTAATAATAATGATAATAATAATAAATTTAATAATAACATTATAAATAAATAATAGTGATAATTAATGATAATAATGAAATTAAATAACAACTACTACAACAACAACAATAATAATAATAAAAAAACAATAATAACATTAATAACAAATAAGCAAACAATGAAATAATACAAACACCAATCTATATAATTTTAATATACAATCAGTGGCCAAACAATATAAGAAATTAATAATTTAAAATATAAAATTATAATTCCCAAAACAAACATTATGCTCCTCTTCACCAGAGGTAGCAGATCGCGACGACAAACAGCGGCAGGATGAGTGCGACCACGGCGGCAACAACTATCGCGACCACGGAGGCAGATTGCGACTACTCGCAGCAGCAGGTCGCGACAGCATCAGATCGTGACGAACGGCAGCAGCAGATCGTGAACACGGCACCAGCTGCGACGACGACGACTGACGATTCAGAACCGACGGTAATGACTTGTGATTTTGGAACCGACGAGTCACCAACCACGATCAGGCGATGGCATCCAGCTTTCGAAGAGGAGAACACGGGTCACGGGTTCTAGGGATTTTTCTTTTTTTTTTTTAATTTACGGTATTTATATTTTTTATTTAAATGAGGATAGTTTAGGAATATTTGAATATGATTGGGATAAAATGGGGAGTTCGGGGAATGGGAGACTGATTCCCACCTTCCCTGGGAATGAGTCTCCCATTCCCCATTCCCAAATAGTTATAGACCCCACTAATTTGATTCCGATTCCGGATTCTGATTTTTCAATCCGGTAAATGCTCAGTAAGTTTTTTAATTTCTTCTGACGAGGCTTTCAAATTTGTGATTTCAAGAATACCAGATTGAAACCAACAAAGTGTTGGCTCAGTGATGGGTCATGAGTGGGCATGGGTTTCTTTCAGGTTTGAGTCGCAGAAAGTCGCGTTGTTGGGAGACCTGCTCACGATGTTTAATGAGGGTGCAGGTGCGTCTTGCAGATGCGAGGGTGTAGGTGTCTCATGAGTGACTTCTATCCAACAAAAACAAAAAAAAAAAAAAAATACCAGATTGAATAATTGAAATGGGCGTATCCTCTTATCCAAAAAAAAAAAAAAAAAAACACCTATCCTTTTACACTTATTAATGTGGTTCGGTATGTTTTCGGGGCGTTCAAAGCGACAACAATGGTTTGTCAGGTGCGATTAGAGTTGCTGGAACAGGACTGTGAGTGCTTTGGCAACCAAAGAACTGTTTAAGGCTTAGGTCAGAAAGATCTAAGACGCTCTCATGGCGCTTTGGTATAAGTAAGGTCAGTCAACCGTCAAGACGGTAATGATGAAAAACCTCACCCTCTCAACTCATCTTTTTCCTTAAGCTAGGGTTTCTCTAAAATCCCTAGCATCACTGCACCCATCAATCATTGCATTTACTGATTCGACAGTCACAGTGTTGTCCCCAACTCCCGCCGGCGTGGCCTTCTAACAGCTTTTTCTTTGTTCTCTATATCTTTCTCAACTGGGACCTTTTTAAAAGCTTAATGACCATGTAATATGATGGCTACCACCATAAAGTTCTCTAGTTTATACTTTTTTTTTTTTTTTTGGTCTTACCACCCGGTTTCCGACCCATGGGCCGACTAATCCGGATTCGGGGCGTGTCCAAGGCTTACGGCTTTAAACCCACGTAGCGTGTGTGGGGTGTGTGGGGATCGAACAGTGGTTACTCTCATTCTACGCGTGGTAGCAACGTCGTTGGGTTCTAGTTTATACCTTTTAAGTAACGTGGCTTAGAAAATCCCGCAAGATCATCTCTTTTTATCACAGAAGGTAAATTTCTAAATCTTTTAGTTCGTTTTTAACCTAACAAAAAATGACCTAAAACAACTATCTTTTTAGTACAAAAGAATAAAAAAATCTAGTGAACGGCAGCGCAGATTGTATCAGCATTTAAAGAGAGAGAATAAGACTTCCAAAAAAAATAAACGATTTAATTAATTTTTTTAGCAAATATAAATAAGATGGACGAAAGAAATTACAAGATTACTCTTGTTATTATTCTATTTAGTAGATTGTTTTTGCATGAAATCCCTCACTTCGTTGATCATTAAAGAGGACTCCAGCACTTCCGGAAAAATATAAAAAGAGTGAAAGGCATTCGGATATTCAATCCAATACGCTTCTTTCCCACACTTCTTCAACCCCTCGTAGTATCTCTTTTGCCGATCTTTTAAAGGATCAATTCCCCCGACAATCACAATCGTTGCCGGAAACTTTAGCCCCGAAATATCAACAGAATTCGGCCCGAAAACGTTAGCCGCCGGATGGTCTCTGTCAGACCCTTCCGGCAAGAACGCCTTCACAAAACAATCCAAAAGTCTGGCGTCAAGAAATGGTGCTCTGACAAGCATGATTTCAGATTCAGTCTTTTCTTGTCCGAAAAAACCTGGCTGTATTGCTATCACTCCATTGATCTTCAAATTTGTAAACTCTTTGTCACTAGCCTTGACCGCTACGTGATGTGCTATGTTGCCTCCTGCGCTGTCGCCGCCGATGAAACAGTTCATCAGATTGGCGTTTCTCGGAATGCCTTCAAAACTAGGGTTACTTTCGATGAATGTAAGCACATCGAAGCCATCTTCGTATTGACATGGATACTTGAACTCAGGCGAGAGCCGGTAGTTTACAGAGATCACAACAGCACTTAGTTCTTTAACTAATCTCCTGCAGAGGGTATCATAAGGCAGTGAATCAGCACTCATCAACGCAAATCCGCCGCCATGAAAGAATATGATAACTGGCAAGCCGGAGGCATCTGTGGGGGCAGGGACGGGGACGGGGGCGGGGGCGAAGAGGCGGAACCAGAGGTTGCGAGAGGCGTCAACGATGATATCATAGGTTTTGACGCCTTTAAGGGGTTCAACGGATGGAGGAACTTTGAAATCGAGGAAGTTCACTAGACGGCGGTTGACAGTGCCGTCGGAGCGGCAACAGAATTTCATGACTATGTTGGTAATGAAAACGGTAAGTTTCATTTTCCATGTCTTCGCAAAGTCTGCGCATGTTGATGGTTTATTATTAGACATTTTTTTCTTCACACTCTCTAGTTCTAATTGTATGACACTAAACTTACTAATCTTCATAACTAAATTAGGTTGTGATTCATGGGTGTCTCATTCAGTTAGTAAAAAAAATAGTGTTAATTTTTTTGTTTTGAAAATAACAGACGTAGATTTGAACTTCGCCACATAAGTAGAGAAGAGATTAAAGATCCATTCACGTGTGTATTAATAATTTGTTATTATTTTAAATAGTATAAAAAATAATGAAGAAATTGGACTCTTGTTAGGTTAAATAATAATAATAAAGATAAATTATTATTATTATTATTATTATAAAAGAAAAGTGGTTATAAAGTGTGGTATTAGGTAAAATTTATGATATAGAATTGACAGAATTATTAAAGAATCAAATAAAATGTTAGTGAATAGTTTTATTGTTAAAAAGTTTAATTTTTAAAAAGTTTAATTTTTTAATATTAATTCCACAATTATTGGAAAAGTGGAACCCATATGTTGCTAACTTTTTTTTTTTTTAATGTTAATCCCACAATTATTGGGAGAGTGGAACATATGCAGCTTATTTTTAATTTTTGACGCCAAAAAAAGTAAATTTTTTTTTTTATCTACTTTTTCGTAGTTCTTATGTTCTGAATAAGAAAAATATACTCCAATTAATATGACATAATATTATAAGAAGTTCATGTGAACGCAATAAATCTTATTTTTTATTTTATTTATGTTTTACACTTCTAAATTTTAGCATATTTTATATGCATTACAGAGTTAATTGGCTTTAATTAATTGAAGTCACCGAATAGATTAAAAGAGCAACAAATATATATGCCACGCCCAAGGGGTGTTCTTTAACATTTTAACTGCTTTGTCATACTTAGCATTTTTTTCCCAAAAGTAAGCAAAGTCGAAATTAAATTTTTATCTCTTTTCTTTCTAAAAATTCAGTCAAATAAAAAAAATTATTTAAAAACCATTCATCAAAATTGGCCCTGTAGCCAATTTGCGGTACTCACGAGTTTGATATAAAATCATAATGCATGTCACAAAAAGCCATATTATGACAAAGCCTAACATCAACTAATAATCATACTCTTTTGCAAGCAGCTTATGCATGAAATTCAAGAAAGCATAATTCTCAAAGAGAAAAAAAAAGTCAAATTAACGACAAAGGGAATAATTTGAAATTTTATTGATAAAAAAGATCGAAGGTATTACAATAAACTATGAATAGTAAGCCTATATGTACTAGTGTCCTAATCCTTCTCAAATAAGAGAAATTACATAAAATTCTAATTATACTAAAAATTACAAATATAACTTAAATAAGTTTAGTAAAACAAGACAAATTCTAATAAAAAATTAAATATTAAATTTACTTAAAATCTAGAATTCCTAATTTATTCTATTCTATATATGTCCTACATCAGCCTTCTCCTCTTTGAAAAAATCTCATCCTCAAATTTTGCTAAAAACAAAAGATAATCTGGAGGATAAAACTCGTAGTGAAGGAGTTATTGATCTTGTAATGCAAATGTGTGGCACTTTGCATCAACTTTTATTGAAAATCAAAAGTATCAAAACTTTTAATTTCTTCTTGCTTTTTAGTATGGCTCTTCTAAAAGATGCGGACTTGTAAGAAAAAATAATTAGAAGTTCTCTTTTAACTTTTGTCTTGCTTTGCTAAATTTGTTTTTCATTCAATTTCTCCTTTTGAGCTAAGTGTTCTTCAAGTAAAACTTTCTTATCTTCAATACAAATAAGTATGACCACATCAATTATCTCAAGGTCTTCAAGAACAATTTGCTTAGCTTCACAAGTAATTGGTAAAATCATATCAAGTTTATCATCTTTAAGAACAATTTGTGTCTCATCACATTCAGCTTCTTGCACAATTTCAACATATGGTTAGATATAAAACTCAAATCAAGAATGGATTGTACCTCTTCATTTAAAACTTTAGTCTTATTTGAAATCTCTTTAAAAGAACCATTTATAACATTTTTTTCTTCCAATGATGAGACTAGTAGGACTTGCTCTTCCATATTTACATCAGCAACTTCAAAATCTTGGATAAACTCTTTGTCGCTGGCGAGTGTAATAGTTGAATCTTGATTTATCAACACATCTTTTGTAACTTCACTTTCAAGCACAACATTTCTTTCTATATTCAAATTATCAACCTCAAGAGTGAAAGAAGGTTGTTCGTCAACAATTGAATCCTTTGATGATGAGATTTTCACTATAAAATCTTGCTTCGATGAAGAACTATCAAGCTTAATTAGGTTTTTATAGAACAAACTTATTAGACTCTTGATCTTTTCTTCTTTGATTGTCACAATGCTCTTGCATTCATTCAAATCTCTTCAAGGCTTGCTTTCTCTCTCCTTGATTTGCAATTCAACTTCTGAAACAATTTTAATGACATCCCAATATTCATAAGTAGCAACAATTTGTAACAAAAGTCATTCCTTAATATCAGCTCGTAATCCTTTAACAAATCTTGAAATTGTATATTGATCTTGTTTAGAAATACTCACATGACAATGATAATTTCGTAGTTGAGATTCATAGAATCAAATAGAGTTCATACTATTATTGAAATTTATCAAATTTATGGCAGATTGTTTGAAAATATTCAAGAAGAATGAAATAAGCTTTTATCTTTCTTTTCATGCTATCCCAAGTTGGAATCTTGTCTCTTCTATGTTAAATTCGTGTTGCTTGTAAGTTTGTCCACCATTGTGATGCATGTCCCATTAATTTAAAGGACATGTACTCGGCATGTTTCTCCTTTCGAACATCTTCAAGAGTATCTTCAATTTTGAAGATCTAATTAAAAAAAATCCTCAAGATTAATAAATTTGTCATAGTAGAAAAGATCATCATCATCTCCTTTACATCTCATTGAACCATTTTTTTTATTCTCCTTTTTTGGGGGTTTTTTTTTATAAGAATAGAGAAATTAAAGGGCAACAATGCAATTAAAATAAAGTATTAGGTGAAATTGTAAATAAGTAACAGATGTGGTTACCAGTGATGGTGATAGAGAAAGACATTTGAAAGATTTGAGGCTGGTGAGTATGATGGTGGTGGTGATTGACTTGAATCATGATGGTTTGATAAAAAAATTAAGATAAATTAGTGGTTGGGGGTTTGTTTTGATTCCAACAATTAAGGTGGCAGATGATGGTGGAATTGCTAGAAAGAAAAGGTTGATTATGGGGAATAGTTTGGCAACGGGGAAGGCTGGTGAATTGCGATAGAGGCCAGTGAATCTAGCTGTAGTTGGCACCGCAACTTAGTGGTTGTTTTGGTGGTGTTTAGGGTGGTTATGATTACAGATTGGAGAGTTTAATGGCTGGGGTTAGCGGCGTGTGGGTGTTCAAATGGTAAAAAGATCATCAAGAAAGAAGAAGAATGCTGGCGGCGACATAAAGGTGTTTTTTTTTTTGTTGCTTTTTTTTTTCAATTGATGGGATTAATGGATGATGGAGGAAGGATTTGTGTACAAAGGGTGGTTGATAGTCATGAAAGCTCTACTTGATACAGAGAAAGTCTCTGATATCACTTGACACAGTGCGGAAGCGACACTAAATGTCGTCCTAGCATATGTTCTTAAAACTTAAGAAAAATAACTCTCAAAGAGAGAAACGTTGAATTAACGATAAAGATCAACTCAAGGAGAATAATCTAAAATATTATTAATAAAGGAACCTCAAGGTGTTACAACAAACTGTTGATAACATACCTACATATACTAGTAGGTAACTTAATTTTAATCCTTCTAAAGCAAGAGGAATAATCTAAAATCCTAGTTAGAATAGAATTACAATTATGATTTAAATAAACTTAATAAAATAAGATAAATCTTAATAAAATACTAAATCTTAAATTAACTTAAAATCTAAAATTCCTAATTTATTCTACCCTATATATTTTTTACATCATCAGCAGGCCAGGCAATGCCCGGCTTCTTCCCTGGACAAATTAGGTGGCTACTGAATATACTAATTCTCATAAAGGCCCTCAAACAGGCATCAATTATTGTATAAATCCTAAGAAAATGCTTAGATCTTCGTAAAAGTCCCTAATATCTACAAATGAAGGCCCTTCTTTAGTAAAATTTCATTGATCAAGTTGATAAAATATTTATTTTCAAATTTTTTACCGTAATAACCTTCTTTCCCAAAGAGTACATGCAACCTTGTATTGTTATAAGATAATTCATTATTTTCTTCATAATCTAAAAGAAGCTTCACACACACACACACACACACACACACATATATATATCCTCTCTAACTAAACATAGATACCCAACTTTTCGAATTTCAAATAAGTGATGTTGGGAAAATATGCTCTTTTAAAGCATATTAATTTATTTTCTGATTAATAAATATTTGAGATATTTTAATTGCATAAATATATTGAAAAGGTCCGTTTAATCATATTATATGTATTTATGTGATCATCATCATATGGATTCTGAGAAGCATAAATCTGAGTTATCTTATGATTAAATAAATTAAGTTCATGATTGATAAATAGAGTTGGGCGCTTTATTTATGTTTAGTATTAAATTCGTTGAATGATTTGTCTTAATCATGTATGAATTCTTGATGTAGTTGACTACATTTGGATCACATTAGATTTAAATAACCTTGAAATAAGCTCGGACTTATTACATCTAGGCATTGATTTTACTGTAATCTTAATCTTGAGTTAATTATGATTTCATGATTATAATTGTTATTCCATTTGAATTACTAATGGGCAAGACTCACATTTGCGGTCAAGATTACCCGGTATTTTGGTGGGAGCAATTATGAGTATTAGAGTTATAGATTGACAATATAGAATTTGTACGACAAGTCTCTTGATGGGTTTTCGATTGATCATGTAATTCTGCAGAGTGTGTCAACATATTTAATATGTTGAAAATGATCGTTAGAAAACCAGAAGTATCAAGGAATAAGATGTAATTAAACGATTGGGTTGAGATATCGATTTAATTAACGATGTTGTACAAAGTTGAGCGATAAAGAAATCGATGTGCTTTGGGACGAATTATTATTGACGTCTGATTATGAGGTCAATTCCAGTCTTATAGTGGAGTAGAATTGGAATTAAATGATTAAACTTGTTTAATTACGAGCTTAATTGTTGTATCAGTATGTTCAAATGATGGGTTAGCTTTCATTTAATTAATTTACCACTTTGGATTAATAAGCAAGATAAGATTTGGGTCAACATAAATATATCTTTTAGTGGGAGGAATGAATATCTTTGTATAAAGAGCTATGTTATTTTACATTGGTCCCTGGAAAAGGAAAGTAACGTAAGTTTCGTAATTACATAGGATTCACTATGAAAGAGATATAAAAGAAACTTTATTCTATCCAAATAGGAGAAGAAAAAGTCACTATAAATATATGTGAGAAAAAGGTTTTGTGACACGACAATTTTATAGAAAAGATTTTTCCTACAATTTTGAGAGAAAAATTTTACCGTCTTTGGTTTCTTTTAAGTGGTGATAGCTAGCCACATGCGTCAGTCAGATCAATCACGAGTCATGCGGAAGATCGTTTGGCGATGATCGTGATCTAACAAAGCGTGGTGGTGATGGATCGTGATCGGGAACTTCAATCATTAAAAATCCAAAATTGGATTTTTCAGTCGATTTCGGATTCTGGTCGTATATATTTTATGAGATTGGTCGCAAAAGTTTTTTAAAACCGTATTTTCCCAACAATTGGTATCGAATAGTAATATTAATATATAAAATTTGTAAATCACTTGATTTTATGTATTAAGTGGCGATTTATTTAGATATATATTATTTATTTAATATATGAATAAAGCATGTTAAAGATTGTCTTAATTCATGATTAGATTTTCTATTGTATTTATCTTTGGATCTGTAACAAGAGGGGTGGTCTTTAATCACCATGTTTCCCTCTTGATTTATTTTATTGCAATAGAATTTTGTAAGCCAAAACTGGCCTAGGAAATTTATAAATTCGGATCATAATTCGGAGGAACAAGACTGGAAATTTCAGCGGCCACCAACCAGCGGCGCGCCACCCGCACACGCACCAACCAGCGCGCGCAGCCAGCAGCACGCGATGCCAGCCAGCTCGCGCGGCCAGCAAGCGCGCGCTGCCAGCAAGCGCGAGCGGCCAGCAGGCGCGCGCGGACCAGCAAGCGCTCGCGGCCATCAGGCGCGGGCAGGCCAGGAGGCGCGCCGGCCAGCCTGGTGCAGCGCGAAGAATGGTGTTTTTTTCGGCAAGGATGCAGCAAATCCGGCAATGGAAGATGATGAACAGTGCTGGGCTTTTGGAGATGGCGGCTGGGGAGAAGAAGAAAAGAAAAATTAGGTTTTTAGGGTTTTTCATGGTTTTTATCATGAAGATCCTTATGGTTTCGTAATTTTTCTTGTGGGTAAAAAAGTGTTAAGTTTTTGCATTTAAGTCCAAAAATAGTTTTGGGCTTAATGAATCCTAGTTTTAGGCCCAATTAAAATTTGGGCTTAATGGATTAAAAATGCATAGATAAAATTTAACGCATTAAATTTATTTTTGGTCCAAAATTTTTATTTTTATAATTAAAAAAAAAAGAAAAAAAAAAGAAAAGGATTTTATTTAATTTCCTTTCAAAATTAAAAATTGGACCAATAATAAATTTAAAAGTTTCACCATTAACAAATTTTATGGAAGATGGACGTTAAGAAGGCGATGAAGATTAGGCTTAGGTTTAATGTATTTTCATTTTAGGAAAGCCATGAATTAAGATTATTTAATTGCTTTTTACATATGTTGTGTTTTGGTTGATAACGCGCGATAACACGTATAGAATGTAGTGCTGTTCTATGTGAAATCATGTCATTCATTAATATGAATTTCATTATATTGTTTGTAATTTGTAAATGCTTTATAATATTAGATATCATCCGATAATATTATAGGAAGCATGCAATTAACAATATAATTTAATGTATGGTTCGAGAAAAACCAATTTTAAAATATTGAGTGGAGAGGAAAATTCAAGATAATTTTCCAATGGGCTCCATTATTGGTTCAATAATAAAATTATATATATACCTCGACTTCACGATACGGTGATCTCCTACGGAGGTATATATATTAGATATTTTATTTGATGAACTTCTTCATAGATAAAATTGAAATATTTTTCAATTAATTGTTCACCCCAACGGTGACTATTGATATGAAAAATACGTAGATTGAAACAATGGTTATACACTCAACTAAAATTTGTTATTAACCTTCCCAATGAAGCTCTGTTAACAAATTTAGGCCCAAAAAGGATAACGATAATTATTTATCATGTCTCTACATGAAAGTAAATAATCCAATGGAAAATTGGGTCTAGTAAGTGTAGACATGACTTCCCCAACGGATAGCTTGTCAAAACGGTACTAGATTATCGTTACAATAAATTAAAATGCATTTATTGTTTTCTGCATTTTTGTCATTTATTGTGAACATTGTTTCAAATTATTTATGCATGGATGTTTTGTTTTTCAGAAAATGACTTCCATCAACCTATTATTAATTATCCTTGTTAAAAATGAACTCACTGGAGAAAATTATTTAGATTGGAAACGCAATCTATTTAATATCCTCACTGCTAAGGGCTGCAAAGATGTGTTGACCCAGCCTTGCCCTCCAGAACCATCGTTATACGATTATAGAAATCAGAGGGAGCCTTATGAGAAATGGTGCGAAGCTAACAAAGTGGCTAAGCGCTATATATTGGTTTCGATTTCTGTGGAACTGCATAAAAAACATCGGAGCATGGAAACATCCACTGAAATAATGGCTAGTCTTCATCAAATGTTTGGGCAAAATACTCATTTTGCCAGAGATGCAGCGTTAAAACGTATTACGAATGCTAAGATGGAAGAGGGCACAAAAGTTCGTGAACATGTCCTCAAAATGATGGACTATTTGAGTGAGGTAGAGATGCATGGTGTTCAACTCGATGATAAAACAAAGATTAACATAGTGATTGAATCTTTACCAGATACATTCAAAGAGTTTAAGGTCAGCTATATCTTAAACAATAAAGATATGACCTTAATTGAATTAATGCACGAACTACATGCTATAGAAGAGTTTTATCATAGCAGAAAAATTCCTGAAAAAGGATCTCTTCAAGGCTTAAGTCGAAAGACTGGAATGAGCAAGGAAGAGTAGGGATTGACAAAGTGTTCACCAAAAGAAGTAGCAAGCCAAAAGGCAAGTGTTACAAGTGTAGACAGAAGGGTCACTGGAAGAAAGATTGGAATGAGCAAGGAAGAGTAGGGATTGGCAAAGTGTTCACCAAAAGAAGTAGCAAGCCAAAAGGCAAGTGTTACAAGTGTGGACAGAAGGGTCACTGGAAGAAAGATTGTCCTAAGATTATTAAAATCAGGTATAGGAAATCTTTAAGCTTCCTAATTAGTTCAGATTTCTATTGATTTATGCAATAGTGAATTCTGAGATAGCTAATTTGTAATTCATTTATTTGGTTTTCAGAAAACCAAGAGATTAAGTGAAG
The DNA here is from genome assembly GCA_030449925.1 of Citropsis articulata. NCBI lineage: Eukaryota > Viridiplantae > Streptophyta > Magnoliopsida > Sapindales > Rutaceae > Citropsis > Citropsis articulata. The sequence continues at coordinate 56,848 of JASUUH010000204.1, forward strand.
AAAGTTTCAAACAGCAGTTGAGGACATGCTAGTTTATATCAATTGAAAGGCTAGATCAATTTTACGAAACTTTAGTTTTGATATTTGTCTTTATTAGAGGAATTTAATTTCGGTGACTTGTTTTAATAAACAGGAGTACACTGTTATTTATGGATCCTCTATTTATTACTTATTTATAAAGACATTTTACATCATATAAGTCTATTGATCTATTCAAAGTAAGATATAATGATAAATAGTATATGTTTTTATCTAAGAAAAGAAATGTTTCTTCTGACCAAAATAACCTCTAATATTTATGCTTAAGTCATATAAACTATAATAAGATTTTAAGAAAATGATTAATGATAGGCTTCTTAGCCTATTAAGATTGATCATGGTAATTCTATAAATCTTATTTAGAAAAGTAATGTGATGACAGTGCTCTTTTTGAGCTAAAAGCATAACATTGTATTGGATGATTTAGTGCATACAAATGTACAGACTAATCAGTTTACATGTGGTAAGAGGTTATGAGTATTCAATCAATTTTATTGATGAATATTCATTTATGTTTGTCCAAATGCGTCATAATTCCATTGCTTTTGAAATTCAAAAGGGTACATGGATAAGACAGAAGCATTTAGACAGGAACATAAAAGAACTTCGATATAATCGAAATAAAAAACACTATGATACTATAGTGTAATTAAATGGAGAAACAAGATTCTTTTGGATAAAACAAAATATATACTAAGTGATTTATCAATTACCTTTTTAATTCCAGATACCAGAATTTAAAACTGTAAAAGTTTAATGAACTAAGATTCATCTACCTCAGTGTCTACTACTCCAAGAAATTATGAAAAAGCCACAAACATAGTTTGAGACACATTCGTATTTGGAGTTTACTAGTATTTATTCTAGGATCAGGGTAGAAAAGATGAATTCGTGTTCAGAACTTTACATGTTTTAAGTATCTTAAAGGAATAAGGTAAAGTCTGAATTATAGTCTTCGAGATAAGAATGTATTTATAGACATGTTCTTTACTTTCTTTGAGGAAGACTATATAATGACTTATTGCCTAAGAGTAAGGTAAAACTAGAGAAATAAAAGAAGATCAGGTTGATGCTCAGCTTTCAACACCTGTTATTGAACAGGAAGAACAGCAACAACCAGCTGATCAACACAAGATTATCCCTGAACAACAATCACTTTTAGAACCTCGTCGTAGTGGGAGGGTAACGAAGTTACCAGCAAGATACATGTTATTGGGAGAAACCTATATGGCGATCTCAGATAAACAAGTATAAGATCCCACTAACTTTAACGAAGTTCTAATAGATAGAAATGTTAAATTTTGGAAAAGATCATGAATCAAGAGATAGAATCTATGTATTCCAATAAAGTCTGGGAACTTGTAGAGGCACTAAATGGGGTAAAACCTATAAGGTGCAAGAGAATCTACAAGAGAAAAAGAGGAGTAAACGGAAGGGTGGAAACATTTAAAGCAAGATTAGTAGCCAAAAGTTCTACTCAGAAAGAGAAATCGATTATGAGGTAACTTTTCCTTTGGTTGCTATGCTTAAATCCACCAGAATTTTGCCTTCCATTGTTGTAATGCTAGATTGTGAAATTTAGCAAATAGATGTCAAGACTGCCTTTCTTAATGGCATCTTGAAGAAGACATCTACATACAGCAACCAGATGGATTCATACAAAAGGCCAAGAACACATGGTATGTAAGTTGCAGAGATCCATTTATGGATTGAAGCAAGCATCCCGGTCATGGAACATCAAATTTGATCAAGCGATTAAATCGTTTGGATTCATTCAAAATATTGATGAACCATATGTGTACAAGAAAAATCAGGGAAAATCTGTAGCATTCCTAGTTCTTTATGTAGATAATATTTTCCTAATTGGAAATGATAAAGGAGTATTGACTACAATAAAGAGTTGGTTAGCAAAACAATTTGATATGAAAGACCTGGGAGAGGCAAGTTATATTCTTGGTATCAACTTTATATAAAACCGGAAGAATACAACTTTAACCTTGTCTCAAAAGGTCTATATCGAAAAGATATTGGCTAGATTTAGCATGGAAAATTTCAAGATTGGTTTATTACCACTCAGACATAGAATTACATTCTCTAAGGATCAATCTCCAAAGACATCTGAAGAGATAGAAAGAATGAGACGAGTTCCCTAAGGAAAAGCTGTGGGAAGTCTCATGTATGCCATGCTTTGTGCTAGGCCAGACATCTGTTTTGCAGTAAGGATGGTTAGCAAACATCAATCTAATCCTGGACCTGAACGCTGGACTGCAGTCAAGCGTATAATTAAGTATCTGAAAAGAACTAAAAACTATATGCTTGTGTATTCCGGTGATGAACTCGTTCCAGTGGGTTATACTGATTCTGACTTTATGTCAGATAAGGATTCTAGAAAATCAACTTCCGGGAATGTGTTTACATTAGGAAGTAGAGCTGTTAGTTGGAGAGTGTGAAACAACCTTGTATCGCAGACTCCATAACTGAAGCTAAATATGTGGCTGCATCTAAAGCTGCTAAAAAAAATTGTATGGCTCTACAAGTTCCTACAATATCTTGTGGTGGTGCGGTAGCTCAATCTAAGCAACCTAAGAACCACAAGAAACAAAACATATTGAGAGGAAGTATCATCTTATAAGGGAATAGTGTAGATAGGTTATATGAAAGTACCATAAATGGCATAAGATGCTAAATAGCAGATCTTATTACAATGGCCATTAGTGGAAAAACTTTTATGACCTACATTTAGAGCCCTAGAGCATGTGCAATATGCCAGATATGCTTTAAGAGCTAGTGGGAGATTGTTGGAAAAATATGCTCTTTTAAAGCATATTAATTTATTTTCTGATTAATAAATATTTGAGATATTTTAATTGCATAAATATATTGAAAAGGTCCGTTTAATCATATTATATATATTTATGTGATCATCATATGGATTCACAGAAGACATAAATACAAGTTATCTTATGATTAAATAAATTAAGTTCGCAGTTGATAAATAGAGTTGGGCGCTCTATTTATGTTTTTAGAATGATTTGTCTTAATCATGTATGAATCTCTTGATGTAGTTTGACATTGAAATTTGGATCACACATTAGATTTAATTAACCTTGAAATAACTGTCAGACTTATTACATCTCATAGGCATTGATTTTACTGTAATCTTAATCTTGAGTTAATTATGATTTCATGATTATAATTGTTATTCCATTTGAATTACTAATGGGCAAAACTCACATTTGCGGTCAAGATTACTCGGTATTTTGGTGGGAGCAATTATGAGTATTGGAGTTATAGATTGACAATATAGAATTTGTACGACAAGTCTCTTGATGGGTTTTGATGTGATCGTAGAATTCTACGGCGAGTGTGTCAACATATTTAATATGTTGAAAATGATCATTAGAGAAAACCAAGTAAGTATCAAGGAATAAGATGTAATTAAATCGATTGGGGTTGAGATATCGATTTAATTAACGATGTGGTACAAAGTTGAGCGGATAAAGAAATCAATGTGGCTTGGGACGAATTATTATTCGAGCATACAATTATGAAGGTCAATTCCAATCTTATAGTGGAGTAGAATTGGAATTAAATTATTAGGCTTGTTTAATTACATGCTTAATTGTTGTAGCCACTATTGTATGTTCCCAAATGATTCCCGGGTTAGCTCATTTAATTGGTATACCTCTTTGGATTAATAAGCAAGATAACTAGCAATTTTGGGTCAAAACATAAATATATCTTTTAGTGGGAGCTCCATGAATATCTTTTGTATAAAGGCTATGTTATTTACAATTGGTGCTTATGGAAAAAGGAAAGTAACGTAAGTTTCATAATTCTAAGAGCCTTAGGATTCCCACTATGAAAGAGATATAAAAGAGTTTTATTCTATCCTAAATAGGAGAGGAAAAAGTCACTATAAATATATGTGAGAAAAAGGTTTTTGTGACACGCACAACAATTTTAGAGAAAAAGATTTTTCTCTCTAATTTTGAGAGAAAAATTTTCTCGTGCTAGCTTACTTTTAAGTGGTGATAAAGGCGCCCACACGTCAAGTGCAGATCAATCCTGAGTCATAACCTGGAAGATCGTTTGGCGATAGATCGTGATCTAACAAACGTGGTGGTGATGGATCGTGATCTGGGAGCTTAAATCACTTCAGCGGAAAAATCCAAATTGGATTTTCAAGGTACGATTTCTAGATTACAAATTCATATATATTTTATGAGATCGGAAAATACAGTTTTTTTTAAAAACTGTATTTTCCCCAACAAGTGAGACTTCAAAGGTCCTATTATTTCAAGAACACTAATCTTGATGTTGAAATTTTTTACAGTGCGAAAGGGCAACGACAGAGATGTAGACTTTAAATTAAACATATACGGTCACACTAATCTTTATTTTATCAAAGGATATTGAAAGTCTTGCATGAGCCAACAACTCTCCTAAATATTATTGTAAAAATCGCCATCGCCAAATGGATTGAAAAACAAACAAATACTTGTGTATACACACTGTGTAAGGAGACGGCCTCTCTAATTTTTTTTTCCTTTTAATCGGAAAATAAATATTCGTAAAACATCACCTAATGAAATTTACAAATATTTTATGACAAAACCTAATCCCAAGTAGCAACCAATAATTATAAACTTTGCAAGCAACTTGCACACATTGACAAAAGATGGAAATATAATAGTCTCTGCCGGCCAGGCCGATCAGTCATAATTAAATTATAAAAGGATTAACTGTGGTTTAGTCTTATGAATTTTGTGTGGGTAATTAAGGCTTCCACTAATTCTCTGTTCTCTCATTTTTTGATCCAATTAAAAATGTCTTCAATCAAACTCCCATGGACTCTCAGTCTCAAAATAACACTATTTGAATTCATCGTAAACGCCTGCCGCCGCTCAAACGGCACCGTGAACCGCCCTCTTTGTAACTTCTTTGATCGGATAGCCCCAACCTCAAAGACCCCTCAAAACGGCGTCGTCACCTCTGATGTCGCCGTCGACAGCTCCCGCAATCTCTGGTTCCGCCTCTTCACGCCCACCACAATCCCCAAAGGTATATATTTATAGAATCTCGTTTAATTTTCTAATTAAGATTTGCATTTAGAGTCTTATTTAATTTTTTTGAAAATTTCATAGTAATTAATAATTTTATGAGTTTATTATTCTGTCTTCAATCAATTTAAGAGTGCATCACTCTTAAAACTATCGTATACAGGAGACCTAAAAGTATGCAAGCCCTGCTAAGATTTCTAGTTACAAGTCCGAAAATGCTAATGGTTTTTCAAGTCGTTTGTTTTTTTAGTCTTTTGTTGTACTTTCTTGCATGCATTATTGCAATTTATTTTTCTAGAGCTCCCATAGAGATTAACTTAGTTTTCTTTTTATTTCGAAAATTTTTAGAATTTTTCCTATTTCTATGTATAGTCCATATTCGGCCTCCCAAACTTACATATATTTGATAAAATCTATAAAATCGTCTTTGATTATAGCCCCAGAGTTTGGCTCCTAAATTTTAAATTTTTTATGTAAATAGCCCATTCAAGTTTATAATTTCGCTATCATGACTCCTATTGAACCAACCTTATTAATGCCTCTGTTCCTCAGGAAAGGTTAAAACAAAAGAGCCTATATCACTACTGCAGATAACTGAATTTATATAAAGAAAATATTAATTAAAGTGACAAAAGAAATGACAAAATGCTATAAAAATAACGATAACTGGTGCCGATTTATTGTCAATATTCTGAAATCAATAATTTGTTTACTTTCACTCGGCCTCCTTGGCCGATTGCCAAGTGGTTGGGCCTTTGCCCTCACAAATGTGAGGCAAGGTTAATCATGGCGTTGTGGGGAAAATATTGGTTATGGCTCCATGCGAAATCGCGAGTGGAGTAGATATATCCTCTCTTATGGAGAATTAATTCGTCTGGCGTATCTTGATAAGCGTGAAAATGTAATAATATAAGTCCCAAGATATATATCGATTGTAAATATCGATTGTATAGATCTATGTAATAGCGATTATAAACATCCGTGTGTCTGATTATCTTGTGTATGGTTCAAAAAAATAATAATAATAATTTGTTTACTTTTAAAAATTCTTGTCATGAGGATTTATTGTTGAGATTTAAACATGATAATTTTAAATTTTGATAGTCTTCTTAATTATGTGAATTTATTCTTTGCGTTTCACCTTTGTTAGGTGGCGATGAGCTCGGCAGCCTGCCAACCATCATTTACTTCCATGGAGGCGGATTTGCATTCCTTTCCGCCGGTTCAATCGCCTACGATGAGTGGTGTCGCCGGCTTGCCAGAGAACTAGGAGCCGTCGTCGTTTCGGTCAACTACCGTCTTGCACCGGAGCATCAGTTTCCATGCCAATACGAAGATGGCATGGATGCCTTAAAATTCTTAGACAGTAATCTTCAGGAACTTCCGATCAATGTCAATCCGAAATGGTGTTTTCTCGCCGGAGACAGCGCCGGCGGGAACTTGGCACACCACGTGGCGGTGAAAGCCGGAGAGTATAATTTTAGCAACTTGAAAATGCTCGGACTCATCTCCTTACAACCATTTTTTGGAGGAGAAGAAAGGACAGAATCGGAAATAAAAAATGATAGGAACCCACTTTTGTCATTAGACTTTACAGATTGGTATTGGAAGGTTTTTTTGCCAAAAGGGTCGGATAGGGACCACCCGGCAGCAAACGTTTTCGGACCCAAATCGTCAGCCGATGTGATTCCGGACACTTTTCCAGCGACATTGCTTTTCGTTGGAGGCCTGGACTTGTTGAAAGACTGGCAAATGAAATACTACGAGGGGTTGAAGAAAGCAGGAAAGAGGTTTATTTGGTGGAGGATCCGAAAGCATTTCATTGTTCATTTATGTACAAGGAGTTTCCTGAGTATTATTTGTTTGTTAAGGAGATTGAGGATTTCATGCTAAAGCAAATGAACGGGACAATCAATAATTAACTTATTATTGTAGTTGTTTTGGTTTCAATTAATCCAGCTGGTAAAACTTTTAAGATAAAAAATAATTACGATATTCAGATCTGAACCTCACTCACATGAGTGTAGAAAGAATTGTAAATTAATTTTTTTCTTTTACCTGGAGTAAATATTTTCGAGAATGCTGTTCTCGACCTTAGAAATTATGGCGAGGGTTGTCATACGATTGTCCCGTGACTCCCAATTTCTTTTGCAATTATTTTTTCATTAAAAAAATTTTTTTAGTAATTTGCGAAACGATATTGAGTTTATTTTAATGTCTAGGCATTATGAATGAATGGGTGTGTGATTGTACTATGCCTAGTCTATTATGCTCAATAGAATGCTTTAAAATGCTGATCTTGACCATGATCAAAGCGTTTTTAAAAATGATTAACCAGTTGTTGGTTGTGATGATGATAATCTTTTAACTTTATAAAAAGTTGGAAGTTGTCTAGCTCAGTAGCTTGCATGGATTCATAGATTAGCGAATTCTAGATCAAGAAAAAAATTTGGATGAAGCTGGTGAAATGCCCCTTACTAATTCTATATTAATTTTTATTTTCTAAATTAAATTTCTTTACAACTTTCTAGCTTGCACAGCCATACATGCAAGTGGTTGACTAGTCAGTTGTCACTCATCTTGTTATTAAATTAAGATGTATTATTTCTCTTCTAAAAAGGTTGTTGATCACCCACTAATTATTTCAACCTCAGCAACTAAATTAATTAACAAACATTGGAGTTACTTTTTTCAGGGATATAACCAGCTTTTCTATTAGCAAATTTTGAGTTGTATTTCTAGTAAACAAATAGTAACAAGAATTTCACAAATAGAGGATCTGCAAAATAAATTGATAGAGTTTATGTTTTACTTAAGTCCTTGTTTCTAGAAAGAAACTCGAAGACCCAAAGTATTTTAGAATGCATCACTCCCGAAAATTAAATTTATTCCATTCAAATACTTGAGGATTGACTTTCACAACCAAAAAAATTAGTGAAAACGTTAACACCAACATTAAAAAATATAATTATGTGTGAGGTTATTTGAATTTATCAAAATAATCACTAGAATCATTTATTTAATAAATCAATCATTAAAATTTACAAACTTACATTTTACTCTTTAAAACCATTTTAATGTCTGTTATACCCTTCATTAAACTAAATTATCATAATTTGTGCAATTATTTTTCTTTTCAAGGCTTCTTCAATTCATCAATTGCCAGGTGTTTAGTACTCCAATTATTTTTGGATATCTATACATACAGGGGATGGATTAGTAACCGCCTAAAAATACACGTATTTTTATATTAATTTATAATCATTAGATTTAATATATATCAACGGCCAAATTTTTGAAGGACTTAATAAATCTTTGTTTAAAATTTTGGTTCTCTCTTATTTATTATCTGTCCTCCACCAATATTTTATTTACTTCTATTTTTCCTCTACATTAATTCCCCCCCCCCCCCCTCCTTAGAATCAAAATCAAAATTACCCTCAAGATCATGGGTGCAAATGCTAAGGAGCAAGCCACAAGCAAACACAGGAAGCAACAAGGGATTTATTCCATTTAAAAATATATATATATACTCTTTCTCCCTCTTGATTTCTTTGTTCAATATTGAAGAAAATCATTGAATCTATGCAGTCAGTCACTTATAATAAATATGATATAAGAATACCAATTTAAATGAAATAATAATATCAATTTGTGAATGATTTGATGATGGATATGTTCTTGCTTTGCAATAACATCTTACGACTAAGAAGAGATTCCTGGTTGTGGAACTTTTTATTATACATTCAATAGGTAAACTTAAAGTCTTGGCCATGAGAAGAGGAAACAGACGAGGGGGGGGGGGGGGGGAGAAAAATCTGTAGAGAAAACTTAGGAGAGAGAACTCATGTTCTACGAGAAAATAGAGCATTAATTACTATTATTGTTAAGCATTTATCTTATTAAAAATCTTGGCCATTGGTATATATTAAATCTAATGAATATCTATTAGTGCAAAAATATAATTTTAGGAGGCTGTTGATCCACCCCATCTATATATATAGGTTCACTCCCAAAGTTCACTTTTTTTTTTTCCTTCCCCTCTGTGGTTTTTTCCCATTCCATCTTGAATGCCTTGTCATAAACCAATGATTATGAAAATCACATTGAATAGGCACAAATTCTCTCACACCATTGAACAAGCACAAATTCTCATAGGACAAGTTTCTTTCAATATATGGAGATCTTAATTAAGAGGAGAAAATTCACTACTCAAATTCCAAGAATCTAGGGTAAGAACTTATTAGCCATATCCAAGAGGATCACGATCCTCTCCTGATCTGATTATATCATGATCAAATAATTTATTTATTGATTGGTAGTTAATAAATAAAAAAATAAAAGAAGTTAAATCTTACTCATGCACTACCACTAAAATACACGTGATAGGAGATCTTGAAAAACTCAGATGAGATCAGATCAGAGAGGATCCTTTTTCTATCCAAGAACTATCCTTCTCTTCTGAATTTATACCCTAATTGTTTGAGTGCCCGTTGAATGAAGCAAGAGAAGATTGCGAAAGAGATCAATATGGGAGATGTTTAGTTTAATTATATTATCTTATCTAAAATTGTAACTTACATATGGGATATTTTAATAATAATTTTTTTAATTAAAAGGTGATTTTGATTCATATTTTAGTGAATTTAAAGAGGTTTATCCTATAATTATATTTTCGTATTTCACATTAGTGGTTTAAGGCCTGTTTACCCTTGCTTATTAATTTTTTTACCGTATTAAAAGAGAAATCATCATTGCACCACCTCTATTTTACTTTATATTCATTTAACCATCACAAAATTCTAACATGTTCTCTACACCACCTTTCTTTTTAAATTTATATCAATTAGCCACTTTTACACTAACACTGTTAAATAATTTAAATGAAATAATAATTTTATCCTTAAATAAATTTAAAAACCATTTTATCTTATAAAAGCTTTGAAAAATAAAAATATATAATTATAAAAAAGCCCCTAAATTTAATAAAAATAAATCTCAAATAGAAGTGCTCCGCTGATTTTTATTAATTTTAGATTTTGTAAAATTTTAATAATTATTTTTATTAAAAATTATAATTTTACAAAATTTTAATTAAAAACTGAATTTATTTATTAAAAATTATAATTTTACAAAATTTTATTAAAATAACTAAATTTATTTGTTAAAAAATAAATCCCAAAATTTTAATAATTTAGGATATTTTTATTAAACCCCAAATTTTGCAATTATTTTTATAATTATATTTTTTTATTAAAATAATTTTTATTAAAAATAAAAATTCTAATTTTGGGATTTATTTTTATTAAATTTAGGGTACTTTATAATTATATTTTTTATTTTTAAAAATAGTTTTTTAATTTATTTAGGGGTAAAATTATCATTTCAGTTAAATTATTTAACAGTATTACTGTAAAAGTGATTAATTGATACAAATTTAAAAAGAAGCGACATGTAGAATACGTTATAACGTCAGAATGATTTTAACATACATAAAATAAAGCAGACAATGATAATTTTCCTATTAAAAATCTAATTGTATATTCAATAATCACAATAAATTTACAGCCACAAAACTTTTTAGTTGTATCACACTTTTACTCCCCAAAAACACATAATTTATCCCTCTTAACACAAAGCTTTTGGTATCTAAATTTCTTCATACAAACAACTAGCACTCAATGATGGCATGCGTGGTCCTCGTTTTTCAAAGGCAAGGGAGCGCAGCCCATAGGGGCGGACGTTGGACCCACAATTACGAGTTTTGGCCCAGGTGAATTTTATGCCCATCACGTTATTAGTTAACGGGGCTTAGGTACAGAGACGGCAATGACTGTTTTGCCAATACCACGCCTACACTGTAAAATTATGAAATTACCAATCCCCATCATGTCCCCTGCAGGTTTAATTTTTTTATTCCAAAAACCCGCATATTGCATGTTTAAACAATTGCTAAACCTGTATTGATTTATCCAATAGATTTTTGTGAATTCCCAAATATAAAAAAGGGCCTCGTTAGCTTACGTGATAATATAAGCTACATCTCAAGATGACAAGTAAATTGACAGTATTGTGCCACCTGTAATTGATATAACTGGTTTGATCGGTTGCAAACAGGTTACAAAAATAATAAATGCAAGTTTACCCCCTTCTAATAATCTCGGTGCAGCCTAAAACGACATGAAAGTTTACGTTTAGCAAATGTCGATGATGCCGAGAATGCTGTATTTTTCTTTTTAAAAAAAAAGAATGTTGTCATGACCTAACCTACACCTGTCAAGATATTGTCCGCTTTGGACCTTAACAAGGCCCGCACGGTTTTGTTCCTGGGGTGCCCATACACCCCAAAACGCGTCTTGCCAATTAAGATGTGGATCATCCCTTATAAACCCAAAGATCTCTCCGATGTGGGATTCGCCAGTGTTACATACACCCCTGGGACTCAACGTCTCGAGGTTTGCTTGCCCCACCATCGCCAAGAGGACACGCCTCATTAATACCATAATGTCGCGACCCAACCTGCACTGCAAGAGATATGTCTGGCTTTAACAAGGCCTCAGACGGTTTTGTTCCTGGGGTGCCCATACACCCCAAAACGCGTCTTGCCAATTAAGGTGTGGATCATCCCTTATAAACCCAGCATCTCTCCCGTACTTTGCCGATGTGGGATTCACCTAGGGTGTTACAAATGTCGTGTTTTAATTCTTAGTTTAACCGGTTGGACACTCTGGCTGTCCGTTCTCTTTTTACACAGATATACTTCATTTATCGTTTTCTCTTTACCTTTCATTGCTTGCCCACCAACCCGATCATAATCTTTTTAATTTAATTTCCAAACAGTTAGTCCCAGCACCGCCTTCAGAGGAGTAGCTGAAAGAGAGTGCTTCACGATGGCACCATGGTTGTGTCTAATGTTTTCATTGATAGCCGTGATAGATGGGAAAAAATAAATCTTTATTTTTTAAGTTGATTTAATTAATGAGAATGGAAACTAAAAGGGTTGGAAATTTGTTAATGGTAATGTCGACGCCAGGATTTGTACAGTATCTTCAAGATTTGATTTTTTTTTTCCTTGATTCGTTTTCAATTTCCCAAACTCGCATTCTCTTTTCACGGTTGCCCAATTATTATCTTTAGTTGTGCAATTAATTTCTATCCATCCGATTTCATTAGTCTAATCTGACGGATCATATTAATTTACCTAATGTAAGTAACTTCATTATGTAAGTTAACCAGGGCCTACAAAAATATAAATTGCATAATTCAAATTATAGATTTAAAAAATTAGTCTCAAAATACGCATAGTATAATCAATTCTAATTTTTAATGATATAAGTGAGAACATAAAAATTTCAAAATTAAAACAAATGCGTAAAATGTATCAAGCTAATACAGATTCTTTAATTTTAAGTATGAATATATAAATTTTTTAATTTAAGTAAAAAATACACAAATCCATCACAAGTATTGTTATTTTGAAAACACAAAGAACAAATAACCACAATCCATATATTAGCATCCGGGAGTAGCAACCATGGTCCATCTCATTCAATACCAAGTCTAAGCTCCAAGAATTAAGACCTTTTTTCTCATTCACCACCACCCCTAGACAAAAGCACCAATTCAATATAATTCCTAATTGCCTTATATATTGCTTTTGGGTTTAGTGCTAGGTCTCATTCTTACCTTATAGCTTACATATTTATTTAAATAAATATATAAAATTTTAATTATTAAAAGGTGAAAAAAATAATGCGTGTATCCAGTTGATTTTTTTCCTTTACCAAACCTGCTGGCTATCTGCAGTGTGTTTTGGTTTATATTACCAAAACCGCCCATTACTTGCAAAACTGCCCTCAATGGACAGGTTTTCGCATGGGGGTTTTTCTGAGTATATATGTTTGCAGGCAAAATTTCCATCACTACTTAGATAGTTTGACTCATTAAATATCAGGATAAAGAGGACTCTAGCATTCCTCTACTAATTATAATTGGGCCGAGATAGACATATCTCTCTCATTTGTTAGGTAGAGTGAATTTATCTCTCCAATACTAGTGCGTGTAGAAATTTGAGTTAGCTTATGTATAATAACTTAATCTAGGATAATGATGTAGATATATCCCTCCGATATAAGCGTTGAAATTTAAATTGTGTCCTAATAATTTTATCTGGGATATTGCTCCCAAAAAAATTTTGATTGTAACTATCGCTAGTTTTCTCATTATAATACATAGGGAAATTATCCACCGTCCACCCGTTTTTTTCCTATTTTTTAAAAATACACAAATCTTTCTTTTTTTTGCAGCGCTCCACCTGAAGTTAATATTTTTTTCATTGGTCCACTCTCGTTATAACACGGTTAAAACTTTGCTGACATCACAAGGGTAAAATTATCATTTCACAACGACACAGTGGTGGATAGGTGCAAAATAATATAACTTCAAGTGAAATTCAGCAAAAACAAAATTAAGAATTGTGTATTTTTGAAAAAATATGAAAAAAAAAAAGTGGTCGGTGGATAATTTATCGTTTACATTTAAAAAAGTCATTTAAACAAAATTCCGTTAATTTTCTTAACTGGTCTAAACTAGTGGAAAAGTGAAAAGAAATTTAATTTCAAGTGGATTCCAGCCAAAAAAAGAAAGAATTGTGTATTTTTGAAAAAGTTGGAAAAAACGGGTGGACGGTGGATAATTTCCCTAATACATATGAAGAAAAAAAAAAGATAGATTAAGTAAAACTATATGAAAATCAATGGGCTAAGTAGAACGAATAATGTTAGTATGGTAGGAGGCCTATTTTCACATTTACAAGTGTCACAACAACTTCAAAGAACTTTGCATTTAGCTCGGAACCTTCACATCTCATCGCATATTTTTTTTTGTCAGGCTTTTAACACGCACTCTCCATATATTTTGATAATAAACTTTTAGCTGAGTTTCAATAAAGATGAAGCTGAGGTCTTTAAAAAAAATATATCTTGAATAAACTTATCATAAGTTCATAGCTGCAACTACAAGCTGAAATAGATTTTTTAGATGTTTCGATTTTAAAATATAAAATTTGTCTGCTTTAATTGGAATCTATGCCAATGAGGGATGCCATTGGGTTTTACACGGTCCGTTAGAACACTTGGCGGAATATTTACCGGTTTAATGCTGTGGGCCAGGCTCATTCGAAAAGCAACTCAATGGAGGCTAAAAAAAAAAAAAAAAAAAAGCTTGGGTTAACAGTTTGAGTTAATTATTTAATTTGTGTCCAATTTTTTTTAAATTATCCAAAACATCCTTGGCGTATATTTGTTTCTATTAAAAATATTTGTATAAGTGGGGTAGATAAATAAAAATTTTGGGGTGGAAATATATCAAGCTCTACAATATTCCTCCTAAAAAATAACCTTGAGAGTAATTCCATCAAAAATACCCTCTTACTTTCACTAGAAAAATAAATAATATACATAGATAAACATATTATAACATAAATCAGTTCCTAAAACAGTTTTATTACAAATATATTCCATTTTTTTAGAGGCCTCTTGCAGTTAAAGCAATTCAATTCTCCTCATAACCAACCTTTTTCTATAATTTTTTACAAATGTGAAGCCTGAAAGTAGTTATATTCTGTTTAAGTGAGAATGGGGTGGCATACTGAGCTGGCATGAGTTAGTCATCAAGTTGTTAAAACTGTTATTATAACAGTTTATTCCCTCTCAGTTACTAAGTGTATAAAAGGAAGGATTAGATCAGTTGATGGCATGATGAGGAAGTTGATTAATAAGAGATTCATAGTGAGATAAAGAGAACTTTGTATTCGAGAGTTTCAGTCTCTGTGTGCTCTCATAATCTTTTGTAATCCACCTCTTTCTAATAAAATTTGAAAATTTGCTTTCAATCGTGGATGTAGGCATCTTGTTGCTGAACCACGTTATATCGTCTTGTTCCCTTTGTTATTTGTTTTGTTTTCTTTCTTGTTTACTGGGTTAAGTTTTGCGAAAAGGTGCCATTAGTTTGATCAATTCATAACAAACTGGTATCAGAGCCGTGAATCCTCTGTTCTTGACTCTTTGGTTCTTCAAAAATGGCAAGCACTAGGTTCGATCTTGAAAAATTCAATGGTGAGAACGACTTCTATCTGTGGAGTCTAAAGATGAGAGCTATCTTGATTCAACAGGGCTTAGATAGTGCCCTTGATGATGATGAAGAATGGAAGACTAGAAAAAAATAAGGGAGAGGGACATTCAAGCTTTAGTGGAGACTCAAGAATCATAAACAATAAAGCTCACAGCACAATTATTCTACACTTTTCAGATGAAGTGTTGAGAAAAGTAGCCAAAGAAAAGACAGCCTTTGGTTTATGGGCAAAACTGGAAGAACTCTTCTTCAAAAAATCTTTAGCGAAAAGATTATATATGAAGAGGAAACTCTACACGTTTTCAATGAAAGAAGGGACAACCATGAAGGATCACCTTGATGAGTTCAATAAATTGATCATTGATCTTGAAAATGTTAACATTATGCTTGAAGATGAAGACAAAGCTCTCATTCTTCTGAGCTCTTTACCAGACTCCTTTGAACACTTTGTAGATACTTTACTCTATGGAAGACAAACTCTGACTTTAAAGGATGTCAAGAATGCTCTTGAATCCAAAGACTTAAAGAAAAGAATAGAAGCTAAGGATCAAGCTAATGGAGATGGATTAGTTGCCAAAGCAAATCAGAAAAGAAAGTAAATAAGGAAAAGAAGAACAAGAATCAGAAAGAAAAAGCTGACAAGAAAAAAAAGAAGAGGAAGTGTTATTTCTGTCAAAAGGAAGGGCACTATATAAAAGATTGCTTCAAGAAGAAACTTGAAAAGCTACAGAAGGATTCAAATGGAAAAATTGCCATTGCATCAGAAGATGAAGAAGATGTTGAAGGGGCAGATGTCCTCATTGCTGCAGAAAAATAGTCCACAGATGAGTGAATCTTTGACTCTGGGTGCTCATTTCATATGTGCTCAAATAAAGAGTTCTTCAAGACTTTTGAGAGTGTCTCTGGTGGAAAAGTGTTGCTCGGGAACAACCTTGCTTGGAGAATTGTTGGGATTGGTACTATCAACATTAAGATGTTTGATGGAAAAATCAGGGAGCTGAAACAAGTAAGGTATGTCCTTGAACTAAAAAGAAACTTAATTTCACTAAGCATGATAGATCACATGGGGTGTAGCGTTAAGGCTGAAAATGGAAAAATTCAGGTCTTGAATAAGGGTGAAATCATTATGAAGGGTATTAGAAGAAATGGTTTATATGTTTTAGTTGGGTTTGTACCTCAGCTTGGAGTGAGTGCTAGTGTCAGTAGTGATAAAACGATTAAGTTTTGTAAGAGTTTCAAATTATTCAAGTTGAAAAAAAAAATTACTTAATACTTACTTTTATAAATTCTGATAAAAAATAAATATGTCATTCATATTCAAATATTCAATTTTTTTAGAATTCAGATTAATTCAGATTTATTTAATTTTTAAATAAAAAAATAAATAATACCTTAATTTGAGTGGGGGTGGATCGATCATGCATGGTAACATGATACTCCCAGCCATGCGATTGGGCCAAGGAATACTGAAAGCATATTGCATGATTGCTCCACTCGGCACCCATCCTCAATGGGATCCACACGATCGCATAAAAACAACAGCCAATTAAATGATCAGAAAACAAATGTACACATATCACAAAGTGTTATGTCAAAAAGAGCTAGTGGCGTATATTTCTTGGCAGAAAGTGAAGTAGAGGAAAAAAGATGAAGGAGATAAAAAATGAAACAAAGATTATAAACGAACAATTATTTGAATGGCCACAATTGTGATAGAGCCCTAACCAATTGGATATTCCTTGAAATATCCAATGAGTTTTCTTCCTGCCCACTTGTTTTCTCTTTATTGTGATTATTTTAATGATGCATGTAACCTCCCCCACCTCCCAATTCCATACATTACTACTCTTTTTAGCTATGACCTTTTTTTTTTTAATTTTCTTTCTTTCTTTAATTTTATTATCATTCTTTTTCTATCACACTCTTAGCTATTGCTTTTTCTTACACTTTCACTTTTTCTATTTCATTTTGCTTTTCTCTTTCCTTTTCTAGTTTTCTAAGGATCTTTATTTTTGTTCTTTTACAGTACGTCTTTTTTGGTCCAAGTGTTCTAAGTGGATTGTATATTTATCATTGTCAAATCACCTTTATACTTCTAGGTCTTTACTGTATCTTAGTTCGGAATAAATTGGGTTTATTTATTTGACTATACATCAAATTATTCCATATATGCATACCAATTATCCCATGTACGAGAGTTTTGATACGCTTGTGTCCTCGTTCAGTGAAATTATGTCATATACAATTTGTATAATTATATTTAATCAAACGTACCAAAGACCTTTTTTTCTTTTTATTTATTTATTAACTATACATAAATTTTTTTATGTGAATTTATGTCAAAATTTTTAGTAAAAGAGCAAGTTAAAATAGTTCGTGTGTGTGTATTATATGCGGCTGAAGAATGTGTAATTGCTAAAAAAAAAAGGTTCAATCACGTCATCTAATTATTTCTTTGCGATTTTCAACTGTCCTTTTTCCCCTGAATATATGTGTAGATTATATATATAATTTTTTTATAAAATAAAGATATTTTAAGTTTACAAAATAAAAATTTGTATATAATTTTTAAGAATATAATATTGAAGTACTATCAAAACAATATTAAACTATTTAAGTTTATCTACAAGTTTGCATGCAAACGTTTGCACATGAGATTAACTCTAGGCCTAAGATAATGCTTCTCATGCATCTCCCATTAAGTTTGAGAGTATTTTTTTACCAATTTAAACCTTTAGTTTTATTCCTTCATGAAAGATGATTTTATAGGAAAAATGGGAAAGCTCACGGATAAACTGAATAGGAAGGTCAATTTGTTTTCTTTGGGTGACCACTAAATAAAATAAGAGAAGAGGAAAAAAATCTCTCATGTTTATAATATTATATATCCTATTAAAAAGAAAAAATGAATCCGTTTAAAGGTATTTTATATTCGAAAAGAATTTTAAAAAAGAATAATGCACTCTAAAACAAAATTAAGATAGTGTAATACAAAAATAGAAAGAAAATGCATTTTATGGCAATGGGCAGCAGTTATACTTGTAATACATAGCTTTAAAACGACTGTGGAAAAGTTTGTCATTTGTAAGGCTTCAGACAAAAGAATACTTATTGAGAGTGTTTTTTTTTTTTTTTAGTGCATCATCATGCGAACAAAATACATAATGATTTTATCATAAGACAATGTCTCATGGATGCGTCATTAATTACTCTGTCCATAATTGTACAATTTTTTTTAATTTGGGGGAAAAAGCCCTTTCCTCCTTGGGGTTTGATACAATAATTCATTTCATCTTTATTTTTTAAATAATAACTCATTTCATCTCTATTTTTAAGACAATAGTCTAAAATATCTTTCCGTGAATTTAAGATAGTTTACTTTCTAATTTATTGAGGGTAAAATAGGATTTTTAGTTAAATCAATGCAAATCATTTTAAAATAGAAATATCAACAGTAATAAAATAACATGACTTTTTGCATAAATTTAAAATTTAAGGATAACTTAATGAAATATATATGTGTGTGTGTGTTCATTAAATTTTTTTAATGAATTCAATTAAATTTTTTAGTATATAATAATAATAGTAATAGTAATTAAAACCCAGTGACTTTGAATTACACTTTTTTCTTCCTCTAGGGCCTTTCTCTCTGAAAGGAACCTAGACAGGAAGTTTTAGGGGGATCTCGGGTGGATCCAGATTGTCACTCACGGGTTGGGTGTGGTAAGGGAGAATCTGTAGAAAAAACTACAGAGTTTCTGTGTTGGGGATTATTTTACCAAGGGGCATTAAAGCTTAGAAAAATTGTAAAGCTGAGTTAGTTGGTGGGGAAGGTCACAATATTAAGTAGCAGTCCATAGCTTTAAAAGGGAAGAGATGGACGATGATGAACTCATACGCAGATGCGAAGCAATAACTTTGAAGTCAGAGGAGGAGAATATGATTAGCTTTGCAGGAAGAATGAAGACAAAAGGGGAGAAATTAGTAGCACAGTGTCTAGTTGGGAAGATTCTTCATGCATGGAATGTGGCCCGTGAAGGATTAAAAGCAGCCATGCAGCAAGCCTGGAGATCTACAAAGGAGCTGAAAGTGGAGAGTCTGGGGGACAATATTTTTATTTTTAAGTTTGCTTCAGCCAGCGAGAAAAAGAGAGTTTTGTATGGGAGGCCATGGCATTTTGACAGGTCGCTAATGATTCTAGCAGAACCAATTGGTGTTGGGGATACCAA
Source organism: Citropsis articulata (assembly GCA_030449925.1). Classification (NCBI taxonomy): domain Eukaryota; kingdom Viridiplantae; phylum Streptophyta; class Magnoliopsida; order Sapindales; family Rutaceae; genus Citropsis; species Citropsis articulata. The sequence goes on from JASUUH010000204.1 coordinate 76,310, forward strand.
AAAACAAAACTTCACTTATACTTCATTTTAGGTGCAAATTCACAACTTGCCTATCATGTGTATGGATAAGGAGATTGTGCAGGAGATAGGGGGAAAGATTGGTACAGTGGAAGAGGTGGAAACAGATGAAGCAGGGGAGTGTATTGGGTCCTATGCACGTATTAGAGTTTCGGTGGATGTCACAAAACCATTAACCAAACGCCTGGTATTAAAGGTGGAAGAAGGAGAGCAACTGTCAATGAGGGTAGCTTATGAAAGATTTCCGGAATTCTGCTTTTGCTGTGGAAGGATTGGACACCAATATAAAGAATGCCTTGACTACAAAGGGCAGCCAAAAGATGAACTAGCCTTTGGGGTATGGATGAGAGCACAAACTAAAGCAGAACGGTCAAGGTAAAATCGAGACACGGAACGCCGGAGAGCATCAAATGCAGCATCAGAAAACAATGGGAGCCAAGAACAACCTGGTGAAAAAACGGGTCAGCCTAACCCGAGAAGAGAGAATGTGCTCGGGTTAACCCCACCCGATCCAGAGAAGAACATAGAGCCAATGAGAAGTGGCCAAGTGGAGGGACCAGGTAAGGGCTCATTAATCAAAGATGACGACATGGTACAAGCTATAGCCCAACCTCAGACAGTAGCTACAACAGAAATGGGGATGGTGCCTAGAACGGAGAGAATCACAGCGAGAAAAAATGAAGAAAAGAGGCGGGAAAATGAAATGAATGGAGAAAGTGGGGCAATGGACTTATTGGGCCTTGACACTTCAAAGAACAAAATGGGTTGTGAACAAGGCATTGAAATGAATCATACCTCTGGCCAGAACACAAGAGCTAGAAGGAAGAAGTGAAAGTTACAAGCTAGAGAAAGGGCATTAGCAGGAATATGTGTTATTGGGCCGGCTTCATTAAAGAGAGCTATGAGGGATCAAGTTAGACCAAGTCCAGAATGCATAAAGCTTAAGCTAGGGAATCCAAAGAGTCTCATGGCAAACCAATTACATATCCTCTCCAACAAAGAAAGCCTGGTGTGGGAGGAGGAAGTGCATGTCTTAACACAAAATGAGGGGATGGTTGCTGAAAATGTATCGGCGAAGGCTGGAGAGCAGCCCCGTCGACAACCATGAAGCTTATAAGTTGGAACGTTCGAGGTTTGGGGAATCCTCGAACGCGCCTAGCCTTAAAAAAAATTCTCCACCTGTACAAACCTCAACTCATGTTTTTATGTGAAACTAAGTTGAAGAGTGAACAGGTTAAGTGGATATGCAATCAGCTTCAAGTTGAAAATTGTTTTAGTGTAGATAGTGTTGGAAGAAGTGGAGGCTTAGTTCTCATGTGGAGAGGGGATATCGATGTCCAAATTCGCTCCTACAGCAAGCATCACATTGACTTCCAAGTCCAAAGCCCACGAGATAAAGCTTGGAGAGGTACTGGGATATATGGGCACCCTGAAACAAACCAGAAAAAGCACACATGGACTTTAATGAAGAGATTAGCAGGTATGTCCCCTCTCCCATGGCTGTGCTTTGGAGACTTTAATGAGATTCTAAGCTTAAATGAGAAGAGTGGAGGGCTGGATAGAAATGCTAATGCAATTGCTGAATTTAGAGATGTTGTCCATGAATGTAAGTAGGGGTGGGCATATTTTAACCGAACCGATCCAAACCGACAATTTGGATCGGTTTGGATCGGTTTCATTAGTAAAAAAACTGGTTTCGGTTTATTGGATTACAAACCGACATCACTCGGTTTGGAAGGATTCCAAACCGATTCAATCCAAAAATATTATATAATTACATTATATTCTAAGTTAAGCAATCTAACTAATTATATTTATCATTTTATGTAGATTTTGACAAATCAAAAGCAATTGGGCCATAAGTGGTTGTTCTAGATGCACAATATTTTTATTGTCAAATGTTGTTCAAGTTTATTTTAATTTTGTAAGTTTGTTTTGAATGAACAGGTTTAGAACTTCTTTATTAGGATGTATTATGCTATGAACTTATATGGATGTATCTTTGAATTGTTATATAGATATCAAAGTAGATATAAATAATATAAAAGAGGTATCAATTTAAATTACGGATATAAAAAAATAACAAATAATTTAGGTACAATAATATAAAAAAGTGGACTTTTAGGTAATAGTCAGGATCCAAACCAATCCAGTCGGTTTGGATCGGTTCGGTTTGAAACAATTTTAGGTTGATATCGGTTTGAAAATATTTCAAACCGATATGTTTGGATCGGTTTGATAATATGTCTCAAACCGATCCAAACCGAATTTGCCCACCCCTAAATGTAAGCTTGTTGACTTAGGAAGTAGAGGATACATGTTTACTTGGTTTAATAAACAGTTTGGCCCATATTTGATCGAGGAAAAGTTGGATAGATTTTTGTGCAATCAAGAGTGAAAAACTGAATTTCTTGACGACTTAGCCACAAATTTAGTTCACTGGGAGTCTGATCACAGCCCAATCATGATGGAGATTAATGGAAGACAGAGAAGCTTAGTGTATGAGAAAAAAACTTTTACTCGAGTCCATTATAAAGACATGTGGAGCTCATACGAAAGGTGTAGGAATATTGTGAAAGAAAAGTGGTCTAATTGGCATTCTAGAAGTGAAGAAAGTCCAGTCCATATGTTTCAAAATGCTGCTAAAAGATCAATGGCTCAACTAATTCTTTGGAGCCAAGATGAGTTCGAGGATAGAGATAGGAAGTTGAAGGAGCTTGTAAAGAGGCTGAAACAAGCTAAAGAGAGGGGAGATCAATATGAAAAAGGGGCTGAAATTGGGAAGATCGAGAAGCAAATTCAAAGGATGCTGATGGATGAAGAGATGTACTGGAAGCAGAGGTCGAGGGCAGACTGGTTGAAAGAGGGGGATAAGAACACAAAGTTTTTTCATGCTAAAGCATCTTCGAGAAAGAGAAAGAACAGAATTGAGGGCATTGAAGATAACGAAGGGAATTGGCTGAAGGAAGCGGAAGATATAGAAAATAAATTCTGTGACTATTTCCAGGATTTATTCACCACCTCCCAACCAAGTGTGGCTCAAATGCAGGATGCGTTGCAGGGAATGTGTCCAAAAGTTGATCCCGAGATGAACACTTTCTTGGACCGACCTTTTACAGCGGAAGAGATTCAATCAGCTCTCTCACAAATGTGCCCAACAAAGGCACCAGGTCCGGACGGGTTACAAGCTGTGCTTTTCCAAAAGCACTGGGAAGTTGTCCAAAAAGGAGTCACTGAAACTTGCCTTCATGTTCTTAACCAGCAAGGTACTGTTACTCCATTAAACCACACCTATATTGCGTTGATTCCTAAAGTTGTTAAGCCTAGGAAAGTCACGGACTACAGACCAATCAGCCTTTGTAATATGATACATAGAATAATAGCCAAAGTCATAGTTAATAGGCTAAAACAAACCTTTCATCATATTATTTCACAAATGCAAAGTGCCTTTGTTCCAAATAGATTAATCACTGATAACATTATTCTTGGTTATGAGTGTTTACATAAGATTAGGTATTGTAAGGGAAAAAAGAAGAGTTTAGTAGCTCTAAAGCTAGACATAAGCAAAGCTTATGACAGGGTTGAGTGGTCTTTTTTGAGGCAGACTATGGAAAGATTAGGTTTCTCCAATAAGTGGATAAACTTAGTCATGGACTGTGTAACCACGCTCTCTTTTTCAGTCATTATTAATGGAGTTGCAAAGGGAATTATACATCCTCAAAGGGGTTTAAGACAAGGATGCCCCTTATCCCCTTATTTGTTCTTGATCTGTGCAGAGATGTTTTCACACATGCTGACGCAGGCTGAGGAACAAAACCTAATTCATGGGCTGAAGTTTGATAGAAATCTCACAGTATCCCATTTACTCTTTGCGAACGACAGCCTCATTTTTACAAAAGCTTCCACAGAAGATTGCAGACAGCTGAAAAAAATCTTTGATTGTTTTACAGCAGCCTCGGGACAACTTTTCAATTTCGAGAAGTCTTCCATGTTCTTTAGCGGCAAAGTTTTGGAAGAGCAGGTGGCAGCAATTAAAAACATATTTCAACTTAATATAGTCTCCAGACATGCAAAGTACTTGGGGTTACCCTCAATGGCAGAAAGAAATCGAGTTTCTTTAACAAGCTTAAACTCAGGGTGTTGAACAAGGTCTCTAATTGGCAGCATAAGCTTTTCTCTAGTGGAGGCAAAGATGTCTTTATTAAGGCAGTTGCCCAGGCAGTTCCAGCCTATACCATGAGCGTTTTTAAAATTCCCATCGGCCTGTGTAATGATATACAGAGAGCTATTGCAAGGTTTTGGTGGGGATCAAAAGAAGATAGGAAAGGAATCCATTGGGCAAAGTGGGAAAGAATGAGTTGTGCCAAGAGTAGAGGAGGGATAGGGTTCAGAGATATGTCAAGCTTTAATCAAGCCTTAATTGCGAAACAAGGGTGGAGGATAATTCAATACCCAGACTCACTGATGGCAAAAGTCATGAAGGCTAGATATTTTAAGCACACTGACTTTTTGCAGGCTAAGGCATGCTACAATCCCTCATTTATATGGAGAAGTATATTATGGGGTAGACAGGTTTTGCAAAAAGGCTTGAGATAGAGAGTGGGAAAGGGAGACCAAATTCGAATTCATTCCAGCAATTGGCTTCCCAGGCCTACCACCTTTAAGCCAATTTTCATATCACCTTTGCCTGCTGAAGCAAAAGTCTCAGAGCTTATTGATTTAGATCATCATTGGAATGAGAGGTTAATTGGAGAAGTATATTATGGGGTAGACAGGTTTTGCAAAAAGGCTTGAGATAGAGAGTGGGAAAGGGAGACCAAATTCGAATTCATTCCAGCAATTAGCTTCCCAGGCCTACCACCTTTAAGCCAATTTTCATATCACCTTTGCCTCCTGAAGCAAAAGTCTCAGAGCTTATTGATTTAGATCATCATTGGAATGAGAGGTTAATTGATGCAAGCTTCGCAAAGGAGGATGCCGAGTGTATAAAAACAATACCGCTTCTTAGAACTCCACAAAAGGATGTGTTTTTATGGCACTATGACAAGAAGGGGACGTACTCAGTGAAGAGCGGTTATCAGATAGCCCTCAACCTTAAATTTTTTGAACCTCCAACGGCTTCAAAACAGGGTCTGCAAGGTTGGCACAAAATATGGGGACTAGATTTACTAGAGAAGATCAAAATTTTTGTCTGGAGAGCTGTACAGAATTTGCTCCCAACGACTGAGAATCTATAGAAGAGGAAGATTGTTCAGGAGCCAATTTGTCAAATATGCAAGGCCAAATGTGAAGATGTCTTCCATGTTCTGGTGGAGTGCAGGATGGCTAGGAAAATTTGGAAATCCACGCATCTGGCAAATGAAATTCAGCAGATTACTAGAGAGGACATGTTGAATGTAATGCATAGATTAACAGACAGTCTGGCGAATAATGAGCTCAATTATGTAGCTACAATCTGGTGGGCTATGTGGAATGCAAGAAATAAGCTTATTTTTTAAGGGAAGAAGTCAGATCCTGTTTTTCTAGCTGCCAAAGCTAAAGCTGTTATGGATGCTTATAAAAAAGTGCAGAGAACACCAGAAGATTTCAAAGCTGATCCTCAGACTAGTAAGCAACAGGAATGGAAACCACCACCTTTCAACCATTTCCAAATTAATGTGGATGCTGCTGTTCAGATTGATAAGCAGAAGGGAGGTCTGGGGGCTGTGATACGGGACTCATCAGGGAAGATGATAGCTGCAGCAATAAGAAATACATCCTTTTATGGAAATGTATCCTTTCTAGAAGCCAAAGCTGTTGAGTGGGGCTTGGAGATCGCAAAGAAGGTGAACCTCAACAATTTGATTGTGGAAACAGACTGCAGTGAGGTGGCTGATCTGGTAAACAATAAGATCCATAACAGAACAGAAATTTGGTGGACAATCTCGGAGATTCAAAAACGCAGTAAAGACTTCCAATCTTGTGTATTCCAGCATGCTCCAAGGCATTGTAATACAATTGCTCACTCGCTTGCAAAGAGAGCTTTGAAAAGCATGGATGCTGTAATTTGGCTGGGTGAATTCCCAGTGCATGTTTTGTCTCTGTTACCTTGTCCAGTTGAATGAAAATTCTCATTTCCTTATCAAAATAATAATAATAATAATAATAGTAATAGTAATTATTATTACTATCGTTGTTGTTGTTGTTATTATTGTTTCAATCAAGAATCACTGTCTATATCTAGGTAAAAAATAAGCTAAAAGATTAAAAACAATTGCACATTGCATGCAATGTATTTTATTATGTGGTACTTTTGAATTTGTGTTTTTATGTCTTTATTGTATATTTTATTAAGTAAGTGAAAGAGTTTGCATTTACTTTTGGTAGAATAACAATATTGATTGATTATTTATTTATTTATTTATTTATATTGACCATATTAAAGTCAAGGACAAGCAAAAATATTAAAAAAATACTCTGGTGCCAATAAAAATATTTTTTTTATTTGTCCTAAATATACATTTTACATATTATTTTCTATTGTTATTTTTTATTCATTAAGTTATTCTTAAATTTTAAATTTAAACAGAAAGACAGCTTCTTTTAATTGTGTTTTAAAATAGTTTATATATCCTTATTTAAAAATCTTATTTTGGCCTCAATGAATTATATGATATATTGACGGTAAATTAATGAAAGGGTGTTTTGGACTATTGTTTAAAAAGTATGGATGAGATGAGTTATTATCTAAATAGTAAAAATGAAATAAACTATTACATCAAATCTTAGTAACAAAAAGGGCATTTTCCCTTTTTTCGGTTAAAAAATTATCATAATTAAAGAAATTTTTTAAAGAATATATATGAATGTTTCTAATGCATTTAAAAAATTACAAATATATATTCATATATATATATAGAGAGAGAGAGAGAGAGAGTAAATTGTTGTTGCTTTAGAAGTTTTGTGAAACTTGTAATTAGAAAAAAAAAAAAGAGAGAGAGAGATAAACAAAAATTTTGATCCAGTGCTTAATTCTACTTATTTTTTTAAAATCTTATGTCATGAGTATATATGACTAATATTAATTATATATTATTTTCTATTCGATGACTGCCAACCACCATATTATAAAAAAGCTCTGCACAAAACTTAATTCAACACTAATTCCAAATCGTGGGAACAAACCGGATATGATCCATGACAGGTACACTGATCCAGCTGTTTAAAAGATTTTCGACAGTTTGTTAAGAAAAAAAAATAAGAAAAGAAAAAAGTTGGCTATGAGGCTTGAGCGCAACCCCCAAAACAAATTTTTATGAACGAATATTGCTCAATAAAAGTGAACAGGTCAAGGAACTCCCATCATCAGCTTTCTTCTATTTTTGCATAAGTCTTCTTAAAAAGTAAAAAATTGAACATAAAATTAAATGGAGAAGTTAAAATTGATTTATATTATCATATATGTACGGATTCTCTCTCTCTCTCTATATATATATAAGTTTTCAAAGTAAAGCTCTATATCTTGGGTTTAAGTGGAGAATAATATAAAGACTATGGATTTTATAGTAATATACTTCGTGAACGGAATTTGAGTGAGTAAATGAAAGAGAGAAGAGAACAAATGCCACCCAATTCAACAAATCCATTTACAACTTTTTGAATATCTTTTAAATAAAAAATTAAATTTTATGAAATTTTTAATCTCAAAATAATATGGGTAATTCTCTCTAGCTATATTCCAATGCCCTATAAAAAGCCTAGCTTCTTTGTTTGCAACTCGGTTTCAGAGAGCTTCTGGAAACCACACCTAGCTATCTCTTTCTCTCAAAACTTTTTTCTTTTTTTTTAATTTCATGGTTGAAATATTTTCTTAAAACTATTTTCCAATAAAATATCAACCTGAAAACTTCTCTCAAAATTTTCATATTCCTCCATCTATGTTGATGCTTCTTTGTTTTGTGCTTTCTAATGGTTTTTTTAGGCTTAAAGCATAAAAGTCATACAACGAGAGTTTGATAATAAATCTTTATCTTGGCCTTTAACTTCTCCCGAAAGTGCTTATCTTCTAGCAATCAAAAAAAATAAAAAAGAAGCTGAAAAATGGCTGGAAATGAGTGGATAAATGGGTACTTGGAAGCAATATTGGATGCGGGAAGTGGCAAAACAAAAATGAATGACGGGAAGTTGAAGCTTTCCAAGTTTGAAGAAACTAAGCAAAAAGAAGGCCAATTGTTTAGTCCCACGAAGTACTTTGTTGAAGAAGTTATTACTAGCTTTGATGAATCTGATCTCCATAGGACTTGGGTCAAGGTTAGTATAGTAATTAATTAGCTTTCTCTCAATCAATATTTATTATAAGAAGTTAAATAGAACAAATCATTTTTCTATATGCAAAAGTAATAAAAACACCCAACGTTTTTTGCTGTGATTTTACGGTTAAATTCAATTTTTTATCTATATAATTTTCTGTATGATTGTTTATACGAGAGTTAATTCACTTCTATAAAATGTGATCATTTGTTTTTTTATTTTTTTATTTTTTTCATAACGTATGTGTTTTTTATTTTTTTTGTCTTAAAGTACGTGTAAATATGTGTTCAAAATCTCTAGTCATGCTGAGATTAAAAAATTTTTATTGAAAAAGAATGAAGGAATACATCATATTATAATCTCTAGGAATTTAATCAAGTGATTTTATTTAAGCAGCCACCTAAATTTAAATTTTAGGAGACAAGAAACTGAAATAATTTATGTTTCACATTCCATACTTTAAAAATAATAACAATAATAATAATAATTAAAAATCATATTATAAAATAATGAATAACAACCAAAAGGAAATAAAAATAGGGAATGAGAATATATCCCAAATCCCAATACTTTTTGTGTGGCAGTGTTTGCAAGTACAAGATTGGTTGATCTCTTTTGGTAGGACCTTGACAACAATTGGTTCTTAAGGGTCCCCATGATATTAATTAATTTATTTACTTTTTGTTGATGAAACTAAATGTTAAAAAAAATTATTACAGTCGATTATCGGTTGAACAAGTGAAGATTATACGTGATTAAGTTGTGTCTACTATGTTAATTACAGACATGGGTCTCAATAATAAATCTCTAATATTTTCGCGCATATTATAAATTTGATTACTAATATGTAACCAAATATAAAATTACCATTAAAGAATAATCATAGTGATCCACAATAATAGCATTATAAACGTGTCCATCACAACTAAGATCACCTACTCATTAATTGATTGTATTTAATTTTATAAAATTTAAATTTAGTTAAAAAGAAAGAAAAGAAAAGGAGAAATGAAAATGAGAAACTTGTGAATGAAGTAATGAATGGAGGTGCATGAATGAATGTGAATGTTTTCTTTTGCAGGTAACAGCAACAAGGAATACTCGTGAAAGGAGTAACAGGCTTGAGAATATGTGCTGGCGTATTTGGCATCTTGCCCGTAAAAAGAAACAAGTATATCACTTTTCTTCCCATTTTCCACCTAAAGTTCTTTTCTTTTTTTCATTTTATTCTCCTTCAATTTTTTTTTATTTTCCTCTTTTCATTAATCAAAGATACATTTTATGTTTAATCTAAAATAGAAGTTTTTAAATTGGATAAAACTCTAATATGGCTCCTTTGTCATTTTGTCCTTCCCATATGTGATAGGAGCAGTCAAAATTGGGGTTGGTCTAAAAACTTGTAAACCGAGCCTGAACTGATTCATAGAAATGTGTGTTTTTATGTTGATTTTCTATGTATATTTTAATTTCAATTCAATTACACCATTAAAAAAATATATAAACCGAGTTATCAATTTACTCGATCGGCGAGCCCTAGTACGTGAAATTAGTGGACCTAAGAGTTTTATCTAGAGGAAGCTTAGAACAAATTTGAAGCTTGGAATAAATTTAACTAAAATATTTTGAAAAAGATAATATGTGCCAAAAACCTTTTTTTTATTATTTTTATCTTTTTTTTATTTGGGATGTGTTAAAACGGTGAATTTTTAGGATACCTTTGTAAATTTGAAACTATGAGACGGATAATCGTGTTTTCAAACAATAAAAGCCGGATAATTGAGTTAAGTCAATAAATATTGAAATTGGGCCTAGTTTTCAAAAGCTCGGAACTCTCGAATATGTTGATGATGGACCTAAATCTAAAAGGGTGTTAAAATTGAAATCGGGTCAAGCTTGAAACAATATTGAAGCCCAGAAAAGACCTATGGGCCCTAATTCTATTTGGCTGGCCCTGCATTAAATGTCACGTACGTATATTAGAACACCAAGCCTAATGTCGAAATCTTTTTCTTTGGACACACAATTCATTATAGTTTAGTTTTTAGGACCAAAATGCATTTGCGCTATTATTATGAGATATAGTGAAGTCTCTCTCGCACCAGGGATGTGAGATGTCACGAGTCACGGACATCTCTAGCATAAGCTTTTTCTTTTTTGTTTTTCCCTAAATTTATGTACGTAGAGATAACAGTTAAGAGATTAAAATTTATTAATTAAATGCATTCACTTCTAAGTTTTGCTTGCATTTTGTACTTCTAAATACGCATAATAAAGGTGAAGTAATAATATGCAGAGGGTTGCATTAATATTGGCATCTTAAAGAAAGACTATGATATCTGTTACAAGTTGCACTGTGGAAACATTAATAAAATGACAACAGAGCAACCTTGTTTACTCATTAAAATGGTATACTCCTTGGATTACAAAGATTATGGTTGGATTTATGTTCGCAGATTGCATGGGAGGATGCACAGAGGCTTGCGAAAAGGCGGCTGGAGCGAGAGCAAGGTCGTAATGATGCCGCTGATGACCTTTCCGAGCTATCTGAAGGGGAGAAGGAGAAGGGGGATTCAACAAATGCTTCAGAATCCCTCAAGGAAATTCCGAGAGTCAATTCCGAAATGCAAATTTGGTCTGAGGATGATAAGTCTAGCAGGAACCTTTACATTGTCTTGATCAGGTAGCTAGCTGCACTTTCTTCAATTAAAACGGCTTAGACATTAAATACTAATATTGGCATTTGAGTATGCCACTTACCTTCAATAGTTTTTATAACAATTTGTTACCTCCTAAGTCAGAACTAAAACCTTAAAAGCCGTAAAGTGTCAGTCGACCTAATAGGAAGCATTTATCTAAATAGTCGTATAATTTTGTGTCTCGTGCTTAATCCACAAAAGCTCATTTCACATTAAGAAACTTCTTTTGATGTGTCTTTCAACTAATGCTTATTACATTCGCATCTTGTTTGCTTGCTTGCTCAAAGCTTTTGGGTCAAACGATCTCCAAATAACTTACTTCTATAAAAAAAAAAAAAATTGCCTTAACTGCTATAATAATTAGAATATAGACTTCACTCAAGTTTAAATTTTCTTGTAGCATGCATGGATTGGTGCGTGGAGACAATATGGAACTTGGAAGAGATTCTGATACCGGTGGTCAGGTAGTTTATGTTGCACAGACTCCATTTATTTTTTACTAAATGCAGAAATAAAAACAGGGGCATTACTTCAAAACCAGATGAGTCTAACAGACTCGATAAAAGAGTGAAAAAAAAAAAAAAAAAAAAAAGTCTTTAAGTGGGTGGGTGTAAATTATTTATATTATAAAATACTAGAGTGCATTTTTGTTGCAATTTTCAGGTAAAATATGTTGTTGAACTTGCCCGGGCCTTAGCCAACACAGAGGGTGTGTATCGAGTGGATCTTCTGACAAGACAAATTGCCTCACCGGAAGTAGATTCTAGCTATGGTGAACCGAACGAGATGCTATCATGCCCGTCGGACGGCAGCGGCAGTTGCGGTGCCTATATTATCCGCATCCCATGCGGCGCACGCGATAAGTAATTGCTTCATTCATGTTGAGTTCAGAGAACGAGAGGATCCCAATTTATGTTATAAACTCTGTACTGATCCGGATACAAACGTCTGTGGCGTAGGTACATAGCGAAAGAGTCACTTTGGCCGTACGTTCATGAGTTTGTCGATGGTGCTCTAAACCACATTGTCAACATGGCAAGGGCATTAGGTGAACAAGTCAATGGAGGAAAACCAACGTGGCCATATGTGATTCACGGCCATTATGCAGATGCCGGAGAAGTGGCGGCACACTTGTCCGGTGCCTTGAATGTGCCGATGGTGCTGACAGGGCACTCACTGGGGCGGAATAAGTTCGAGCAATTGATGAAACAAGGCAGGCTTCCTAAGGACATAAATGCAACCTACAAGATAATGAGGAGGATTGAGGCAGAGGAGTTGGGACTGGATGCCTCTGAAATGGTGGTCACTAGCACAAGGCAAGAGATAGAAGAGCAATGGGGCTTGTACGACGGGTTTGATCTCAAGTTGGAGAGGAAGCTTAGGGTTCGAAGACAGCGTGGAGTGAGCTGCTTTGGACGATACATGCCAAGGATGGTGGTATGATAAAAATCCCAGCCTTTTGAGTTTCCTCAACCTTAAGTAATGAATCACTTGGGTTCTTAAGCCAATAAACTGAACTATGGCCAGAAAAGATTTGTTCTGATGGAGGAAAAAACAAATTACAGTATAAAGTAATTATTATCAACAACTAAGTTTCAAGCCACAGGCATACTGCAATCTCTGAACCAAAAATAGATCACTTCAATGAATTTGCTAAGATATGATAAACAGAGTCACCTTTAGGCACCTGGCTTGATGCCATGAACCCACCTAGCTAAGCCGTGCTGCTAGTTATTTGCATATGCCGTCAAATCTCTGATTCAGATACCTGCATTTCGTAAAAGAGGAAGAATCTACAGTTTATATATCCACACTAGTAAGCAATGCTCTAGATTTTGTAGTTTATGATAATGAAATGCGAGCTCACATGCTATTGATGCAAATATTCAATCAGGTTATACCGCCAGGCATGGACTTCAGCTATGTTACAACACAAGACACAATGGAAGGTGATACTGACCTGAAGTCATTAATTGGCAATGATAGAAGCCAAAGCAAAAGGAATCTCCCTCCGATATGGTCTGAGGTCAAACATCTTTCTCTTCAACAAACTAAGATCTCTCTTTCTCGAATTTTTGTTCCATAAATGATTCTAAATGACATGAACTGCCCTGGTACATTAAAAGAAATTACTTGAATCCTATCCATTCTCTAATCTGACATTGCCTTGCAGGTGATGCGTTTTTTCACGAATCCTCACAAGCCAACTATACTTGCATTGTCCCGTCCTGACCCCAAGAAAAATGTCACCACATTGCTCAAGGCTTTTGGGGAATGCCAGCCCCTCAGAGAGCTAGCTAACATGGTCAAAAGATGTCTCAATTCAGAAAGGGCTACAACAAAATTTTCAAAATTGCTGACTGATTCTTTATCACTGTTGATGCAGACACTAATTCTGGGAAACAGAGATGACATTGAAGAGATGTCTAATAGCAGCTCAGTTGTTCTTACAACAGTACTCAAGCTCATTGACAAGTATGACTTGTATGGTCAGGTGGCCTATCCTAAGCATCATAAACAATCCGATGTTCCTGATATCTATCGTCTGGCTGCAAAAACAAAGGTATTTCGCATCTACTAATTGAGCCTGTGGTCACCTAAATTAGCTTACTCATATAATATTCATTTATCTAAGTTATTCTAAAATGGCACCGCCTTGACCTGTGGTACATTGTCATAGGTCCAATCAACAACTTACATTAGGTCTTACTGTCCTTATAATGCTGTCTCCATCAATACAACTTCAGATGATAAAGCTATCAACAACATATCAGCTTAGTTACTATCTAGAAGTTAGAGAAGAGACACATATTAACACCTTTTTCGTCTCTGCAACATTAAATCTGCTAACAGTAATACTTCTATGGTGGCTTTGTCTCTTGAAGGGGGTTTTCATCAATCCGGCCCTTGTGGAACCATTCGGTCTCACGATCATAGAGGTAAGATTCAATGTTCTATTCTCAGAAAGCTTACGTGGACAAAAACTTTCACTAAGCAGTCTTAGGAATCTTTCGAAAAGAGTAATTACAGAACTGCACTTCTAAAGCATCACAATTCAGCATTTAAGCCAAAAGTTTTAACAATTCCTTTCATTCTGAATTACATTCAACTGTATGTCTTGCAGGCAGCTGCATATGGTTTACCAGTTGTTGCCACAAAAAATGGTGGACCCGTTGACATTCTGAAGGTTCTGAATTTCTCACTCTGAAGAAGCATGTGTCAGTATAAAAAAGCACGTGTTGCTGAAAACTATGCAGAATCTAGAGTTATTTTACCTAATCTCAGTAATTTAATTCTTCCAAAATCCTTGCAGAGAAATCTTACACGCGCCACTAAAATCTCTATAGAATTTTCACCATCCATGATACCGCGTTAGCCCACATTAACCATCCATCTATGCTCTAGTTAAATTTCCAAGTAGAAATATGTTCACTAAATACACTAAATTTGCCGATGAAAGGTATTATTCCATCTATATATTTTAACTCCAAAATGCCCTAGTCTGTAGGTCACTTTTTGTAACTGGCCTAAACTTCTTCCTATATAGAATTTCAGCATGCCCTTTGGATCTACTAGTCTGTTATAATCTGCATACTGGACTTGCTAGTATAATATTCTACCAAACTAAGTCCAGTATAATATTCTACCAAACTAACTGTAACAGAGGACTCTGTTTTACTAGGCACTTAACAATGGTCTCCTAGTCGATCCACATGATCAGAATGCCATAGCAGATGCTCTTCTAAAGCTGCTTGCCGACAAAAACAGGTGGAGTGAATGCCGAAAAAATGGCCTCAAGAATATCCACCGTTTTTCATGGCCAGAACACTGCCGTAACTACCTCTCCCATGTAGAACACAGCAGGAATCGCCACCCAAACTCCCATCTTGAGATCATGAAAATTCCTGAAGAACCATTGAGTGACTCTCTAAGAGATGTTGAGGACTTCTCTTTGAGATTCTCCGCAGAAGGAGACTTCAAGCTTAATGCAGAGCTAGATGCAGTAACAAGACAGAAAAAACTCATAGAGGCCGTCACCCAAAAGGCTTCTTTCAATGGAAATGCCAGTGTCGCTCACAGTCCTGGTAGAAGGCAGATGCTATTTGTAATAGCTGCCGATTGCTACGATAGTGATGGCAATACGACAGAGACCTTTCAAGCAGTAATTAAGAATGTGGTGAGAGCAGCAGGATTGAGTTTAGGCTTGGGCAGGATAGGGTTCATACTAGTAACTGGATCAAGTTTACAAGAGACTGTGGAAGCAATCAGACGTTGCACAGTAAATATTGAAGATTTTGATGCAATTGTTTGCAATAGTGGAAGTGAATTATATTTTCCATGGAGAGACATGGTAGCTGATGGGGACTATGAAGCTCATGTGGAATACAGATGGCCCGGGGAGAATGTGAGGTCCGTGGTCTCAAGGGTTGCCTGGGCAGAAGATGGGGCAGAGGATGACATCATTGGGTTTGTGGATGCAAGCAGTTCCAGATGCCACTCTTATAGCATAAAACCAGGAGCAGAGGTAAGATACTTATGACAATGTATAACCTTGATAGAGATGCAATTTAATCTTTAATAAACCTAATGATGAATACAACTTACGATGGACAGACTCGAAAAGTAGACAATATTCGTCAAAGGCTTCGGATGCGAGGTTTCCGATGCAACCTTGTCTACACACGTGCAGGATCAAGGTTAAATGTGGTACCATTATTTGCATCAAGAATACAAGCTCTCAGGTTTGACCTCTTTCAACTATAAATTATTTTTGCATGCAGAACATTCAGTAAGATTTATCTGTTGTAGCAAAGTGGAAACTAAAACCAACACACAATTGAATGCTTGTGTGTGTGATGCAGGTATCTATCAATAAGGTGGGGAATAGATCTTTCGAAAATGGTTATTTTTGTGGGTGAAAAAGGAGACACAGACTATGAAGACCTGTTAGTCGGCCTCCACAAGACCCTAATTCTAAGAGGTTCCGTAATGTATGGAAGTGAGAAGCTTCTTCACAGTGAAGATGCTTTCAAAAGAGAAGATGTAGTCCCACTGGACAGCCCTAACATCGCCTACATAGAGGAAAGCTATGAACCTCAGGATTTGTCTGCAGCTCTGAAGGCTATTAAGATCAAGTGACTGCTACCTTTAATTTCCTTTTGCTTTTTCAATAATTTTGTGTGCATATATTTTCCTTGATAATGCAAACGCAAGAATATAATTACCATATATGGGAGAATATACATATCTACTTCCAAGAAATTCCAACTGTACGATAAAAAATGTACTTTTGAACTTGTAAGGGTGGTAAATTACATGCATTGATTTCCAGTCTGATTCTTTAAGGTAGTGGGAAAGGAACTCGAATGGATATACTCAAGTACTCATAAGCCATTTAAGTAATCATAATGTACTAGTATGCCGATTCAATTATGATCAATTCAGTTAATTTTTCAATTTTATTAATTATACATGTGGTACTGCAAAAAATGTGCCTGCAATAAGTAGGTAACTACAGGAGAATCGGAAGCAAATTTTTATATCTACATCCAAGAGATATACATTTTTATAATGCAGAATCATATATTTCACAGAAAAAAATATTCTGCTTGAACAAGAGAAAGTTTCACCACTTTACCTTATGACATCATCATGTATTATTCTTTTTACCAGGAACATAAAGCAAAAGACAGCTAAAATTATTTCCAACAAGACACCAGTTAAAAAGCTAAAACACACTTGGTAACAACAAAAATAATCAGTTATGGTAATTTCTATCAGATTCATATCAAATCATTAGCTCAGAAGACTCAATATTATGTTCCACTGCACAACATATCACCTGTATGGTGAGTTATGTACTCTAGCCAACCACTGATTTCATTTTTAATCCTCGAGTTGTCCAAGGTTCATGCGAATCGTGCTCTTTTATGCAGAAAGAGACACTTCCACTTTGTATTCCTGTCCACAAGCACATTTGATCACATGAGAAAATCCCTGCCAGAAGCAAAGAAATCATCAATGTAAAATTTACCAAGAGAGAAAAAAGAAAGGAATAAAATAAAATAAAACCGAACAGCAAATACAAATACTAGATTGAGATGGTTTCTAGTAGCTGGAAGGGACACAATCACTAACTTTCCAATTGCCATTGATTTTCTCAATCATGACTTTTTTTTAGAAACAGAGTGCATGTGACAGCTAAATGCTTGCTGTTGCCATCTAGTAAGGACCCTTCTGTAAACATTGCTTTGGCTACAGCTAAAGGTCATTCTTAGGTGAAGTAAATTATAAACAGCCTCATTTTTTAATAACAGAAAGTAAAAGTGGATAACCATATTCACCTCTAGTTTCTCAATTTGATGCTGCAGAGACTGCAGATATTCAGCTTCTCCAGCTATATCTGATTGAAGAGCTTCACGTTCCTCTTCCAGAGTCTTTATATCCATTTCCATTAGCTCTGGCTATAATTTTCCACAAATTAAGTAACCCAAAAATGAGTATTCTATATAAGAGCATATAAAGTAGAATACACTAGAGCCACCACTCACCACACATCCAATGATATGACTTCAAACCATATGATTTTAACTCCGTTTTTCTGGGTAGCGAAGAACACAGTCGTTTGTGGATTTTTTTTCATTCTAAATTAATCATCTATGCCCCACTTAACTAAACAACAAGCACAATCATGTATGCATGGACACGCAGGAATGTTCATGAATATGTTTATCTGTTAATGGTTAAAGTAGACACCTTAAACTTGTTTGCTCTGCACTTCACTTGCTCAACTGACTGCTTTATCTGAAACCACAATTAAGATTCATGAACACATATTTGAGATATAAAATCAAAACAAACAATGTATAAATATAGCTCCTTCTCAAAAAAAAAAAAAAAAATATATATATATATATAGCCCTCTGAAGAACTATTTTCAACTGACGGAAGCCAGACGTATCTATAGACAGTTTCATTTGCATATTTTCACAACTACAAGAAGCAGAAAGTATTAAAATGGTAATAAAGTTGTCCCAATATGTAATGTAGTCCGAAATGCAGAGGTAGTCACAAATTGAATTGCAGAAGAATTTTTCATCTACTCTCACGGCAAAACAAATGCATATATTAGCTATCAAGGTTTTAAAACTATTTCCATTTAACTCAAATAAGTGCATTTGCAATTAACTGTCATAAAATCAAAATTAAATTTACAAACAACTGAAATGATGATTGGAAGGAAAGACTTAACTTTTTGCAGAGCAGTTGGCAAAGATTTAAGACAACAATTTAACAAATTCAAATCAAATAAAGTCATGCAGTCTTTCCATAAACCAGTATTGCTTCAACAGAAGTCAGCATATGTTCCATTGACCAAAATAGAAAAGAAAAATAAATTCAGGAAAAAGTCTTGTTTGAATTAGTAACCTTGTTGTTGTCTGAAACAAGTTTAGATTTCATCTGTGCAATGCTTTCAAGATTGACTTTGGCTGAGTCCAACTTGGCCATCAGGTTGTTCCTTGCTTCATTCCCCTGTTTTCATAATAATTATTTAGAACATTGCCAAGTCCACATATCTTAATGAATAATGGCAAGATCTATTACCATATTGTTGATTAAGAGATGGTTGTCAATGCCACTCTTTCCTGAAAAGAATTATGACATGAGACGGAAGTGCTAATTCCTTTCGGTTAATAAACGATTCAGATTAGTGACGTTTGCCTAGAAGAACCAGAATTCTTCAAGAATATATTCTGGAAGTTGTATGTTACACCTTTGGGATGAAAATTTTTGGTAATAATCTTTCCTTACTTCTCTTCTTTATTTCTTTCCCCCACATTTCATAACTTAGCACCATATTAAGAAGATTCCAATTTCAAAAATCCTCTATATGCCTGCCTGTGCAAGGCCTAAACCCTGGATTAGATTTCAGGGGTTGAAAGTCCACGTGCTAGGCCTAAACAAGGAAGAGTAATAAAAATGTTATTCTATGAATGTATATATTTTTAACTGAAAAGAGCTTAAAGATTTCCTCGCCACCTGACAGTGGACAAACCTTCCTAAATTACTACTGAGAAATGATATTTTTCATTTTAATTGAAAAAATTTTCTTCATCAAGAAAAATAACTCAGACAGATCAGGTGCACTAGTGATGGCTAAATTTTGCTCAGGAGGAATAAACTCCAGTCAGAATCTTTAGTAATATCGTGCTTTTGTTGCTTTTGAAGAGACCATCAAGCCTCCCTCCCTTAAATCTACCAAAAAACTGACATATATGAAATAAAAGTTGCAAGAACATATATTTTACTCCACTCTTCCAAAATAACCCATCTTTCCTATTATTAGTCCAAAGTAGCTGACTGTGATCAATAACCAACAATAAAAAGTAGTTCCAACTACTCTTTTCTAACACATGAAAAGAATTTTAATGATCAAATCTCACTATTTTATCCAGGAAGAAGTACGTAATTCAAAGATGTAATGACTATGCCTCACAATTTGTATAATGTCAATGTGAAGCAAGAGACTAAGAGAACGAAAGTACGTGTCTACACATATGGATATGAGTGTGCAAGAGCTTGTTTGTGTTTACAAAATAAAGATGAGTATAACTTAGCATTCCTTAGAAAATTGCAGCATATTTCAATTAACAGAACATGTCTAATAGCTAAAGATTTTACACCATAATTCCTCATGAACTTGAGTAATTAAGGAAAGCTTATCCTTAATGACCACCCATAAATAAGATACGATAAAAAAAAAATTTTTAAAAAGTCTGAGAGTATGACCTTCGGTTTCAGCAATTTGCTCACCAATTTTATCCTTGACCTGCATGATTCAAGATATCAGAGTCATAAAAATGTTACCTGCACAAAAGTTTGAGATTCTTAAAACAGATAAAGAGAAAGAAATAGCAAAAATAATGATGCAAAAGCAATAGCAAGTCAGCAACCATAAAGCTCAAACCCTCTTACATAATTGTTAGTTAAAGATTGCAATACAAAGAGCATCATGGCAAGAATTCACTGGAAGAAAGAAGAAAGTAGGAAGATCTAAATATCTTCTGTGCGATAAAAAAAAAGAAAATACAGAACAAATTTTGTAGAAACTCATACCAAGCTTTTAGTATATGAGAATCAAAAAATATGAGGGGGTTTCTTAAACTTCCAAAAACTGCACACATACACACAAAAGCAGCAATTTTACATGCCTGTTAATTATATAACATTGGGAATATTTGTTTGAGAACACAGCTTCATCTGAGAACAAAATTCTTTTGTTAACAGCCAAAATTGTAGCTGTGGTGTTTAATTCCGCCTGTCATCACACTCAGGCAATTCAAATGGTCAAGACAACCACAAAAACTGAGTAGAAAGCTCCTTAAGCAATCTAAAAGGATATTCAACAATCATTAGTGAAGCTATTTGTTTCCTGGAGCTAGCTAGCTAGCAAGTCCAGTTTGGCTCATAAACACAGATGACAGACTGACTTATTGTAAATGCGGGGAGCCAATAGTGTGACAACCAAAACACAACTGTATGTCTAGCACATAACTGAGCCAGAGTGAATCCAAAACCACTATCAAAGTCTCAGAATTACATCTTTCTTATGTATGTGGACTATCTGATATCTTCAAAATTCAACCAACAAAAATTATTCCCAAGTAAAATACCACAAAAGATCATTTGCTTTCATATTTCGAAAGATCGTTTGCTTTGATATCCATGATCTTTCTTATATAATGCACAAAAAATTACATTGAAGAAAAATTAAATTAAACAAAGAAAGTTGTAGCAAGAAATTACCATGGGCTCCCCAACTTTTCTTGTCATGTAAAATTTGACCCATTCCTATGAAGACATAAAGGAGATAGTTGACCGCAAGTTGAAGTATTAAATTAGAACAACGAATTCGTGAAGATTATTTTGGGAACCTAACCTGTTGTAGCTGTAACTTTTTACCGATATCTTCTGTAACCTTGTTATAGTAAGTGCTGTTACAGCCAAACAAATTAAGGAGATAATAATCCATAGTATTTGGTAGACTTCAATCAATGCAATTTGATTTTGTGAATTACCTTTTCTCTACAAGTTTTGATGATATGCTGACTCCTTCTTGTGTGATAAGCTCTAACGTCTGTATGTCCAGAAAGAGTAGCAACAAGATCAAGAACACAGCAAAAGTTGGAAATACATGTTTCTTGACTAATCATGAATATCTATTTGTCATCTACTTGGAAAAGTATGTGATAACCCTCAAAAGCTGACAACCTCTACCATGACATGGCCTGTATAATGGCAGAAGCCATTTCTAATGTCCTCTCTTAAACGTTTGCCACCAACCTTCATGATGCATCATAAAGTCAAACCTACACATATGAAAGGCCAATAATTTTGACACCTTTTTTTTCTTTTTTCTCCCCCTTAAAATAAGGCATTCCTTTCAAAATTCATCATACCATTAAGTCTCTAATTTATACAATTGATCAACTCTCAAAGACCAGCAAGGCAATCTATAACTGTAGGTTCCACCAAAGTTGGCATAGAATTTGCTTTTTTTTTGTTTTGATTATATTTTACAAATATACTGCAGTTAAAACTACAAACAGCAGCTTAAAGCATAAAATTCACTTTGATTCCAAGCATACCCTAAGAAATTGTCAGTCTTATTTGCTTTACACAGTACAATTAAATTTAGAATCATGAGTACCTGGCTAAGGGTGGATGAATCAGACTCAAGAGAGGCAATTTTCCTTTGTTTCTCCAATATCTGAGAACATATTTGACCCTTTTCCATTGTCATCTTCTCAGCATCTTCTTTAAATTTCTTTGTTTCAGATTTCGCTGCAAAAATAGTAAAAAACGTTCATAAATACAAGCAATGACTATAAGAAAAAGCTTCTTCCACAAGAACTACTGTGTCTGAGATATGATAAATTCAAAAATTTGAAATGCTGAAAATAACGACTAAAATTGTCCTTAAAATAGATAAATCTATGAAAATCCACTTCCAATATCATTAAAATTACTTTCAACTAGCCAAAAGCAAGGTTTTCTTCGATTTCTAGCGTTCACTTAAAATACAAAAAATATCTTCAGGATTAAAAAGCACAGGAATGCATTTTTATGAAGCAGTTAACAAGTGCTTTTTAGTTTTCCTAAATCCTAATCATAAAAGCACTTTCAACTAAACCAGTTTTCAAAAACAAAAAGTAACACCACAACTACTGCATACACTTCATAACATAATGAAAACAATTTTTAAAAATCAGTTTCAAAGTAAACGAGAAACAGAGGAAGGACAGAGAGAGAACCCGAAACGAGGTCGTTTTCCAGGGACTGAATAGTAGTGATCTGCGTTTGCTCTTCAACAGAGACCTTAGCCGCTTGATCTTCCACGTCTATTTTCCAAACATACATTCAAATAATTCAACATTTCAATTCAATTTTAATTTCAAATTCAATGCGAAGTAGATTTAAAAGCAAGAGAAAGAGAAAGATCGGTACCGTTCATTTGAGAGCGAAGAGTCTTCATGTACTGCAAATACTCCTCCATTTTTTGTGATTATTAGATCGAAAATGAAAATGAATATTCAATGATTTTGAAAGAATTTTGAAAGAGACAGAAAGAGCGAGTGAAGAAGAAGAAGAAGAAGACGATGACGAAGGGGTGTGTGTTTCGCGGTCTCAATTTGAATTTTGAACAATTTATTTAAAGGTGTTGGTAATTTATTCGTATTAATTTTTAAATCATTTAGTTAATATTATACAAAAATTTTATTTATTCGAGTATCTTGTCATCACATTTCTTCAAAAGAAAAAGATACGATAAATTTATTTAAAAAATAAATGGAGTATTGAGAAATGACTAGAAAAAAGATTAAATATTGAATAATGAAAATAAAATAAAAATACCGAGTATTACCAATTTTTTATTAACGAATTTAGTTCAATTTGATTTTTCTAAAAAATAATTGAACGAAATTCCATAATATGATCCAATTTTCATTTGATTTCAAGAAATTGGATTGATTAAAATTGAATCGACTAGTTTAGATGGATTAATTTAAATTTGAATGTTATAATAATTGTCGGAAAAATCCTATTACTATTTAGATGAACTGTATATAGTTTAAACACTCTAATTTAATGGTACATAAATTTTGTTGCAACTTCTATACAAATATATTAGAAAAAATTGACCTTGAATGATATACTAAGGGCAAATTTGGCACCCCTCGTAACATTGTATTGTATTAATATATTACAATATTGGCTTTATCACGTATTGTATTAAAATAAGATTTTAATGCAAATAGAACTGTTCTAATTCGAAATTTTAAAATACAGGAACATCCGGAAAAACATATAAACCATGTGATTTAAGCACTTTAAATTTTAAACCTTTAAAATCTTATGATTTTAAAATTTTCCCGAACGTTTCCCGTACTTTATGATCCCGAACAAAAAAACTATTCTTAATATAGCAACATATGCGTAAACTAACCCTGCGGGGTTATGGCTTATCTTATACAGGTTTGTTGCAATCTTTAAAAAAAAAAAAAAAAAAGAGAAAGAAAATTGAAGAAAAGAAAATTGAAGAACGAGCAGACAACAATTCTCTGAGAGCATCTCTAAAAAACCCATCAAATAAAATTCTACTTGTTATTTGAAGAGCCATATTAATATTAAACACTCCAAAAGGCACTTTAATTTAGATTCTTCAAATAAGATTTGTTTCTCACTCTTCAATATTAATGAGTAAATTTCTCCCTCTTCTATTAATATTTTATTATTATTTATTGAAAAGATAAGACTGCAACAATTATTATTTATGTTTCCTTTCAAAAACATAACAACAATTCAATTTCATAATGGAAGAGATTTGATTAAAATAATGTTAACTTATTCTTATTTGATGAGTCTTTTGGAGGGAATTGTATTTTTCCATCCATTTATTTACCACATCAGTAAGTAAATTGATATCTGAAAGATAAAATTTAAAGAGTCTTTTGGAGATGTTTTAACACCTCAAACAATCAGATCCATTGATTAAACCAGCATATTGTTGCAGATCGCCCAAGTTGTTAGCCCAATCGCCCACAAATTTTAGGTCATGAGCCTAAGACAATGCCAAGAGTGCTAGCTTGCCCCGATTTTAGAAATTTCTAGGCAACTCTAACTCATTTAAGCTTGTACATATCTAAAATACTTCACACTTTTTCAGCGCATGTAAATATCTAGCTAGTGGTAGAATTCTTTAGAATCTCTAGAACTTGGCAAGCCTCCCTATAAATGGGATATGACATTAGACATTTGAGTACTAAGCTTTGAGCAAGCAACTCAAGCACTCTTGAAAGCTCTCTTGTAATCTCTCTTTCGAGTAATACAATTTCTCTTATTTGGCTCCATTGCCCTCTTTTCTCTGTGTTGAAAAGTCAAAGACTTTTGGTGAGTTTTTTATTCAAATTAATTGGAAAAGGAAAGACAAGTCACATGCATAATTGACAATTTGGAAGGAGTTGGCACCGCCTGCATATGTTTGTCAATTTTGAAGAATTTAGCTGCAGATTTAATTGACAATTGACTAAAGGTTTGGTGCAACAGTGCAACGGGTTTTGCTATAAATAGAGATGCATTCTTCACTTGAAAATTATCCCAAAATTTGAGAGTCGCGCAGCAAGAGCACCCCAGAGCTGGGTGTGAGCACTGAGCGAGAAAGATCGCCAGATTTTGAAGTGAGCTTTCTTTACTCAAATATCAGACCAAATAATTATTAATAATACAATTTCTTATTATTTCTTGTATTTCTTATGTTGTATAATTTAATAATTTTAATTCTTATGCAAGCTTTCCGATTCCGACCTTGATATCGGGAGATACTGAGATATTTTTACACTGATCTGATCTTGATGATATTGATCGCATCACTCACGATATGCTCACGATACGCATCGCACGTTACAGACTGCTCACGACGTGCACGCACTCACGGCTATTTAAGATACGGTCATTCTAATCTGATGGAGTTAACCGCTCGACTGGGAGGATTAGTAGCTTTGTGTGGTGTGAATTGTGCATGCAGAAAGTTCTCCACAAAGGCGATAAGAGCCTAAGGAGACCTGGGTCTTAAGTGGGACCGTATGACCCTCCAATGTCTTTAACTTTCCTGCCGCATTTTTTCACCAGATTACATACGTATGAATCGATCTCTCGGTGGGAATAGTTTATCGAGAAAATGTTAGAAGGTGAAACTTGTGGAGAGATCCACCCACTATTCCCGGAGATACTTGGTGGGAAGCGAGACTTTCTAAGACCTATTATAGTGGTCAAGATCCAGAATACCCTGCACCGACTTTTCTATTCGATCAATTAATTTAAGAAATATTACGGTGTTAAATCGAGGATAAATTGTAGCGATTAAAACCTGGATTTTATTTCGCCACGGGTCCGATATTCGTTTAACTTGTATTTTGTAAAAAAAAAAAACAAAAAACAAAAAAGAAAAGGATTTCCGTTTTCTGTTTCTATATATTGAGAGAGAGAGAGAGAAAGAGAGAGAGAGACATCCGGGTTTGACCCGTTTGACCCGTCGACCCGCGAGTTTGACCCGGCCGTTTCTCCCTCGTCCGACCTCCGTTTTGGGCGAGCAAGGTACCGTTTCGAAGCTTGAGAGACGAGCTACGTATCCCTGCCATCCTCGTCGCCGGAAACGGACCAGAACGCTGGCGAAAAGAGGCCGAAAGTTGCGGCCAAGACCCATTTTCGTCGCCGTTGATCCCGCCGGTTTTGGGTGATTCCACCGGCAGGAATTTGTTCCTTAGCTTCCCAGCAACATTTTCCGACCAACCACGACCAGCGGGGACGCCGGATTTGCCATGAGCGATCGCCGGAAAGCTTGCGGATTTTGGAAGCTCGATCCGGCCTCGTCGCCGTGCGTGGGTCGTCACAGCCGGCACCATTGGACTCAGCGTGGCCGGAACTTGCAGACTGGAGCTTCCCCTTGCCGTTGACTGAAGTCCGGTCGCTGTTGACCGGTGAGGGGCACTTTGGTAAATTTACTAAGCTTTGGGGGTGAATTTGTAATTTTTGGAAAATTATGGATAATTTGGTAAGATTCTAATTTGAATTAGACATTTCGGTAATTTCGCATCGAGGTAATTTTAAACGCGAACTCATGATTAATTTTGATTAAGATTGAGGATAAATTGATAATTTATAACTTTGTGGTGATAATCTGATAAATTATAGCCCGAGGATAATCAGTAGAAATATCGACGCGGGCATTTTGGTAATTTTGGCATATAGGGTATTTCAATTTCGATAATTTTATTCATACGAATAGTTTATCATGGATAAATATTCGCTTCGAGATTTATTGTGAAATTAGCGATATATTTTATAATAATTATATCGCCTAATCGAAATAAGAGGATCCACAACGGTAATCAAATACGTGCGTTATCGATATCAAGATTGGACATCAACGCGAATAATATACAAAACCTATTTTCATAGTTATGATTAAGAAAGCATTTAAATAAATACGTTAAATATTCGATTTAACGATTTTCTAAATCGATTTTATTCACGTATTGGTATTATATTAAAATATTTGCTATCAATTCCGTATCGATTTAGTAATAAATACGATGGTATTTTGAAGTCGAGAAAAGTTGATTTAATTGTGATGACGAAAGGAAATGTATTACCCAAGTATGAATTGATTTTATATGATTATGAGATAGAGATTGTTTTTAAAATCATTAGGCAAAGACCTCCCTCCGTGACATATAAGTATGATGATTACGATGAGATATAATGATACATGATATGTTGAGATATGAGATAAGACGTCCCAAATCCGTAGCTCGGGCGTGATAAGACCAGATAAGACGTTATGCACGCCCGTCTGCCGAGGTCCGGATAAATGAGGTTATTCCGGATTTGTTTAGTGATGATTTCGATTACAGATTCTATACGTTATTGTGATACGATTTCCACGGATATCGAGTATGATATTTTATATGTTTTCATGGTTACAGAATCCGATTTAAAAGTTAAACGATTTATTACGATTTTGTTTCATATGTGATTTGGTGAAATTGTGTTTAGAAGTTGATGGTTTCACGATTCAAGATTCACGTTATCGTAATTATTATTTCATCGATTCTACGAGATTTAAGTAATTTTATTCTCCCAACGTATGATTTGAATCAAAAGAAATTATTAAAGTTCTTTCAGATTTTAATGAGATTGTTTAAAGAAAAGATTAAATCATTTATTTCGAAAACTACTATCCACTCATCGATTTCACCGAGTTTTATACTCACCCCTTTTATTTAAATTATGGATATTTTATTAAGATATTTTGGATTGTATAATTTGTTTCATATTTGTGGTTAAGAATATTTTATTGTATTTGATGTTGTAGTATTTGGATGAGATTTGATTTGTGGATTAAAGAAGTTGGTTGTGGGTGTTGGTTGGATTTAAAATCATATTGGGAGTGTTAATTTCATGAATTTGTAGGTTGGATATATTATATTTATAGAGGAGGTTCTGTCGAATTTTTGATAGAATTTAGCAGATTTTAGAATTATTAATTCAGTTAAGCGAGATTAGGTAGATTCGCCCTGGGAGTTCGGGGCGGGTCGCTTCAAGATCGATGTTGAAAAGTTTGATGGGAAAATCAACTTCGGCATGTGGAGGCGCGAAGTTATGGATGCTCTTATTCAAATCGATCTTGATATTGTTTTGAAAAATAAAAGACACTTGTATGATGAAGAAAGTTGGGATCGTATGAGAGAAAGCCGGTGGATCGATCTTGTTTGACCAGGTGAAATACTTGGTGAAAGATGAGGAGTCACGATGACTTTGGGCGACATCGGAGGAGAAGTACCGCTAAAAGTCCCGAAAATCGCCTTCATGCAACGAGCCAAGTATATGGCTTTCGAATGAAGCGGGTGTCAACGCACAATCATGTCTCAAGATTTGAAAAGTTACTTGCTGATTCAAGAATCTTGATGAAGATATTAAGGATGAAGTCCATGATGTTACACTCACTACCGAGGAATATAGCCATTTTGTGACTACCTGATATGGGAAAAGCGTAATCATCTTCAAAGATGTCTCGACAAAGATCGACCAATTTGGAAATTCAATAATGATAAACATTCGAAAAAGCATCATCCAAGCTTTGTTTGCAAGAGAAAGGATGATGGAGAAAAGAAGAAGCGTGGTGGAAAGAATTTCGATCCAAATCGGTAAGAAACATAGCTCGAGACGAGTGTGCCTTTTGTCATGAAAGGCCATTGGAGGAAAGATTGTCCAAAGGCTCAAAAGAGAGATGGGAAGAAACCAAGAAGAAAACATGGCACGTAAAGATGAAGACTCGATTATTCATTAAGTATTACTCCGCAAAGATACGTGGCTAGTTCGAGCCAGTGGATACTGACATCGAGCAACCTATCATTTGTGTCCCATTAAAGAATGGTTTACTGATTTTCGAATCTAGAATCGCGATTGTGATGGGGAATGATCAACCTTGTCGTACAATGGGGATAGAACAATTTACCAAAATGTTTGATGGAATGGTCGAGGAGAATTGAAAGAGGTTAGATATGTTCCAACTTTAAAGAAAAAAGGCTACAAGGTTACTATTGAAAATGGCACAACGAAGATCACATATGGGCTATGGTAATTCTAAGGGTTCACACACAATTTGTACTATTTGAAGGAGGTACAACCGATGAAGCAAATGTTGTCGAGACAAAGCGACACCACCAAGCTACATGTACGACAGACACGCCGAGAAAGTCTTTGCAAACCCCGACGACGAGGCATGGACTCTTAAAAGGTACCAAAACCTCAGAAATTAAATTTCGCGAGCATTGTGTAAGAAAAGAAAACAAGCGGTCAAATTTGATCGCTAATCACGATACTCGAGATCCTCAATATGTTCATAGTGATGTATGGGACCAACCAAGACCGCATCAATTGGTGGAAGCCATTATTTTGTTACATTTGTTGATGATTTCAGACGTGTGTATACCATGCGAGCAAAGGATGAGGTTCTAGAGATTTTCGTGAAATGGAAGAACGGTGGAGACTCAAACTAGCAAAAGATCAAAGTATGCTCGACAACGGGGTGAATATATCGATCCATTCTTGCAAGTACGCCGTAACGAGGGTATTAAAAGTCATGACCCGCAATGTAACGGCGGTGTGTGAGCGATGAATCGATCACCGGAGAAGCGTACGGTGTATGTTATCTAACGCCGGTTTAGATAAAATGTTTTGGGTCGTTATAAGCTATGCAAGTCACTGATAAACCGGCTGTCACGCTGAGGTAAAACCCTATGGAAATGTGGTCCGGAAAGCATGCACAAGACTATGATTCCTTCAGATATTCGTGTCCAAATTTTATTATCATGTCAAAGATGGTAAACTGGATCCTCGTAGAAAAACTATCTTTGTGGGATTCAAAGGTGGAGTAAAAGGCTTTAAGCTGGGATCTCAAAGATAAAAAGTTTCAGAAGAGTCACATCTGACGAAGCTTCAATGCTGAAAGCTTCAAGTTCTCAGGTGGAGAACAAGACCACAGAGGTATCGCAGGGTGGAGTTTGATGCAACCCATATGTACCGCTTAGTTCTATATCGTAGAATAGTTCAACCATGAGGAGACACCCAGAGTTGAGAGAATGTTGTTTCTTCCGATGTCCCACAAATCAAGAAACAACCGACGATGTAGATAATGATGATTCTATAGCAAGAGAGATAAAGAAACCCTGATGGCTTTACTAAAGATATGGTGGTAGCCTATGCACTTCCGCTATTGATGATGACATCCCCAACACTTTCGGTAAGCATTACGCAGCTGAAAGTAATCAAGGAAGTTAGCCATGAGGAAGAAATAAAATCTTCCATCAAAATCGACTTGGGAACTTATGGTTACCAAAAGGAAAAGGTTATTGGCAATAAACGGGTCTACACCAAAGCAAGGATCTCCAAATCAAACAACTCCTCGATACAAGGCAAGGCTCATGCAAAAGGTTTCGCTTGTATGAAGGTATTGATTATAATGAAGTTTTCTCCAACAGAAAGATACTTCCATTCGTGATCCTACTTGCCTCAGAATAATACGAGTTGGCTCAATTAGATGTTAAGACGGCATTCTTGCATGGAGATTTGGAGGAAGAAATCTATACGACTCGTGGTTTCAAAGTCACGGAAAGGAGAATCATGGTAGATTGATTAAATCTGTATGGATCAAACAAATACACCAAGGCAAATGGTACAAGAGATTTGATCAATTTATACAAGGGCGTAAATTCACCGTATGAACACGATCATTGTATTTACTTTAAGACTACAAGATGGAGCTTATCTATCTCATACTCTACGTCGATTTATACGCTTATGTCAAGAACACAGAGAGATTGAAAGATTAAAGCATGGCTTCCGAGTTCGAGATGAAAGATTTGGGTGATGCATGCAAAAATACTGGGATGGAGATTCAGAGACAAGAATGGGAGCATGTGGTTGACTCAAAAATCTTATTCAAGGCTAGAAAGATTCAGATGACGGATGACAAAACTAAACCCAGATGTACTCCTCTAGCCCTCACTTTAAATTAAGCTCTTCTTTATGTCCTACATCTCAAGAGGAGCATGATTACATGGCTCATGGGGTGCGGTAGTTTTATGTATGCCAGATGCACAAGGCCCGATATATCCCAAGCCGTTAGTATGGTTAGTCGATACATGCATAATCCGGGTAAAACCATTGGCCATGAAAGTGGATTCTTCGATATCCGTCAGACGGGACTTGATGTTGGGTTATTGTTCAAGGATTGTGGTCAACAATGTGTTGGGTATTGTGATTCGATTTCACGGAGACATTGACAAGATCAACAACGGCCACGATTCACATTGGGTGGAGGTCCGACATTGGTTGGAGGTCGATTCGAATCGACAATTGCTCAAGTAGAAAAGCTATCTGGTTGAAAAGCAGAGATTTGGGAGTAATCCAAGAACATTACGATTCGTGATAATCAAAGTGCGATATTCCTTGCGAAGAATCAAACATATCACGCTCGAACAAAACACATAGATGTGAAATATCATTATGTGCGAGAGATTATCGAGAGCGGTGTTGTGTTGTTAAGAAAGATCGATACCAAAGATAACCCATCGACATGTTGACAAAGGTGACACGGAGTTAAGTTTCAATATGTTGAATTAATTCAAATTCTTCGAATGTGTTGAGTTTGAAGAATTTTGAACTACTTGATCCCAAATTATGACGAGGCGTCACATAGATGTAGCCACTTTGAATGATGATCCGTTGGATACCAGATTGGACAAATCTTCGCCGAGTGGAGAATGTTGAAAAGTCAAAGACTTTGGTGAGTTTTTATTCAAATTAATTGGAAAAGGAAAGACAAGTCACATGCATAATTGACAATTTGAAGGAGTTGGCACCTGCATATGTTTGTCAATTTTGAAGAATTTAGCTGCAGATTTAATTGACAATTGACTAAAGGTTTGGTGCAACAATGCAACGGGTTTTGCTATAAATAGAGATGCATTCTTCACTTGGAAATTATCCCAAAATTTGAGAGTTCAAGAGAATTGCAAGTGAAGCAATTCTAGAGCTTTGTGAGTGGAGAATCGAGAGCGAGAAAGACGCCAGATTTATTGGGTTTTTTTTTACTCAAATATCAGACTCAAATAATCGTTAATAATACAATTATTTTTCTCGCCTCTGACGTAGAAAGATACCGAACCACGAAAATTCCGCCTTTATTTTCTTTAATTATTCACAGGCTGATTCCGATTCACAAGACAACACTCGCTTTCAAAAATCTCTGAACTCAGAATGGTAAGTTCAAGGCTTACTTAATAACCTTGGTAAAAAATTGTCTAAGTACCACACAAGTTTATTAGGCAAAACACTCCCGTGACAATATGTTCCCCAACCACTTCAAAGTAACGATTTAACCAGCACCTTTGTGTTGGGCAACAGCGTTGCTAGTTAAGCAATAGCCGGTCACCTCTGTCAATGATGGAGTTAAGTTGCTGTCAACAGTGATGGGATTGTTGATGATAATGATATAAATAATAAAATTAAGGTGCTGTAATTTAAAGTTATAATTATTATAATTTTAAAATAAAAATTAATATTGTATAATAAATATAATGTATAAATAATAATTTGATAAAAATAATAAATATATTATATTTTTTTTATAAATATAAAATAAAATAAAATAAATTTAATTAATTAAGGGCAACCTTTCTTTTCATAATCAAGAGCAATCAAATGATCTCACGGGTAATTGTTCATTGATGGACATCCTTCGGGAGTGGCTCCCTGCTCAGTGTCAACGGCACAGCCGCAACAGCCATCATCATGAGATCAGCATACGGCATGGCTTGTTTTACTTCATCGCATTCCATGACCGTGAGTTTCCGAGCCGATCCTTTTTACTACTCTAGCATAAAGTGCCGGATCGGCCATGTAAGTTTCAAGTTCCGGCGGGAAAAATTGATGGTTCTCGAGAATGAGATTGAATGTACTTCTGATTTCTCAGTCAATTTTCCCAATTTCCTTAAGAGATGTATTTATCTTTTCTTCTTCCTTTTCAACTGCTCCTGCTGCATTAAGCTTAACCATCGATTTACGAGATTCAAATTCTTCCAAAGCAGCCTCTTCTTTCCTTCGTGTTTCCACCAATAGTTTTGAATACACAATTTATGGTTGCGTTTCTCCTTCTTCCCTGTCGTTCCACTTTCTCTTTCTGTAACAAAACAAGCGAACCATCGCGCCTCTCCTTTTACAGACAAAGGTGATTTCCTAGTTTAAATTGGAAACCAAACTAAACCCAATTTTATCTGGACATCTTTGGATTCGAAAGTAACCTTTTGAAAGCAAAAATCTATAGGTGTACTTGCAGCGGATGTGTGTCTCAGAAGTATAATTTATAGAGAGCAATTCGAGCAAGGTCGTTGGTAAAATGTCCTTTTTTTTTGTTATTTATAACTGATTTTTAAGTATTTATATTTAAATAAAAAATAAATTTATATGATTTTTATTTAAATTAGAGTAAATATTATATTTTAAAAATATTTTTATAAAATATTTTTATTTTTTATTTTAAAAAATTTAATTTTTTTATTTTAATTTATGGGACATAAATATTAAATAATTATATTTAAGATTTTTTATTTATAAAAATAAAAAATATCATTCATATTTAGATATTAAAAAAATAAATATATTATTTACTATTAAGACTTGTTTAAATTTTGGATAAAAAATAAAAAATAAAAACACTACCTAAGTTAAAAATTGATTAGTGTGTATTTAATTTAAATGAATGAATACAAACTTTTGTGTATTAACATTAAAAAACAGAGCTCTTCGGTAATATTACTCCAATATATAGTTTTTTTTTTAAGAAGAAATAATACATATGGTTTATTTTTTCAATGTTTCACAAAAAATGGAATTCATAAGCTAATTTCTAAAATAATAAAAAAAAAGGAAACAGAAAATAAGAACATAGGGTGAGGGGTTTTTTTATTTAAATATCCCCAATTTACCTTTAAATACCAAATTTATACCATATTACATATATATACCTCATGAAGATAGGAAAAATCAAAAAAATCTTTAAAAAAACCAAAAATCCACACTTTTTTTCCTTTCATAGCTTTTCTCTTTCGGGCTTCTCTCACCATTCTTTTCTTCTTCCTCTCACGACTTCTCTCTTTTGGGCTTTTCTCACCATTCTCTTCTTCTTTCTCTCACAACTTCGCTCTTTCGAGCTTGTACACACACTATTTCATAGAATATAAGGATTTAAGACTCCATTTAAGTTATGAGTGATTGAAGAATCAGTGTAGGAAGAAGTTGAGTACGAAGTCGAGTACGAAGTCGAGTACGAAGTTGAGTAAGTCGAAAATTTAGTCGAATAAGAATTGAAGATAAGTAAGTCGAGTAAGCATATTAAATAAGTCGAGTATTAAGTGGTAGAGTATTAAATAAAAGTTAATTAAATTTTTTGAACAAGTCGAGTAAAATTTATTTAATTTTTAAAGAGGTCGAGTATTAAGTTAAGTAAGTACATTGAGTCGAGTATTAATATTTTAAAAAAAATTGAGTATGAAGTTTGATAAGTTGAGTATTCAGTCAAGTACGAAGTCGGGTATGAAGTCTGGTAAGTTGAGTATTCTGTCGAGTAAGAAGCGAAGGCAATTGAATAAGTCGAGTACGAAGTCGGGTATGAAGTTTGGTAAGTTGAGCATTCAGTCGAGTAAGAAGCGAAGACAATTGAATAAATCGAGTACGAAGTCGGGTACGAAGTCGGGTATGAAGTCTGGTAAGTTGAGCATTCAGTCGAGTAAGAAGCGAATGCAATTGAATAAGTCGAAGATCGAATGCAGTTTTATAAGTACAGTAGTTGAGATTCGCAAAGTGAAGATAATTAAATAAGTTGAGTATCTAATCGAGGAAGAAGTCGAGTAAGTATATTAAATGAGTCGAGTATTTATTTTTTGTAGGTATTTTATTGAGGTTATTTTTGTACTTTTTTTTTTTTAAAGTATGTATGTGTAAAATTATAGATTTTAATAGATGGAGGTAAGGATGGCAAGACTACGTCAACCACCGCCCACAGGGCCCACAAGACTCAAGACGCCCACTAATTTAGTGGTGCCGCGCCCACATATTTGCTTAACTCAAGACGCCACAGACGAGCCCGTTCATGCCGTGCTTGTGCCGTGCCGCGGGCCGTGCCGCCCACCACTTTTTTTTTTTTTTAAAGCCCATACTGACGCGCCCAAAACCACGCGTCACGCGCTTTATTCTGACGTATCTAACGTGCTTTTTTAAGCCCTCCAACATAATAATAATAATAAAAATAATAAAAAATTTATAATCATATTAATTTTTATTAGGAGAACAATTAATATTTTATCACAATTTCACAACTATATATTTTATTTCACAATAAGCAATCATAAGATAACAATACATAAATTTAATTTCATAGATCATAATAATAATTAATTAAAATTAAATAGACAATCCTCAAATAACAATTAAAATAAGTCATAACTGCGGTGTACGAAACCTATCTCTATTAAATATTAACTAAGTTATGATTTAATATTAATATGAAAAATATTTTTTATGAATAATTTTTTATTATTAAAGCTGTAAAATTTTTTATTTATCATTTATAAATTTATGATAATTATAATTTTATTTATTAAAATTATGATATTTACTTATTCATTTAATACATTATAAACATAAAAATTAAATAAATAAATATCATAAGTAAAATTAAATATTATAAATAAAAATTATTTATTTAATAAATATCATAAATAAAATTATGATTTTATTTATTAAAATCATAATATTTATTTATTCATTTAGTAAATTATAAATATAAAAAATTAAAATATTTATTTAAACTAAAATTTAAATTAATTTTTAAAAATTTATACTAAAAAATATATTAAAAATTTAATTTTAAGATATTTTATTTTAATTTTATAATATTTTATATTTTAAAATATTTTATGCCTATCGTTAGTTTTTCGCGCGCGATCTTACACACGCACAGCACGCCCTGCCACGCTAAACTGCGCGCGCTACGACGATACTGCACCCGTGCCACGTACCGCCCGGCCCATTGGCCATCTCTAGATGGAGGTATATTTTGGGTATTACGAGGGAAATGGGCGCAATTCCCTCCACAGCGAGTGCAAGTCTTTGTTCTGTCAGCGAGCGTGATTCATTCTGCTGGTACTGGTAACATAAAAATGGCGAGATTGGGAAGAAGGCAGCAGCCATTCTTGCAAAGACAGAGTAATCAGAGCAGCATAAGAAGATTAATTGCTCCTTGGAAGAGATCGTTTCGTTTGATCCTCATTTGCCTCGCTTTTGTCGCCTTCTTTCCTCCGATTTTCTTCCACTTCAGACTCCGCCGCTTCCATCAAGTATCAATTCTAACCCGATCTGCTGCTTTCCGCTCTTAGGTCTAATTAAAAACTGTGGAAATGTAGATCTTATTTAATTGACTTAATATTTAATAAGCTTTTGTTTTTCAGTTATGGTGATGTCGTAAAAGTTTTTTAAAAAAAACTGTTCATCAAATTCTTGTTGCTGCTTAGTTTTTTTCATCTTTTAATTTTTCTTTTATCATAGTTTCTGGTACTATAGATAAATGTGCTCTTTTATTATTGAACTGATGAGCATAATTTACATACATATTTTATCATTAATTATTTAATTGCTAGTTATTTTTATTTGTTATTTCAAAGGCATTTTTATAGAAATGAAAGCATTTGAAGTACTCCGTCACGAAGCAATTCATAATTGTTTTCTGAGAATTGCTTTTACGGGCTTTTTTAAGACTGAAGAAGGACTTGACAGGGTGCTCTTTAGCAAAACGCTTGATATTGCACTCTTTTTGACAGCTTTTTCAGAGAGTGAAAATAATTTGAAGCACTTATAGAGAGAGAATAATTAGAAGCGCTTAGTCAAGTAGCAATTCATAGCTGTTTTTCTGAAAGGTGCTATTAAGTGTTTTTTAAGACCGAAGAAGCTCTTAGGGTATATTTTGGGAAAACACTTGTTATGTACTCATTTAGAAAGCATTGTTAAACAAAGAAAATAATTTGACGTTCTTTTCAAGAAGGTGGTTTTGTCCAAGGCATTCCTATATAATAAACAAGTACTTTTTTACAAAAAGCATTTCCAAATGTACTGCAGCCATATTCTTTGAGTAGCCTAGTGTGTAATTATTTTCCTCATGCCTTGGGTTAGAAATTAGGACTACGGGCATATTTGTCTGTTGTTAGAGGAATGTTGTATTCTTTGTTGACATATAGATTTTGAAACATTTTCACAAGATATTACTTAGCCCTGTATTGGATATTATAGACCTCCATGGAGATGAATATTCACTTTTACCTTCCACTGTGTGCAGATGCAATTAAAAAAGTGTGGATGGCTGCGTGGTTCTCCTCTTGTATGTGCTCATGGCGGCGATTCAACTAATGAATTTCCCAACTCGGTAGGCATTGTACTTTAAACGTTGATTGCTTTGTCTCTGTATTCTCATTTGGATGCTTAAACTTCAATTAGAGCATAATTGATTCTAGGTTTTGGATTTCTTGTCTTCCATAGCGTTATTTTTTGTTAAAAATGCATGTCCAAGTAATGGTTTGTTCAACCTGCACATGTTGCAGCCAGTGTTTAGAGATCCATTGACTGGTCTTTGTTTTTGATGATTCTGTTATTTTTTGCTTCATAGATGGCCGCATATCGATCTGCCCTTCGTTCTCAAGTGGACTGCATGGAGATTGATGTTTCTCGTTCTTTAGATGGAGTCTTGTTGGCCATTCACGACAGGTAATGGACCACTAATCATCATCAATGAAGTAGGAATGCTGTACTGCATGAATAATACTTCTTCGTTTTGTGGAATGGACCTTTCATTTATGTACTATTCCCTATGGTGAAGACTTTGGATATGTTTTTGATTAAAAGTTTTAGTCAAGTTTTTGCTCAGTTGGAGATTGTTGATACTCAAAGTTATGTGGAAATTTTCTGCTAATGTTTTATTTTTTCTGAATTATGCATGATTTAAACAGCATTCTCTGGTGAATTTCTTGTAAACATCATTTAGTATTCATGTTGGAGTCAAATTATAAATTTGATAATTGTTCTTGAAATTTTTTGGGAGTTGATTTTCATATGACGCAGGCAGGGATTTGCAGCGGATATCTAGTAACATTACTTCTAAAGTTGGGCACTTGAGCATGAAAGAGGTAAAAGATGCTGACTTGTACTTTTATCTAGATTAATTATCATAAACCTCTGCATGTTTCTTATTAGAACCGTACCTTGTCCCGAAAGAGGGGAAATAAAGATGAAGAAAGAATACACACATACACACACACAAAAACACAATTCTTTATGAGATATTTATCTTTTTTGTTGATTGAAAAAATACAAAGAGCATATTAAAATTCATGCCGTAACATTTTTATCAGTGATGTTGATTGAGATTATTTATTAGTTTGTGGTTGTAGATAAAAAAACTAGGTACCTCATATCAGTTTGCGCAGAAGTCTCATGATCAAGTAATTACTACTATTGAAGATGCCTTAACGGTAATTACAGGATCTATGTTGACACATTCTCTTTTTATATTTATTTATTTATTTTTTGTTGGGGATGAAGTGATGTTAGCGACATACTATGTATCTTGGACCATTTCTGTGTAATGACATTTAATTTGAAAATAATTGCACTGGCACCATCTTTTTATGTAATTGTTATTTTCATTTGTTCTTTTAAAGCATAGAGAATGAGTTTCTTATTGTTTGCATGGCTTCTCAGTTGGTGTCAAACTCAGTACGGCAAGTCATTCTGGATGCAAAGGTTGGTCCTCCGTCATATGAAAAGGGGCTTGCAAAGGATATTCTTTCTGTTGTGAGTTTTCAGTTTTCTCCCCTATCCCTTTTGTTCTTTGTTTATATTTTAAGCCTCTAGTCTAAAAATGCAATTTTAATGCATGATATTTTTTTAATCCATTTTTTGTTTATTTAGTGGAGAGCTATAAATTATTCATGATAAAACTATTATAGCTATATGTGTAGCTTAAGATGTCTCAGTTTTATTTCCTTTATGATATGTTGATCATTTTCCTTTGTTTTGGGAGATGGTTTAGAGTTCTTAGGAGTCTCGATGATAATTGTTAAACTGAGGTTTATGTTGAAGGCTATTACACTTTGGCATTTACTGTTGGACTATGTTGCTTAGCCATTACTTTTGTTGGACTATGCTGCTTAGCCATTATTTCTGTTGGTTGTTTAGAGAATTTTGTGCAGAATGTTGCTAACTGGATATCTGCGAGGATTTGATAATCCCGTTGCTATAGTTTTATACAATTGTACCCTATCATAACACATTCTTTATTGGGCATTGTTAACTTTGCATTATTTGTGATGGGTTTTAGTTATCTATGTGGTTGATTTGCTCTCTGATGGTTTTTGCTGTCTCTTCTTGAAACCTGATACATGCAGTATCCATTGGGAAGAGAATGATGATTCCAAAAAATTCATTTTGCTATATTTCTAATGAACTTACAACAACTGACTCTAAATAGTTTGACTTTAAGTTTATAACACAGCAATTATTGAAGATCTCATTTTCCTGTCATTTAGCATTTCTACTATATGTATAAATATTTCAGATTGAAAGGACAAAATGCTACAACTGCCTTGTTTGGGCCAAGAGCGACAATTTAGTAAGGGACATAATCAGATTATCATCAAATGTTACGGTAAGAAACTGTATTTGTTGTTAAGCTTTGTTTTGTGATGGATGTGTTTGAAGGTTATAGGTTATAAATGAATTTAGTTTTAGGACAACACTAGCAGGAAACATTTTTTTCCCCCTTCTGAAGATGAAAGAAACATTACTGGCTTAGAGGCTTATTTTAATTACCTACCTTTTAGAAATGACCAAGTAGGCGACATTACTCATGTTATAAGTTCAGCATTGAAACAACATTCATGAGGCGTTATATAATTACACCAAGTGTGTAGATGTGCTTTACAGGGAAGGTGATGTCCTCTACTAAAACTTGTACATATAAGTAATACCACAGCATAACCTATTTGACTAGACCTTATTAACCTATATATTATTATGATTTGAGTCTTAAAAATATTAAAAGCTATAACTATTATTAATAAAGCCAAGTCCATTACCGCTTTATGCATACTATTAAAGCATAATATAAAAAATAAAATAAAATAAAAAGGGAAAAGTGGCATTTTCACTTTCTTTTGAAAGAGAGTTCATGGGCAAGAGAAAAGAAGGGTTAAAGTTTGCTTGAACAAAAATTTGGGTTTTGAATTTTTGATGAACCAAACCCTAAAATAATTGTTTTCTCTTGCCCGCGAGCTCTCTTTCAAAAGAAACTGAAAATGGCTCTATTTTTCTTTTAATTTTTTACTCATTAATAATATGTTTAAAGGGGTACGGGAGTTGCTTTATTAATAATAGTATGGACTTCAAAATTTTCAAGGCCCAAATCATAATAATTTATTTGTTAATAGGCTAAAATCAAATGGCTTTTATAATGTGTGTGTGTGTGTGTGTAAGTTGGGGTATTACAGTATATATATAAATGTTCAGGTGAGAGATGTCGCTCACTTTATGGAACATACCAACATATGTGGTGCGTTGATACACCTGCCTCATGAATGGTGCTTTAAGCGTTGGATTCAATAATCCCACACCATGTGCCTATGGAGTTCACCATAATATGAGCAATTTTAAGTTCAACCACTAGATAATTCCTTTCTCTCTTTATTTATAGCACTCTTGAAGTTTGGCTGTCTATAATTTGTGTAAATTATCGGCTCTATCGGCCATTCTATTCAGATAACATTACTCACATGGTGCCTACTTACTGGCAACATTTGACAGTAATAAATTACTTTCTAATGTAGGACCCGCATGAAGTTAAATATTTCTAAACAATAAATTACTTATGTTTTACTTTGTGAGGCCTTTTTTTTTTTTTTGGGTCTTTACATGGCAAGAAAACTATGGAAAGTCAATGTTTCTTCACTCTTTGCATGCAAATTGCGTGTTGGTAAGCAATTTCAGGAACATTTAGGGATGGCAAAAAGGCCCGACCTGGCCATGTGCCCAATTGAGGAAGACTCGTTAAATTCGGGCCAACGGTCGGGCTAGGTCTCAAGGTATCAAGGCTCGATCCTATTGGTTTAAGGTTAAGGCCTTACAAAAAAGCTCTGACCCGACGTTTAGCCCAATAACTAATTATTTTATTTAAAAAACATAAAAACACAACACATTCACATTACGGTATTATACTCTTACACATTACTCGTGTGACACACAATACATACGCATTATAGTTCATTTTTTCAAAATATTAAATATTTTGACATTTGAAAAAAAAAACAAAAATAAAGAAAGTCGTTGCCTTGCCCATTGGTGACTGCAGTGCAATGACTGGTGCCTTTTCTTTTGCTCTTTGAAGTTGTAGTGGCCTTTTGGGCAATTGAATACAAATAATTATTAATTATGAATTTTTTTAAAATCTTCAAAGATGAAAAAGGACCATGATATGATAACGGCCTGGCTCGCCTGACCTTTAGTTTGACAGGTTAGGTTTTTCAAGGGCTAGGGCTCTTTGTTTTAGTAATAGGGTTGAGTTAGGGCTTGACCAAGCCTGAGTCTGACCCGGCCCATTGCCATCCCTATTAACAAACATGGAATTGCTTAGCAAAGGGATTCATTCCATTTAGTGTTCATCTTCATCATAAGTAGGACTGATGAGAAAATTATTGATTTTGAGTTTCTGGTTGATCATTTCTTCATTCATCCCTTCTGCATCTATTTTTAAAACCATTTAAAGTTTTTACTCTACTCTTATAAAGATCTAAATGATTATCATATTCATAAAGGTCTATGAATTCTGAATACGCCTCAGCACCTATATTTGTCAATCCTAATCTTTCTTGGGTCATTGGTCTAATTTTTTCTTTTTAACGTGTTTATGTACATTCATAAAGGTCTATGAATTCTGAATACGCCTTAGCACCTATATTTGGCAAATCCTAATCTTTCTTGGGTCATTGGTCTAATTTTTTCTTTTAACATGTTTATGTATATTTCTAGTCTATTTTCCCATCAAGATACATCAATACTTTCATATAGATATTGCAAAATAAATTCAGCATTTTGAATCCACAAATTCGTATGATTGTTATTATTATTATCTATTTATGCAAGTTGTATTATTCTAGAAATTTGATTATGGACAATCTTGGGTCCTTCCATTTGTTTCACATCTATCTTGAATTACTTCTAGATCGCTTAAAATAGATCTATTAATGATATTCTATTTTCCTCTTCAAAGGTGTCAAATATTTCACTGTCATCTTCAATATTTATTCTTATCATATTTTCATATAAACGAATTGCCTTTATGGTTTAGTCAAAACCGAATTAATTAGAGCGGAAAAAAAATGAGGATTGACCTGTTTAACTCATTATTTGTTGCGATAAAAAAGCATGTGGTACTTGCTGCACCTTAGTTACATTTATTTATGGACATAGTTATGGATTTCATTTTAGGTATGTGCCGCTAAGTTTTGTTAATTGCATACAAGTTGGCAAGTATACCACCTAGACAAATGGCAACTTGGAATTCTTCTCAGGAATGCATTTTTTCGCCTTTTTTATCTACTTGTTTGCTATACCACTAGTGGGATCTTGGGAAGACTTTCTTCTATTAAATCTTGCATAATATTTTCATTTTTTCATCTCCATTTCCATCACTATAATTATTCCTACTCGCAAAGATTCAAATATTAGGGTTAGGGTTGATCCTCTTATGTTGGTAATGCCTTACTAGTTGCACGTATTGGATTATATATACCGTGGAAGACTTCCCTGTTCAATAAGTGACCAAAATTGTCAAAACTCATCGCTTATTATGAGAAGGTTGATGCATTTTAGATTTGTGCTGCTATGAGGAACACAAAGACGCATATCATGTCCATTTCATTACTCTTTATTGTCTATCTTATCGTCAAATGGTGCTTTTGCAGGCTGGCTACATCATAATGGTGGATTCTTCTACTGGATTTCGAACCAACCTATTGAGAATTAGAAAAGCTGGAGTGGTTGGCGTGTATCACCCCTTGATTGACGAAAAACTAGTAAGAACTTTTCATGGGTACGTGCAAACTTATTCTTACTCCCGTTAAAATTTCGTGGCCAATGGTTTCATTAATCTGATGTTTAGCAATTAGCCATTAACAGGAGAAATAAAAGGGTATTTGCTTGGACTGTGGATGACGAAGATTCAATGAGAAAGATGCTGCATGAGCGTGTAGATGCTGTCGTTACAAGCAACCCGATCTTCTTTCAACGTGTTATGCAAGATATCAGAACACAGTGCCTTGAGGAAGGTTTTTCTTTGATACGATAGCGTTTTTAAGTTCTGAAAATCAGCTTTTTTATGCAATTTATTGAGGTTTACTATTACGGAGTATTCTTTCTGATTACTCATCTATATCTAGTTGTAGTGGATGTGGTGCGCACATCCATATATATTTTGAATTGTTTCTTTTTTTTTAATCTCTGACTCTATGCCGTGAAATTTTACTGGTTAAAAATGCCAAAGCAGATGGAAAAACAAAAAGATTGTGCCCGGGCAGGTTCTCATTTGTCTAATATTGGACTGGATGGATTCAATAGATAAACATTAAAAGCCACTATTTTAAGTTTTCAAATTTGTTAATATTTTTCAAAACCACTTGATGACGTAATCCCTATTCAAACTCGCATCGATTTCGATTCAAATAAAATTAAACTCTTTAAAATAAGTTTATAAACGAGTCAACAACATAATATAATTACTCTTATGGTTAATTGTGTTAAAATTTATAAATCTGAATTGGGTGTAATTATTAAATAACTAATGCAAGAACAACACAACTTATAATCTGTTAATTTTGTTTTGATCTAACCTGATTGATTGGTGAATTATTTTGGCTTAAAATTTTGAACCATTGGTTTAATGAAAGACAATGATGAAAATAATGGATGAATTCAATGTCATGTACTCGTTAACATTGATTTTGATTAATTTAATT
The DNA here is from genome assembly GCA_030449925.1 of Citropsis articulata. Taxonomy (NCBI): domain Eukaryota; kingdom Viridiplantae; phylum Streptophyta; class Magnoliopsida; order Sapindales; family Rutaceae; genus Citropsis; species Citropsis articulata. The sequence goes on from JASUUH010000204.1 coordinate 120,048, forward strand.
GGATGATGTTATTTGAACTTACTAAACTATTCATTACACTCATTTTTTAAATAAAATCTACACTTAAATTTTTAAATTTTAAATTTTACTCTATAAACTCACTTAAATGCCTAATAAATCCTTAATAAATTCAATTTTTATAATAATAGTGTTGTTACTCACTGAAACCATTAAATTCATTTAGAACTCTTCATTGGATTTTTTTTTTTTTTAAATAGCGATGGAGATGGTAACGTAATTAAAACGAAATCATCAGCCTAAGTGTCACTTCAACTTGTGATGATAATCAGATAATTGAGACTCAGCCATGCCTAGTGTCTAATGGCTATCAATAGTGAATGATGATACGACTTAGCTTGATTCAACTCTATTAATTAGCCAAATTAAAAAGAAAAGAAATTTAATCCGTTAATTAAAACCAAATATGCTTTTGACTAATGATAATTAAAACTTTCAGTAAATTTAAGGATTACTTTTATAATCAGCGCAGATGACTTAATGATCGATGATGAGCTATGCAAAGCAAATTGTAGGAAGATAATTGAAATTAAAAAAGATTGCCACTTGTAATTCATGCCTGTAATTATAATTTAATTTTAAAAATTTATATTTTGAAAGTGAGTTTAGTAGGTAGTTTGATAGATGAAATAGCCCACCCATTTCATTAATACCGTGACTAAAATTTACATCAAAAATTTTGTTTTCACATAATCATTTGGACGTCGACGTTCCACGTATAAATATGATCCCACGTGCGTTCTGTTATCTCATTTGCCACGTGGCACTCCCAAATTTTTTAAAAATCATATTCCCCAAATTTCAAAACTCTTGTGTCACGCAACCACACGATGCCCAACCAAACATCAGATTACAAGTCATACTTTACGCGCCAGAGCTTTTTTCTCCTGCATCGCTAGATACGATTCTGCAGTTAATATAACGACGCGTCTGATTTCAATTGGTTCTAGCAAGTTAAAACGTTGATTATCGCCGCACATGAATATTCCTCCTGCTCCGAACAGAAAAAGTACAGAACATATTACTAAACCAAAGCCGAGAACACGTTAAAATTAAATTCACTGAACAGATCACAAAAAATAATAAAATGTTTTATAAATTCAAGTGAAAAAATAAAAAAAGAATCTACTCTCCTCTACATCTGGCCCTGAGAAGCTAATTAATAATTCAATGAACGCCCCGAATTAAATTCAATTAAAAGTGTTCATTTTCATTTCTTCATTCTCCTCTATTCATTTTGGACACAACTGTTAAAAAATAAAAAATAAAAAATAAAAAATATGGGAATCGGACTTTGGCTTAACAGAAAGATCGTTGAACCTCTTCTCCAAATCCTCCGCAGGTACTCAATTGTTTAAAGTTTCAATCTTTTCAAATATTATTACTTTTTTGGGTTTATTTTGCTTCTGGGTTAATTTTATTTTTTGCTGCAGAGGTGCAGAACCAAATCAATTGGCATTTTCCACAGCTCTTGGGATCACTCTTGGTCTATTTCCGATTTGTGGTAGGTGTTTATTTTTGTTGTGTTTAATATTTCAATAATGAAAATTAATATTTTTCTGGGCATTAAAAAAAAAATGATGTGAGGATGTCAATATAGTGTATTGTCTTGTCAATGCCTATGAAAATAGTATATTTGATTGTTTTTGAACAGGGGCTGCTGTCTTTCTATGTGGGATGGCTATTGCAGCGCTTGGATCTCGCTGCCATGCTCCTACTGTTATGCTTGCTAATTTTATTGCTACTCCAATAGAATTGAGGTAATTGATAAGTATCTCTTACTCATTTTCAATTTGATGATGGCAGCGACTCGCATGACAAGTTTGATGTGAGGTTTTGTGAAATTATGATAGTTGCAGTTCCACTTTCATTAAGTTTTGGATTCTTTTTCTGGTTTATGTCGTGTGAGAACCTTGTAAATTCTGCTACAGCAGCTAAAGCTTAGTTGCATGCTCACTTGTGATCTGATTACTTTTTGTACATTTGGTTTTCTAGTTTGGTTGTGCCCTTCTTGCGATTTGGTGAAGCTCTCACTGGTGGACCTCATTTTCCATTAAATTCTGATGCGTTGAAGAGGGTTTTGACTGGCAAAGCTTCACAGGAGGTCCTATTGAGCATTGCACATGCAGTAAATTGCTAAACTCTTTAACTCTCTTCCTCTTTCACCCATGCCTATGCATAAAAAATTTCACAATTGAACCCTTTCTTTTAAGTATTAGGATATTTTCTTGCAGCCATGCTATTCATTTGTGAGAGAACCAGGATAATTTGACAGGAAGAATGAATTTAGAAGCTTTGATCTTTATTATTGTTGAAAGTGATTGTATGCCATTTATGCAAAAAATTTTCTTGAAGCGGCATTCATTCAGCTGTGGCAATTTACCCTTATTATCTACAGAAATCTCTGATCTCTTCAACTCTTAGTTCATAGACCAAAGTGCTTCGACCGTTCTTGATTAACCAAACACGATGTACAAGATTATATTTTAGTAGAAAAGGAGGGTCCTAAACAGCTTCACATCTTTGACCCTTTGTATGTAAACGCCAGACGTAAGTCCTAATAGTCTTTTAGAACTTGCAATGAGTGCCTTGTGGTCTTTATAAGGATTCTCATTCAGTGGGTGTATCAAATATGCCTGTAGATCTATAAAAGATGCTTGATGGTGTGTGATGCATCGTCTGATGGATCAGAGTTTGTTATTCTTCTTTGTTTAGTGAATTAGGATGAGACAAGTAGCCTGAAGCCAGTTCATGGACTTCAAATTGTACATGCACCAATTTTGATAACTTATAGATGAAGATATCTGATATTGGTTTGGATTTAGAAACTGCATGTGGGGAAGAGATAAAAAGCCAGGGCCAGCACACGATGGATGGCTGTGAATATGTTCTTAACAGATTGAATTTTGCATTAGAGTTCATAATATTTTAAGATATCTCTGGTCTATGGATGCTGAAAATTATGTTTTCTAATGTTCATGGAAGTCACAAAACAGTGGTCATCTCGTGTTAATTGATTTGGTAGTCCAGGCTATTTTTTCCTGAGTTGTAAAATTGACTTGGTAGTGCAGAGATGAATTATGCCATGTATACATAAAGTCTATGAGAATGAGAAAAAGCTCATGGATAATTGGGTAATGCAACCGGAAGTAGGTAGTATATAGAGATTGGGTTCTATGTGGAGGTTGCCGCATGAGAATACTGTAACCTTATGTAAATTGGAAGTTCAGAATTTTTATGCTCTTTGTTCTACTCTTGGAATTTTATCTCCTCTTCATATTTTCCTGTTTTCTTTTGACTCCAATTTGTAACAATCAAGCTGACATCTACTAAAAATCTTTGCAGTTGTTGGGATGGCTTGTTGCGACACCTTTTATTTTGACTGCCCTCTACATAATACTTTTGCCGGTTTTCAAGATATTGGTTTGCAAGTTCAGCACTGCTGCTTTAAGCTCGAAGAAAGAACTCCATTCTTATTCAGAAATCAAACTCAAGGTGAGGGATGTTTGATAAAGATTGTAATAAGTGTAACACAATAATATTTCTTGTACATAGAACTCATTAAGCGCAGCCCCTGTAATTGTCATGCATTTTTGTTGTCAACTCAGAGATGAGTTTGTTTAGATGGGAAGAAATTGTACATTCATGATTAAGAGAACAAACTGATGCAAATTTTCTTCAGTTTTTTCTATATCATGCGTGTATTTCGATGTTTGGAACCTTAATCATCAGATGAAGAATTAAATCATTGGCATGCATGGTTTGCTTGAGAATAGATAAATTTACACGTTGGAGTCTTTTGCTACAGAGTTCTGGCCCAGCTACCCAAGACTAGCATCCATACTTCTGGAACACCTGCTTCTTGTTATTCCATGGATTGACAAAACGAGTCCTGTAGGCCATCGACTGATGCAGTGGAAGTGAAATGTGTGGTTGCTAACATCCCTCAAAGCAACAGCACACTCATTGCTCATAGAGCTAGCCCTGGATTATTTGACACGAGATGTAGCGATCCATTATTTGATTCTTGTATATCATAGAGATAACAATAAAAGCTCAAAGTATGAGAAAGTTCCACTCTTTGATATGGCTTTCCTGTTAGATTAGGCTTCTTTGAATAGTATTTCTTATCCTTGCTTCAACTCACTCGGACTCCTAAACTTTCTTGCCATCTTTGGACTTACTCTTTAACACTCCCCTTAAACTGGAAAACATCAAGCTTTTTCCTGAGTGTATGAACATTTTACTTGGCTTTTTCCTGAAGCAGGCTTTGCTAAATTTTGCGAGCGAAATCAAAAGAGAGATTTTCAAATCATGCCCAAGTTCAAAAGTTACTGTTGGGATTCTTGGTAAGATTTTACATATTTCCACAGAGATAAATGAAAAAATCTCTTCAAGAGCAACTAATCTGCAAGATCACTAAATATATATTTCAGCTTGGTGATGATGTATATGACCATTGATAAAAACTGCGGATTAAGCTATACCCTACGTGAATGTAACATTTAAATTAATAATTCTACTGAATTTCTCAAGATGATGGTAAAATCCTCATTATCTTAAAATTATTTATTTAACAATCTCACTCTTGAACTATTCTCTCAATCCCACATGTTGTTAAACGTCCTACCAGAAAATGCATTTGATAAAGGTTCATCTGATTACCTCGATGAAATTTAATGGAGGCTAAGCTGAGGATGTTTAGGTATTTCTTATTTATTAGCCAATGTAGACTCCACTTAACATAATAACAATACTTCAACGTATCCAAACATAGTGAAAACATCACTACTACCTCCCTAGAATCAAATTTTTTTTGACTCTCTACCTTTCTAAAATTCGATGGATAACTATTTAAATAAAACTATATGAAAACTACTCGATCAGAGGTCATAATTTACTAATATTATTTGTATTAAAATAATATTTTATCCCCTTGGTTTATTTTAGGATGGGGGCTATTTGTACTTATCAAACTACTTATTTTATTCACTAAATAAAATCACCCTTAAAATTTAAGAATTCAAACTTTACTCGCGAACCTATTTTAATACCTAATATATATCACTATTATAGTAGTGTTTTTACTAAGTAAAGCCATTAAATTCATATGTAAACTCGTTAATAAATGTTCAAATTTTTTAAATCGGAAATTGAATATGTTTATTTCTATACATTGTAATATTTGCTTAATTTTTTTAGCTTTACATCTCTAGATAGTGTAGTTATTTTGGATTAAACATCTAAGCTTTATGCATTTGTTCAGTCATTTTCATCAGTACAAATAGAAATTGGTTATAAGTTTTTGGCTGAATAAATCTTGAATGTCTTAAAAGAATTAATAGTAGAAATGGTTGCTGTTAGTAAACTATACATTCATATTTTCTTTGATATTTTATATCCCAACAAATGAATTTTCTTCATAATTTTTCTGCTGAACAATTTCGGACAGATTCAATATTAATCTATACGTTCTGAAAATTTTTTGGTATTTTATTTCCAAACGAACAAAAACCATTATCTGTAACGTTTGTATAATTGATGACAAAACTGAAGGACGAAGAGAAGAAAAAAATAAGGAAAGAGAAAATGTGATTAATTCGGTAATTTTATTAACAATAAAAGATTAATTTAAAAGAGGGTGTTGAGGGAAGTTAATGTATTTAAATAACCCTACCTTTTTTTTAATATTATATGTGTATACGGTGTCTTAAAATCTTAACATAGAATCCAAACTCAATATGGAGTATAAATTGAAGCCCATGATATAATCAACATAATATGGACATAATCTGATTATAGTTATTAAGGAGACTCGAACATTTTACCTAGGAGAATGAAGTTATTATTAGTCTAACTATGGATCGTTGGCATAAGAAAAATTACTTTTACAAATGAATTTAGTAAGTAATTTGGTACTTTAATAGAGCATCAACTTTTATTACTCAAAACCAACCCCAATCTCAACTCTCACCTATTTTATTTATACTATTAGAAAAGGGAAACTCCTTTTTTTGACACAAAATTTTAACTATTAAACTATAATCAAATATTAAAGAATAATGCTAACGCAGATTTTTTTTTCTAAGGTTGGCAAAGAAACCTGAGTTGGCCTGACCTGCATGGATTATGCCTAAATATGTGTCAAAAAATATAAAGACTCATAAATTTGGCATGATTAAAGGCGTAAGAAAAAAGTCCGGGCTTGTCCCAAGTTTTTTAATTTATCTTGTCCCAAGTTTTTTAATTTATAAACAACAAATAAATCAAATTAAAAAAGATAATATTAGATTGATTTTTTTAATACTAATACTTATGATTTATTATATCGTGTTATTAATATTTTGTGTATTGCACTATTATTTTTTATTTTAAAATTAATGAAAAACTCAGGCCCTTTGTAGATGCATCTAAGGAGCGCATTAATAATAACATGAGCTTTGGGTCTAGACTTGGAAAAGCCTGATTAAGCCTGCAATTTGACAACCCTATTTTTTTCTTTAAAATAATTAAACTACGGATTTGACCATCAATCTCACTGTAGATTTGATAAACAGAGATGGCAAAATACCTGTCTCTATTCGCTGACTGCACCTGGCATTTCTATATTTATACGCGTGATCGCTCATAAATCCGGAACCCGAATTTTATTAAAAAAATATTATAAAATATATATTATTTTAAATATTTATATTTATTTGACTCATTTATTACTCACATATAAAGTTTTAAACACTTAAAGTTTATATTTTCATGTTAAATTTTATTAAAATAAATTTAAAACTTATAAAATTACCAAAAAATAAAAAAAATATACACATATAATATTAAAAAATATAAAATCAAGATCTGGATAAACCCAATAAAACCCGGCCCGACATCATCAGATCCCAAGGCGCTATCATGATACCTGCACCCAACCCGAGTTTTGCCATCCCTATTAATAATGCTCTTATTTAATGTTCTTTTTTATCACTTCATTATACTCGTCTTCTTTCCTTCTCTTGTTTGCATATTTCCAACTTTGATCATCTAAATCGAACGAATTTTTTTTTTTGTTTGGGGGGGGGGGGGGTGGGGTGGGGTTCACATTCCGAAACTTGATGTGTGTTTCACGAGGCATTGTTTAATTTAACAAGTTGATAGAGAAAATGATAATGGAACCTGTGAAGATGATGAGAGTGCACACAACTTGCCGTACAATCACAGCAACTCATGAATTTAAATAATTTTAAAATTATAGAAGATTGAACTTGACTGTTTTATGTGAAGGAGAAATTCCTTCATAGAAAACAATTGAGCAATTGGTTAAAAATTATTTGATACTGTGTTTACAATAAAATTATGATCCCTTTTTTAAAGTATTCGGAGAAGGATTGCTGACTTGCTGTATTGTGAAATAGGATGAACAAGTGAAAGACCTGTGAGGAGAGTGACTAGAAGAATGAAAGCGAGAGAATCAAATTATATTAATTATAAGGGATTTCTCTATGATCAATGATGTTGTACGTGTTTTCACAGCATTGATAGTTAGATTAGTATAGACCCCCAGATTTAAGAGTTTTAATATGAATCATTTATTTAATATAATGGATAATTAAATAATTAATTAAAATATAGCACGTAACTTATAGGTTGTTAGTAAATATTAATTTTTTAATTTTAAATCAATCTTAATTTAGAAAAAAAATCATTTACACCCCTAAAGTTTACGGTTGGTAAATAGCGGATTTGGACCGGACTTTTTCAAGTCTAGGTCCAAGCTCATCTAATTAGTAACAAGCCCAAGTCCTTTGAAAGCATGTTTAAACTTGAATCGGTTGGGCTTGGACTAGGCCTGGGCTAGGCTTGGCCTGCCAATGAATTTTTTAAAATTTTTTTAATAAAACTATAAGTAATAAAAAAAACTCACTTATATCAAGATGATTATCCAATACGTGATAGACTTATAGTCTAATGCACGAAATAATAACAACACAACATACTAAAGAGTTGTCATGCATAATAAGTATTAAGTTGACAAATAATTTTATTTTGATTGCTGTCATAGCACAATAATAGTTTTCATATTATTTTGATTTATTCATCACTTCTTATCTAACCAATTAATTCCCATAATTTCAGAAAAATCTATTATTCCTTTCATAGTTCTTACATATTAAACATTTCTTTAGTTAAAGATTGCTTGAAAATTATAATTTAAAAAATGTTTAATTTAAGTCAATGACTGTAAAACGAAAGAAACAAAATATTGCTTCAAGTTTCAACATTGACAAAATAAATACAAATAGAAAGAATAGAATAGAAGAGTGTCTTATTAACAAATCCTTGTAACCAAAAAAAAGAGAGGGATAAAAATGAAGGACCTGGGTTTCCAAAAGAAAACCTACCGCAAGTATTGGGCCGGCCCGCGTTAAATTGGAATTTACTAAGACTGGCCTCGTTAGCAATTCTAAAAGGTGGAAACATGGGCTATGATGTGTACCATTAACAATTATAAAAGCTCCTGCGCGAACTTTTTTTTTTTTTTTTTAATTTGATTTTATTTTTTAATTTATAATTTAAAGCCCATGCTTAGGCTAGACTTGTTGCAAAAGCCCTTTTCCAAGTCCATTCAGAGCGGACTTCAAATTTTTAAGCTCATATCCATGATTTCATGATATGAGTCAGGCCGACCCAAGCTATGTTTTTACCAACCCTACTAAGGTTTGTTTAAATGATTATACAAATCCCCTTAATTTCATAAATTTTTATGAATTTTATAAATAATTATTATACTCTTTGATTAAAACAATCTAAATAAATATAAATATAGTAATGGGATAAAATTAATAAATAAATATCATATGATACAAATAAAATATTAAAATAAGTATAATTAATAAAATAAGCTATACAATGAAAATTTTATTAATATTAAGTTATTATTAGTCTATCTCAACGGATTTACTAAAATCTATTAATCCAAAAATTGATTTTAAGATTGATATTAATGTAGACATAATTAAATAAGATATTGTAAAAAATATATATAAATTTTATGGATTATTGTGAATGTTAGGTATAATTATTTAATATTATTAGTATATCAAATAGATTTTTATATTATTAAAAGAGTGTGACAAATTAATAATGTTAAAATAAATTGTTTAACATTCAAAATATTTTATAAATTTTATCTTATTTTATATATTATACTTTTTAATTTTAAGGGGTTCTGCTATGACCATTAGGGCAAAATTTAGATGTTGGGTGGTCTTTTTCCTATTAATTTTGTAGCATATTTAAATTTTTTTATCATTCTATATCATACATCGCACTTAAAATGTTGATTTTGTTGAAGTGTTATGTTATTGAAAATTTAACTTTGCATTTATAATGTACAATAACTTTAATGTAAAATATAATAAAAAATATAAAGATATTTTTTAGTAGTCAATTGTAGCTTTCTTTTACAAAATAGTATTATAGAAATACAAGTGGTAAACTGTAATAAAAATGATATGGGAAAAGTTAGGAGGGCTAATTTTTCGTATAGTTATTGAAACATATGAAGTGATTGATACACACACACACACATTGACAGGGCGGAGGTACAGCCCGTCCAAAATTTTGAAAATTTTACAAAAATACCATTGTGCAAAATTTACAAGATTGTCAATGTCATTGCTTTATACTTCTATTTATAACTTTACCATTCTATTAATTTAATAATTTACAACTTTGCCATTTATATAAATAAACTAAAAAAAAGTGAGCATTTACTTTGTTCTTCTAGAACGTGCTCTCTTTATTTCTTGGCTTCTTCATATTAATATGCTCTGTTTCTTCTTCAGTTATTCGTCTTCTCTTGGTAAAAATATATAACAAATTTATTTTTTATTTAATCATTTATAAAATATTTATTAATTGTAAGGTTATAAAGATTAAAAGTTATATTCTTTAGTTAGTTCTTGTTTTAATATTATTGTGTAAGGTCAAATTATTGTTACATCAAATCATTGAATTCTAACAATCAAATTTTAAAATTGATTATTGATAGATCATAGATTAGAGAGAGTCATTTCTGTGAAAGAGAAGATGCGCCGGAGCTTAACCAACTTGGCCGGTTTAGTGGGTTTTTCCTATTTATATGAACGATGCATTATTGTTGCTGGCTTGCAACCATGGCACTTAAAAATATTCTTTGAGAAAAAGAAGCTTATTTAAGAAAAGCTTTGATTAAAATAAGCAATTTTCTATTTAGTGCTCTTGTAAAATATTTTTTTACTTTTCAACGTTAATTAATGTCAAACAATCAACCATCAAAACCTATAAAAACTCTTCTTGTATTTTTTAAGAAAAAAGATAGTGGTCAATTATCAAGTGAGATTCCATGTGATGTTGATGATCCTAAACTAGATGAACAACCCACATCTAAGTCTCGAAGAGTTGAATCTTAAAGTAAAAATAATGCTATGAAACTTATCAAGACCCCACTTCGAAATTAGACAGAGAAGAAGTTTATGTCAAACTATATTTTTATATACATTAAAAGAGAATTTGTAAACATTATCGATTCAAATTCAATAATAGATGAATTTAATTCTCCAAAGTATCGCAAGGCACAACGTAAATAATATTTAGTTGTAATTGAATTGCTTCTTGGATTTGATGCATTTTCTTATGTATTAATGAAATTTTTATCAAGATTAGTATTTTTAGTTGCCATAATATTTGGACTTGGAAAAATTCAGGCCACCCAAAAAAAATTTTCTAGCTTCGCCCCTGCACATTGAGTACCTCTATATATCCCTATTTATTAGTAGGAGGAAAATTAAAGTCGTAATTACTGATGCATTATGAATTAATATATGAAATATACATATTAGTAAAAATTAATTATAGATTAATGAAGTAAACCATATTTTATGGGCATTTGATACATTAATCTAAGGTCGAATGAGATAAATCACATGATATTTCATACAGTAGTCCAATTTTCAAAATTGCATATAGTTTTGTAAGCTAGTAAGCCAATAAAATATACCACATAAGAAATTGAAGGCTATTATTTATATTTCACCATTGGACAAATATATATCTTTTGGTATTCTTCCATGACCATACATTAGAATAAAAAAATCTCACAGCAGAGACTATATTTATTTTCATGCTTTCAAAATAGATTTTGAAATTATTTTAATTACATGATGAAATACTAACAAGGCAACCCAAGAGGGGGGGGTGAATTGGAATTTTAAAAATTAAGCAACTAAAATATAATGAAGTAATACTTAAACAATCAAATTCGAAATTAACAAATTAATTTGCAATAAAAGTAAAGAGATAGGGAAAGAGAGATCAAACACAATGATTTTTACGTGGTTCGGCTATCCCCGCCTACGTCCACGCCTCCAAGCACACCGGGCTTGAGGATTCCACTAAGCAAGCCACCAAGGCCTCAAATGCTTACAATTGACTTCCAAGGTGTCAATAAACCTTTACAACAAGAGATTATTCCCAATCTCTTAACCCAAGTGTATCCCAACACTTACAATCACTCAAACAAAAGATTACAAGTAATTTTTCTCTCACACAATCTTTTAGATTACAAATGAAAGCTTGATGTGTGAATAAAATGAAGCAAGAAAGTGTTTAAGGCTCTATGAAGATTGTATAAACGTGTATAAGCTCAATGGTAGTGTTGTGATCAACCTTTGAAATGATTTAAATGAGCTTATTTATAGTTGGAGCCGAAAACTAGCCGTTATAGCCTAATTCTTCAGTAAACGGATCGCCGTTAACCGTTAACGGTTAGCCGTTTGTGCTGGTCAAAGTTACCGTTATGCTGGATTTCAAATAAACGGTTGACCGTTAGTAGTTACCCTTTCGCCGTTAAAATCCAGAGACCTGCACAACTGAAAAACATCTATCCGTTCTTGCTAAACGGTTAAGGCTTAAGAAAGTATGTCTCTCTGGAAATTAACGGTTAGCCGTTATTAGTTAACGGTTCGCCGGTTATTTCCAGTATCCTTTAAAAACAAAATGCTTAACCTTTAACACTAAACGGTTAAGGCTTAAGAAAGTATGTCTCTCTGGAAATTAACGGTTAGCCGTTATTAGTTAACGGTTCGCCGGTTATTTCCAGTATCCTTTAAAAACAAAATGCTTAACCTTTAACACTAAACGGTTAAGGCTTAAGAAAGTATGTCTCTCTGGAAATTAACGGTTAGCCGTTATTAGTTAACGGTTCGCCGGTTATTTCCAGTATCCTTTAAAAACAAAAAGCTTAACCTTTAACACTAAACGGTTAAGGCTTAACAAATTATGTCTCTCTGGAAATTAACGGTTAGCCGTTATTTGTTAACGGTTCACCGGTTATTTCCAGTAGCCTTTAAAAACAAAAAGAACCTTAACGGTTAAGGCTTAAGACAATAGCCTGTCTCTGCATATTATCGGTTAACCGTTAATATTAACGGGTCACCGATTATTTCCAGAATTGCACATTTTGCAGAGATTTTCCAGTTTCTTAAAAACTTGTAAATACTCATAGAAAAATTCTTGCTTTTAAGAAATTATTTGATATTATGAAAACTCCAACAAATTTATCAAATTGTTTGTTATCATCAAAATCAATAAAATAAACATTTACAAGTTAACAATCTCCCCCTTTTTGATGATGACAAACTTTGCTTTTGCTCCCCCTTACTATATGCTCCCCCTACCAATATGACTCAAAACAATTTTGGCATTATAGCAGGTTTGCAAAGACAAGTTTAAGAACTCTCTTTGTTATAACAAAAACAAGTACAAAAACTGCCCAAAAACAAGTGCGAAATCTGCAAAATCTCTCCCCCTTCATCATCAAAAACAAAACGTAAGAAAAAGAAGTATGAGAGAAATAGAATAGCAAAAATTTCGGCAGAGTTTCCCTTGAAAAATGGCAAAATCTCAAAATACAACCATGAGGACAAACACTCCCAAATATATCAAGGCAAGCAATGCACAACCCAACAGCTCCAAAGTTACACAAATCACACAACAACTCCAATCACACAACATCTCCAAACACATAATATCTCCAAATTGTTTCAAATCATTCAACCAGAAAATATATAGAGAAAACATCCATATCAACTATCAATCCACAATATCAACAATAACATTACATGTAAAAAAAAATAACCACAATATCATGATATAATCAAAATATGAAATTGCGAAACTACAAAGAAAATAGAAAACTAAGAAGCTCTCCGCGAAGCGGGAGGTCGCGTAGAAGAGGGTCGCAAAGATGAAGGTCGCGAAGCTGCTCGTCGTGTAGAAGTGGGAGCCGAGGAAGAAGGTGCTGAAGATGGAGGTGCCGTAGTAGGGCGTGAAGAGGGGGCTGCTGCAGATGTACTACCCGGGTCAAAACCAAAGTACCCCAGAATCTGTCGCTGAGCAGCAATGATCTCATACTGATGATCAATGCTCTGCTCCTGAAATGTCTGAACCTGAGACCGTGATTCGCTGCTGATCGAGAGTAATAGCGTCCATACGATCAAGAATCAGCTGCTGACGCTCGGAAATCTGGCGTACATCAGCAACTAACTGCTGCAGAATATCAGACAAAGGAGGCTGAGCTGGAGTATGAGATGGCTGAGAGGCTGAAGGCTGCTCAGAAACTGGAGGAGGCTCGGGAGCAGAAGGGATATCCGTATCCATCTCATGTGCTGTAGAATCAGAAGGGACTGATGGTGGAGGAACATCCCGACGACGAGAAGGTGGAGGCTGAGCTCCAAGTCTGAAGTCAGGAAGCTGATCGGGAGTGTAGATGTCGTTAAGCATCCGATCATCCTCAGGAGCAATCAAGGTGTCCCGATTCTTGGCGTTAGAGGTCTTGAGCCACTGCCCGTTCCTCCTAGTGAACCCAATACTGCTCATAGCATCCCTACCAATCCTTTTGGGCTCCTTGTACACCGCATCCCTAATTGGCACTTTGAAGTGCCGCAAAATCTTGGTAATCAGACTACCATAGGGAAGCAAACGGTGAGAAACACCCGGAGTGGTCAACATGTGGCGCACAATGATATAACCAAGGTTAACTTCCCGCCCACTAAGAAGACTATCTAGTAACCCGACATCTAAACGAGTTACCTCATCCGTGTGACCTTTCCTAGGAGTAACAATGTGCTGAAGAATGGAATGGAGAATACGGACCTGAAAAGGGAGTAGCTGAGAGCGAAAAGGAAGACTACAAATGTCATCACTCAAATCCCTACGACGACAGATGTTACGGACTCCCTTATGGTGGACAAACTCAGCAAAAGATAGGATTTTTCGAGAAGTATAAAAAGAATGACCCTCATCCGGAATACCAAGTATGACAGTGTTCAAAAACTCTACATCAAAATCAATAGGAACACCGCCAACAACAGTAACAATTCTATCTAGACGAGTGGCAGACAATTTCATATTAGAATAAAAGACTCGAACTAGATTCGGATAAACTTTATCATCAAGGAATAAAACGGATTCCCAGGGTCTAAGCATGTTAGTCACAATCCTATTACATACAATCAAATCCTTAAAATCATCTACATCCGCAAAATAAGAATCAATAACCTGACGACCCATAAATCGGGTCTCAAAGCGTCTGAGCAATGTAGGTGTAGGGAAATGAAGCCTTTCAAATTCAGAGGCTTCCCGTGGTAGTATGGGGTTGACACTAGGTGCATGTTTCCTTCTCCGAGGTCTCTGAGATGATTCAGCCATTGATGGAGAGGAGAATGCGTTCGGAGGATTGATTTGAGAGTAAAAGAAGTGCTTATGGAGTTCAGAGAGAGTGGAGGAAGAAAGATTGAGGTTCAATTTGGCAAGAAAAAGCGACAAGATGGATCAAATCGAGCAAAAACCAGTCGACTGCCCTTAGGTTTTGATTTGGGAATTTTTGATTTTGGGCTAAATCCGGAGATTTGAATCGGTAGAATCACTCTAAAGATGATTTGGAAGAGTTCTATCGGAGTGATTTGGGTCGAAAATGGAGAAAAGTAGAAGAAAGAAGAAGATGAAAAGCTTCGGCTTCGAGAAAATGGCGAAAACGGTGAGAGGCTAAGAAGACGAAGAGGAAAAACCCGTGACCAGTTTATATATTTTAAGAAAACGGCGAGCCGTTTTCTATAAACGGTGAGGGGTTAATTTCCAGTGAGCTTGGAATAAGTAAAAGGTTAACGCTTAAGGGTAAACGGTGAAGGGGCAAGGTGAGGGAGCTCACTGATACCATGTTTTTAAACGGTTTACCGTTAACACCAAACGGTGAGGGGGTAACGAGCAATCAAAAAAATCCTAGTTTCTGGAAATAAACGGTGAGCCGTTTATAAGAAAAACGGTTATCCGTTTATTTCATTTGTTGTTTCGCACACTTGATTCAATATCCGGCCATCATAGATAACACATTAAGATCATGACTTTGATCTAAAAATGCTCTAAAGGCCATTTTAATGCAAAATTCATGAACAAATATGTTTTTAAAACAATTAATCCATGCAAAACATACATACACATTACTAGTACATCATACTCAAGCATTTCAAGAATATTTAAGCATCATATCATAAAACAAGTTATTGAATAGACTCAATAGCATATCTAGAAATGCTAATGTGAAAATTTCATCATCCCAAGTTCATGTCGAATTTTTGAAAATTGTTCTTCACAAAGGGGTTTTGTAAAAATATCGGCAAGTTGTTTTTCCGTGAGAAATAAACTCCAATGCAATATCACCCTTTGAACATGATCCCTTAAGAAATGATGCCTAATTTCTATATGGTTTGTTCTAGTGTGCTGTATGTGATTCTTTGAAAGATTTATAGCAATTGTATTATCACACTTAATAGGAATTTTATCCGTAATGCCATAATCTCTAAGTGTTTGTTTCATCCAAAGTGCTTGTGCACAACAACTTCCTGCAGCTATATATTTCAGCCTCGTAGTTGAAAGTGCCACAGAATTTTGTTTCTTACTAAACCATGAAACAAGTGAGTGACCTAGTATATGGCAAGTTCCACTAGTGCTTTTCCTATCAACTTTATAGCCCCCAAAATCCGCATCCGAAAAACATGTTAAATCTATATGAGTTCCTCTAGGATACCAAAGACCAAGATCTATGGTTCCACTCAAATAACTAAAATTTCTTTTAACAGCAAGCAATTGGGATTCCTTGGGACATGATTGAAATCTTGCACACACTCGTACACTCTACATGATATCGGGTCTACTTGCGGTTAAGTAAAGTAAAGAGCCAACCATACCTCGATATTTTTAATGTCAACTTTACCTTTTTCATCTTTGTCAAGCTTGATTGTTGTGCTCATTGGAGTGCTCTTAGTATTTGACTCATCAATTCCAAACCTCTTGAGCAAATCTTTTACATACTTAGCTTGATTGATGAAGATTCCCTCATTGTTTTGCTTGATTTGAAGTCCAAGGAAATACTTCAATTCTCCCATCATGCTCATCTCAAATTCCTTACTCATACAAGATGAAAAATCCTTGCACAAGGACTCATTAGTAGAACCAAAATAATATCATCAACATAAATTTGAACAAGAAGTATATCTTGATTTTTATTCTTAACAAAAGAGTGGTATCCGCTACCCATTGAAAACCGTTATCCAACAAGAAATTTCTAAGTATCATACCAAGCTCTAGGTGCTTGTTTTAAACCATACAAAGCTTTAGACAACTTATACACATGATTTGGAAATTTTCATTTTCAAAACCGGGAGGTTGTTTTACATAAACTTCCTCCATAATATAACCATTTAGAAAAGCACTTTTAACATCCATTTGAAATAAAACAAAATCTTTATGACATGCATATGCTAACAACATTCTAATGGATTCTAATCTAGCTACGGGTGCAAATGTTTCATCAAAATCAATTCCTTCTTCTTGGTTGTATCCTTGAGCCACTAATCTAGCTTTATTCTCATAACCACACCGGATTCATCCATCTTATTCCTAAATACCCATTTAGTACCTATGATGGATTGATGTTCCGGTTTAGGAACTAATTCCCACACATTATTTCTCTCAAATTGACTCAACTCCTCTTGCATTGCCATAATCCAAAACTCATCATTTTCCGCATCCGCAAAGGATTTTGGTTCAATTTGAGAAATAAATGCAGCATGCTCACATGTATTCCTAAGTGATGATATTGTAGAAACACCTTTAGATGGATCTCCGTAATTGGCATCCGAAGGGTGAGAAGAAACATACCTCCACTCCTTGGGGAGTGTTTGAGTAGAACCTTCTTGTTGCTCCATATTTCTTTGCTCTTCTTGATCATCCTCTTGATTTTCTTGTAGTGCATTCTCTTGATTATCCTTTGATGATTCTTCTTGTAACTCTCCATCTGCATCATCATTAACAACTCCTTTCTCCGCAGAGGAGGGGTTAGACTCATCAAAAGAAACATGCATAGACTCTTCTACAACCAAGGTTCTTTTATTATAAACTCTATAAGCTTTGCTAGAACTTGAATACCCAAGAAAAATACCAATATCGGATTTTGAATCAAATTTACCAAGATTGTCTTTTGTGTTCAAAATAAAACATTTACAACCAAAGACTTTGAAATATCCAATATTGGGTTTTCTATTTTTCCAAAGCTCATAGGGAGTCTTATCAAGAATAGATCTAATCAACACCCGATTTAAAACATAACAAGCGGTGTTGACGGCTTCGGCCCAAAAATACTTAGGTAAACCATTTTCATTCAACATGGTCCTAGCCATTTCTTGAATAGATCTATTCTTTCTCTCAACAACTCCATTTTGTTGTGGAGTTCTAGGTGATGAAAATTGATGCTCTATGCCTAAGTCATTGCAAAAAGATTCAAATGCATAATTTTCAAATTCTCTACCATGATCACTTCTAATGCAAGAAATAGAATAACCCTTTTCATTTTGAACCTTTTTACAAAAGATTTTAAAAGCATCAAAGGCATCATCCTTATTAGCTAAGAACAATACCCATGTGAATCTAGAATAATCATCCACAATTACAAAAGCATAATACTTGCCATTTAGGCTAGCATATCTAGATGGTCCAAACAAATCCATGTGAAGTAGTTGAAGAGGTTTTGAAGTAGAAATATAATTTTTGTTTTTGAAAGAGGTTTTGATTTGTTTTCCAAATTGACAAGCTTCACAAATTTTATCCTTTTGAAAATTGATTTTGGAAGTCCTTTAACTAAATCATTTTTAAATTTTGAAATCAAATCCATATTTGCATGACCTAGTCTTCTATGCCATAACCAACTATCATCATATAATGCTGAAAAACATTTGTCATGAATGGATGCAACATCTATGTCAATGGTATAAACATTACCACATCTATTTCCAATAAACAAGATCTTTCCATCACATGCATCTTCAATAGTACATCTTGACTTATCAAACACTACTTTATAACCTTTGTCACACAATTGACTAATACTAATCAAGTTGTGTTTCAGATTTTCAACCAAACATACATTTTCAATCAAGGTTGATGAAACTTTACCGACATTTCCGATTCCAAGAATCCTCCTTTGAATTATCTCCAAAGGAAACATCTCCACTGTTGAGTTTTGTAAAACTTGAAAACCATGCATAGTTTCCAGTCATGTGTCTTGAACATCCACTATCCAAGAACCATTTATTATTCTTCTTCTTTAAGCCCTGCAGAAAAGATCTCAAGTTTTAGGTACCCAAACCTTTTGGGTCCTTGAGTGTTAGCAATGGTTCCTTTTGGAACCCAAATACATTTCATACCATAATATGCATTTCTTTTACTATGCATCTATTTTTCATATGGCCATCTTGATTACAATAATGACAAACAACTTGATTATTAGGAGATGTGCTTTCACAAAGTAGTTCTTGTAATATTTTTGTTTCAAATTTGGCTTATAGCCAAGTCCTCCTTTATCAAACACACACTTTTGTGAAAGTTATCCAACATCTTTTGACCATTTGTAAATTTTAGCACAATTTCATTTAGATCATTGCTCTTCTTTTTAAGAAATTCATTTTCATTTTTCAATTCATTTACATGTGATTCTAAATGCTCATGTGAAGTACTAGAATTTTCAAATAACTCAATCTTATCATGCAATGTCTTATTTTCTAATTCAAGACATGTAATCTTAGCACTAAATGAATCATTTTCATTTTGAAGCTCTACCATCTTCTTTGTACGGCAAACATTCTTTTTACCCATTTTCATCAATTCATGATGCAATTCTCTAAAAGCATCATGTAACTCATCATAAGTAGGAAGATCACTTACCTCATCTAATTCATCATTTGATTCATCCCCAATTGCCATAAGAGCTAGATTTGTCATTTCTTGATGCTCTTCATCATCACTTGTTTCTTCATCGCTATCGACCCACGTGGCCATCATTGCTTTCTTCTTGAATTTGTTGAGAAGAGGGCATTCGGATCTTATATGGCCGGGTTTCTTGCACTCATAGCATTTGATTGCTTCCTTTTTCTCCTTTTGATTTTTGAAGTCTCTAAACTTCCTTCGTTCACCGGTTTTCTTGAAGAATTTTCTGAATCTTCTTGCTAGCATCGCCAACTCCTCATCATCCGGTTCACTCTCTCCATTACTCTCATACTTTGTAGCCTTTAGAGCAATACTCTTCTTCTTCTCCTCAATTCCTTTTTCGGCTGCCAAATCTTCCTCATAAGAAATAAGTGAACCGATTAGATCATCAATAGGTAAGACATTTAAATCTTTAGCTTCCTCAATGGCAGTCCTTTTTGGTCTCCATTCCTTAGGAAGTGATCTAATAATTTTCTTAACTTTCTCACTATTTGAGAATGTTTTTCCTAGGGCTCCTAGAGTGTTCACTATGTCCAGAATCTAGTGTACATAGAATATACACTCATTTTGTTCCATTTGAAACAATTCATATTGTCGAGTGTACCTACTAATTTTAGACTCTTTCACTTGATTAGTGCCTTCATAGACAACTTCAAGTTTGTGCCAAATTTCATAAGCACTTTCACAACTAGACACTCTATGAAATTCTTTCTTGTCTAAAGCACAAAATAAGGCATTCATGGCTTTGGAATTTAGAGAAGCTTTTCTTTTCCAATTCATTCCATTCCCGTGAAGGTTTTGGAATGTCTTCCCAATTTCATTTTTGGTCAAAGGCATAAAAGGACCATCACATACAACTTCCCAAATTTCGTAATCTAGGGCTTGCAAGTAAATTCTCATCCTAGTTTTCCAATATGGGTAGTCATTTCCATCAAAGAATGGTGGTCTAGTTGTGGATTGTCCTTCCCTAAAGGTTGAGTCACTTTGAGTTGCCATGGATCTTTTACTCTAGACGGTTAAGTCTTAACAAGAGAACCAAGCTCTGATACCAATTGAAATACTAACAAGGCAACCCAAGAGGGGGGTGAATTGAGATTTTAAAAATTAAGCAACTAAAATATAATGAAGTAATACTTAAACAATCAAATTCGAAATTAACAAATTAATTTGCAATAAAAGTAAAGAGATAGGGAAAGAGAGATCAAACACAATGATTTTTACGTGGTTCGGCTATCCCCGCCTACGTCCACGCCTCCAAGCACACCGGGCTTGAGGATTCCACTAAGCAAGCCACCAAGGCCTCAAATGCTTACAATTGACTTCCAAGGTGTCAATAAACCTTTACAACAAGAGATTATTCCCAATCTCTTAACCCAAGTGTATCCCAACACTTACAATCACTCAAACAAAAGATTACAAGTAATTTTTCTCTCACACAATCTTTAAGATTACAAATGAAAGCTTGATGTGTGAATAAAATGAAGCAAGAAAGTGTTTAAGGCTCTATGAAGATTGTATAAACGTGTATAAGCTCAATGGTAGTGTTGTGATCAACCTTTGAAATGATTTAAATGAGCTTATTTATAGTTGGAGCCGAAAACTAGCCGTTATAGCCTAATTCTTCAGTAAACGGATCGCCGTTAACCGTTAACGGTTAGCCGTTTGTGCTGGTCAAAGTTACCGTTATGCTGGATTTCAAATAAACGGTTGACCGTTAGTAGTTACCCTTTCGCCGTTAAAATCCAGAGACCTGCACAACTGAAAAACATCTATCCGTTCTTGCTAAACGGTTAAGGCTTAAGAAAGTATGTCTCTCTGGAAATTAACGGTTAGCCGTTATTAGTTAACGGTTCGCCGGTTATTTCCAGTATCCTTTAAAAACAAAATGATTAACCTTTAACACTAAACGGTTAAGGCTTAAGAAAGTATGTGTCTCTGGAAATTATCGGTTAGCCGTTATTAGTTAACGGTTCGCCGGTTATTTCCAGTAGCCTTTAAAAACAACAAGCTTAACCTTTAACACTAAACGGTTAAGGCTTAACAAAGTATGTCTCTCTGGAAATTAACGGTTAGCCGTTATTAGTTAACGGTTCGCCGGTTATTTCCAGTATCCTTTAAAAACAAAAAGCTTAACCTTTAACACTAAACGGTTAAGGCTTAACAAAGTATGTCTCTCTGGAAATTAACGGTTAGCCGTTATTTGTTAACGGTTCACCGGTTATTTCCAGTAGCCTTTAAAAACAAAATGATCCTTAACGGTTAAGGCTTAAGACAATAACCTGTCTCTGCATATTATCGGTTAACCGTTAATATTAACGGTTCACCGATTATTTCCAGAATTGCACATTTTTGCAGAGATTTTCCAGTTTCTTAAAAACTTGTAAATACTCATAGAAAAATTCTTGCTTTTAAGAAATTATTTGATATTATGAAAACTCCAACAAATTTATCAAATTGTTTGTTATCATCAAAATCAATAAAATAAACATTTACAAGTTAACACATGATACTCGAATTGTCTTATAATATTAAGAATATGATTTAAGTGCTATTTTAGCAATTTTCAGTTTCGCATTAAATCTTCAAATTAATTAAATGTTGAAACTCTTTCCTGTTTGACTTGAAATTACTGCTTAGTAAATTTGCAAAAAGCCAATAACGAATGGTGTCGAACACATAGGTAAAATAAACTTTAAAGTGTAATTAAATATTCCAATGAATATCGGTTTTGTATACATGTTCATATATTTTATTGAGATCATATATTTATTGAATTTTGTGTAATTAAACAAAATATGTTATTCAAGTGAAATTGTGAGAATATTTAAAATTGTAGGGGTGATCACTAAAACTTCCCCTACTTCAGCCAACTACACGATCCAAATGGTTTATTATGAGAATTCTCAACATGTTAATCACTTTAACTATAGGCAAAATAAATTCCCATCAGCAACAAAACACAATCCAAACTCATATTTATAAACAACAAACAATATCTCATCAAAGATCAAACTTGAGTGAAGTTTTTGGTCAATCAATCTGATTAAATTTGAGTAGAGTTTTTTTTCCAATTAATCAAGTTTTTTGGTTTCAAAAAACTTATGTTCAAGGTAAATCGAGGACCTATCACTGTAAGAAAGCCATTGATATTGATCAACAAGGTTAGTACTGTATATATTCTTTATAATATGATATTCTGCATTTTTATGTTTATTTTGTTGTTGAGTAAAGAGATGGTTATAAGGAGATTTCGGCTAGGTAACCATGTAGTTACTGTTGCATGTTTTCTTACGCTATTTGTGTCAATGTGCAAGCGTACACAACAAGTAATAAAGTGATGAATATTCGAGATTGTCTCCATAGGGATCGATGTTATCAGATTTGCTACAGCAATCTTAACAATGCAGATTTTGTTCTAAATTAAAATAAAACAATTAATGAAACTAATATACCAATTAAAATAAAAACACAAAAAAGCAACAAAGTGAATTATCACGTCAAATTCAAGGATAAAACCAATGAGAATATAGAGTAGTTAAGTGAATAAACTCTCTTAATGGTCTTGACTATTTTCTAATGTTTGACTTGGTTGCTGTAGCATCTGCTACAGCACTGGGCAGAATCATTATGTATCATCAGCTGTCGCATATTGGATATCTTATATCTATATATAACTTAACAGTGATCAGTTGTTATCCAAACATAAGATATAACATTACACGCTTATGTTCTATTTAGCCTACAAGGTGAATCCCTATGTCTAGTTCATCACTAATTTTAAATTAAACATGACCCTTTTGGGATCAAGTTAAACTCATCCAGGAAACATAATCTAAAACCAAGTATTGCTCTGATATGTTCCACTAAGATAGGCTCTTTTGTGGCTCATCCTTAGCTAGTATCATTAAATAGGTGATCAACCGAAATAATGAATAAAAATAAATGCTATCAAAACAAACTGCTACAGCAAACATGCAGCAACTCATATTTTCAGTCAATAAACCATCAAGATTGTTTATCACTCAACTATAATAAAATCTAGTTCATGATTTGCAAAAGAAAAATAAAGAAAAAAGTTTCAGCCATCAAACACATCCCCTTGAATAAATATAAAACAAGAAAACAAGAGAAGAAGAAGAAGAATGACTGAATTCTCTCTTGATTTCTGCAGATTTTCCTTTCGTGCAGCCCTCAATCTCTCTCTTAAATCATGTTTTTCTTTTGTTTCTTTGTGTTTTTTCTCTTTGAATGATAGCTCTCCTTTTCCTTATGATATGTGCTCCTTTTATAGTTGAAAATTAGGATAAACGGAAGCATAAGTCGCGCATACCTCAGATTTGGAAACTTGCAGATCGCAATATTTTATAGAATTTTCTCTGTTGTTGTTCCAGGATTGCTACAGCAACGATTGCTACAGCAACTGCACTATTCCAGATTTGTTTCAATTATTTTGTAGCTAAGATCTTTTCCATCTTTTACAAGCCTATTATATCAGCATTCCTTCCGTGAAATTTAGGCTTTCGGACACCTATAATTATGCATATGAATTAAGCACAAATTATTTTAAATTAAAAAAAATTCACTAATAATAAACTAAAATGGATGTTCATGCAACATATCCTTAAAATACAATAAAAACACATCATTTACTCTCTAAGTAATCTTTATTTAAGTCTAAAAGTGTTAAGATAACTCTCATTTCATAGAGTTATCAGTTACCAATGTTTTAAAATCAAACACTTGTTTGATTGTTTGTCCAAACTATAAAAAAAAAGTAGAAACATAAGAAAATTAAGCATATAATGTATGGTGGTCATGCTCCTTGAGGAAAGAGGCTGAAAGAACAAACTAATACATCTTCTAAGTTGGTTGCTTTAATACTTTTGAGCGGTCTGTATTATTTAAGTCATATCTTAATATAAAAAAATTCATATTAAATATTGTAACATTGTTGAACTTCTTAGAAATAGAGCTTTCTAGGGGTATTAACCAATAGAGCATTATAGGGGTATCAACCAAAATTCAATATTGTTTTTGTAGTTACCAAACAAAATTCAAAAAAAGCAAAGTTTGACATTCCTTCATCACATGAAATTCCTTCAATGGCTAGGGCAAACATTCTATCAAGTGTGGATGATTCCTCATGTTTCATTTATTTTAATAGTAAGCAATTGCAACAACTCATTGGTGAAGATGTAATTGGAAGTCAGTTTGAGACACTTACAAATGCTAAAATTTTTATGGTAAATATTCGAAAATAATAGACTTCAGCATTCGTAAGAATGATATAAAGTATGATAATGATGGCGAAACTAATGTGAGAAGTTGGGCTTGTAATAAGAAAGGTGAGCATGCTAAAAAGTATGTCAAAAAGAAAGATAGCTTAGTGCTTGGGTTGTTAATTAGTTTATTCCTGAGCACCCATATGAGTTGGCAATGGATTATGAGGTTAGGATGGCTCAAGCTACCTCGATGAAAGTTGTTGGTATTAAGACTAGTCAAACTACGCACTTTTTAGTCAATCAAGCTGGAGGTTATGACAATGTGAGCTTCACACTAAAGGATTTGTGTAACTTATTAGATGTTGAACGTTAATCTATAATACTTGAAATATATTCAAAATCTGCGCTGACATACTTAAAAATAAATGCTAGTATGGATATGAATTTCTTCTATAAATACATTATAGACAAGGAGAATAGGCTTGCAAACTTATTTTGGGCCGATTCTATTGCTCGTTTAGATTAGCACCACTTTGGGGATGTGTTAGAAGAAAATAAGTATGGTAAGCCATTAGTCATGTTAGCGGAAGTTAATAATCACCATGCGACATGTTTTTTTGGATGTGCATTACTTGTGGATAAGACAATTAAGACATACATATGGGTGTTGGAAACATTTTTGTTTGCTATAAATAATATAAGGCCTATTTCTATGGTGACTGATGGAGATCGAGCAATGAGTAAGGTGATTAAAAAGGTGATCTCTGAAGCTTGACATCGTTTGTGTGTTTAGCATCTACAGAGAAATGCATAACCTAATGTACGTAATAAACCAATTTCACAAAAGTATTTACGAAGTGTATGTTTGAATTTTTTACACCTGAACAATTTGATAAATTATGGTGGGATATGGTGGACGTAGAAGATTTGTAAAGGGAAATTATCCATCGTCCACCCGTTTTTTCCAACTTTTTCAAAAATACACAATTCTTTCTTTTTTTGGCTGGAATCCACCTGAAGTTACATTTCTTTTCACGTTTCCACTTCCGTTTGGAGAGCGTTAAGAAAATTAATGGAATTTTATTTAAATGACTTTTTTACCCTTAAATGTAAACGATAAATTATCCACCGACCACTTGTTTTTTTTTTTTTTTTTTTTAAAAATACACAATTCTTAATTTTTATTTTGCTGAACTCTACTTGAAGTTATATTATTTTGCACATATCCACCACTGTGTCGTTGTGAAATGACAATTTTACCCTTGTGATGTCAGCAAAGTTCTAACGGTGTTATAACGAGAGTGGACCAATGAAAAAAATATTAACTTCAGGTGGAGCGCTGTAAAAAAAGAAGAAGATTTGTGTATTTTTGAAAAACGGCAAAAAAAACGGGTGGACGATGGATAATTTCCCATTTGTAAAATAATGATTAGGTTAACAAAATTTACACAAAACAACATAGATGGGTTGAAACACTCTTAACAAGTCATTTCTTTGCTAACATGTGACTACACAACGATTTGAGGGAATACATGTATATATGAATAGATTTTTTCAACAAAAGTTAAACGTCACATTGAATATAAAGTTCAATTGAATGGGACAAAAAGATTGAAAGTAACAAAATACAAATTATGTCCAATACCAAATTTATTCAACCTCTATTGGGCAAATCACTTGGATTTTCTTGTTGGTTTCTTCAAACATTCTCTAGTATCAATTATAGTTCTAACTTCATTAATTGAAAGATTTATTTTTTTTTTTCTTTCTGAGAAGCAACTTTGGTTCTAATTCTATTAGTTGCAATAACATTTGTCTTAGCACACGAAATAATAGTGCTTTTTGTATAACACTATCTCTTACCACATTTGCATCACCATTTACAAGGTGTAGCTCAAGACGAAATCTTTCTTCATCAAATTCATATCTTCTTCATCCTATTCATACCGCACATAATAGAATTAAAAACACAATTTAATATTAATAACATTAACATATCATAAGGTGTCTCCATGAACTTCGTCACATACAAGCCACAATCACTTCTATTTGGTTGAATTGGTACAGTATTTGGATACAAAATTTCAAAGTCAGCAAAACACTAGTCAGAAGGAAAATTAAAGGCTATATCACGAAACACTATTAGGTCCAATGCACGTAACTGCAATAGTAATAATAATAGTTATTATTTATTGCAACTAGTAATTTTATCAACAATTCACAAATTTGAACTTATGTTTTGCTTAGCTATTTCCTCATGATGATTTAGTTCTATTTCAGAAGTAGGTGGATAATCCCAAATCTCAATAGTCTTATCTTTTATATTCATTATTGTAAAATACTAATGTTTTGCAAGCCCATCATACAAAGGAATAATATCAATGGAATAATAAACAAATTTTGTACTAATCATTACACACTTTAAATAATAATAATAAAACATACGATATTTGAGCAAATAAATTTTTTTTGAACATATGATAATGTTTCTGACCTTTTCACGTCTTTTTTTAGTGCACCCATATCAAATCCACAAATGTTATGTTTACGGACCAAAATTTCAATCTATGATCTATCAGTGCTTGAGATACCTGACACATTCACCATTATTTGCTACAAAATTTATGAAGAAATAATTATATGATGATGGTGAGATATAACTTTGAAAAAAAAAATTCTAATATTTTGGTAAAAACCTATTATACATTTGGCAAATATATGAAACATACCCGAAAAAGAGTTGGCAAAAACCATCAAACTAATCTTTTTGGTCTAGTTAAGTACTCATCTAGCAACGTATGATCTATGAATAAAATCATCACAGTATGATTATTAAAATATGCACTACCAAATGAAAATCAAATTATAAATTAGTTATATACATAGTCTTGCTACAGTCTGAAATTTGTACAAGTTATACCTTTCGTCACCGCTTTGTGGAAAATAGTTAGGTATAAATATGTTAGATACATATGACTTTATTGGTGAAATAATATCTCTCTCCAAAAAATCATGTTTTTTTTTTTTTACCGCAGCACAAAGAAAATATTTTGTTGTGAATGAACAAGGTATTGAAGAATTGTCCATACGTAAAATCATAATTATTGATATAGACACGAAAATTAAAAAATACTTTAAAATCATGTTGTTTTAAAACTTTATTTCATAATCTTATTAAACCCTATGGTTTTAAAGCTTTTCTGCACTTTAAAATCTTGGACCAAAAAGCTACTAATATATAATAACAATATGTCACTTTGTCATTATAATTTTCTCTCTTTATCAATTATACACTCACATAAATAGTAAATTAAAACAAAGGAGAACATTAAAATACAAACATACCAAATATGATCATTTTAAAATACTTTCATACTTTTTATCTAGTTGTTCATGAAAATATATTGTAAAATATACCATTCTTCCTCCAAAATAGAAGGTCTATGTTTGAATAAACCAAACTCCTTATTGCAGTGGCCTCTTTTTCTGGTGAAATTCTTGTAAAGAGATTTTTTGTAACAACTGGCTTTCTAGGATTCACCTTTTTACTCTCAACTATATTTAGTTTGACCAATGATACCAAATCCACAAAATTAACCCCATCGATGGCTTTATCCTACATACATAAGAGCATGAATTTTAATAATTTTTTTAATGAATGTGCTAGTACAAATAATTTTTGAAAAAATGTAGAATAATAGTTTATTATCATACATTTTTAATAACATTGTGGAAGATTTGGTTCTGTTTTAGTTTCCTATATGTGAATAAGTTTTGCAATGATAAATTTTCATCACATGCATCTTTAATCTTCTTCTTAATCTTTGCTATGTTCACCCTAAACTCATCTCCCTTTCCCATGAAATTTTCAACCAATTGATTCATTTTTGTTATTTTGAACATCTTTACCAGAAGAGCTCATCCTTTTCTTCCATAGGTTTGATTGCATATAGGGATGGCAATTTAACCCGGACCCGGCCCGGACCTAGATATCTTATTTTATACTATTTCTTTTATTATGTTTACTATAAATAGAAAAATTAAAAGGAACCCTGTTTTATCACTTTCACAGCTGCTACTGCTGAAAACCAAAGTCAAAAGTGCCAAACATTTCCTTTCTCTTTAGCTTGTGCTCGTCTCCTCATCACCATGCTTTGCCTTTGCGGCTCTATTATTCATCATCATCATCACCATGAAACACCGTAGTCATCATCATCAGCGGCATCATCAAATGCTGTGTTTATCATCATCAGCCGCCCTCGTGACCAGCTCCAGCTCCGATACAGTCAGAAGTTTGTGATAAGAAACCAACGGCCTTCATCGAACATCGATTCTTGAAGTTGAAGCTCGTAAATCGTGAGTTTCGGCATTATTATGCTTATGTGATTTATGCTTCGTAATATTTTTTATTCTTGTTGATAATATATCCAAAATAATATTTCAACATTTGAACTTGGAATTGTAGATTTTTGTTATATATTTGTATTTGTGGATGTTTTATTGCTCAGAACCACTAACATTTAGCGCATGTATTTGTTTTGAATGTTCTGGAACCTAGATATGTTGTTTTAATTTTTATTTTTTTATTTTTTAATTTGCTAATCCATGTTCAAAACCCATAATCCAGAAACCACGATTTTTCCGGGTTAAACCCGGATCGGATCCAGATACAAAAAAGTTGAGTTTATATCCGGGTCCGAATTAAAAAAATAATATCCAGGTCCAGAATCAGGAAGGCCGGACTCAAACCCAGACCCGGATTTTGCCATCCCTAATTGCATATGAGTTATATTATGTTCAAGTGTTTAACTACACTATACATTTTTTGTATCAATCTATAAGCATCTAAATTGTTCCTCTTCAACTCACCAAGTTCATACCTGATAGCAGCAAGATTAAATATCATTCGATCAATTTTTTCATTAAGTTTTATCAATTCCTTCTCATGGTTGCAATTAGGGGTGGGCAAAATCGGGTTCGGGTCGGGTTCGGATCAACCCGATCGGGTTTCGGGTTAATCGGGTTGGATAAAAATCCATCCGAAATTCACCCGAACTTATAACCCGATCCGATCCGATCCGAAGTTCATTCGGATCGGATCGGATCGGGTTAAAAAATCGGGTGAAGTTCGGATCGGATCGGGTTCGGGTTATATAGGGTTCGGATTACATTCGGGTTATTCGGATTAATTCGGATTAATTCGGGTTAAGTCGGGTCGGGTGAAATCGGGTTCGGATTAATTCGGGTTAATTCGGGTCTATGCAATTTCGGGTAACCGGTTCCTCAAATCCGTGAGCCGTTTCTGATTTGGCAATGTTCTGAAAATCATTCGGATAACCGGTTAATTAAACCGGTCAACCGATTAGCGTTTGGCTGAATCTGGAATGTAATACCATTTACCATCACTTAAGTATCAATTATCAAAGGCCGGCTTCAAAAACTCCAACACTCAACACTCAACACTCAACAGCCGTCAGCCAATGAGCAAAAATCCAAATGGAGATGGAGCTTCAATCAGCGGCGGCTAGCTGGGTGGACCTTCAATCGGACCGGGTGATGGTGGAGTGAAGCAGCGGCGGCTAGATCCGGTGCTTGGTAGCTGCAGATCTGTAGATCGGGTCACGGTGGAGTGAATCGCCTTGCTGGCTTCGCTTCGCTGGTTCGCCGCGGTGGTGGCGTGGTTAGTTCCGTGAACTTGCGTGTGTGTCTGTTCACTCTGTTGCCTGTTGGCACTTGGCAAGTTGGCAGTGGGATGCCGTGGATGGGTGTAGCCGTGTACCTTGACTGTGTGTGTGGCTGTATGCTAACTTGCTAAGCGTTAATGGCAGATGGTTTGTGAACTTTGTGAGGGGCTGAAGGCTGATGGGTTGTTGTGGCAATGTCGCCGGTGGCCTGAGGGAGTGAGGGTTTGCCGTTACTTTGTGAGGGCTTGATGAGCATTGAGTTGTTCTTTGATTCTTTCACTTCTTCAGTTCTTTGTGACTTTGTGTGGCCTGTAAATTGTAAAATTTGGAATTGGGGCTGTGGGCACGGGGCTGGGTTACAGTTTACTAATCGGGTTTGGTTTTTTTTTTTTTTTCTCAACCCGATCGGGTTTTCGGATCGGATCGGGTTTCATCCGATCCGATCACGATCCGATCGGGTTGACAGAAATTCATCCGATCGGGTTTCATTCACCATCCGATCCGATCCGAACCCGACATTATTCGGATCGGATCGGGTCGGATCGGGTCGGATCGGATCTTTTGCCCACCCCTAGTTGCAATTTTGAAAGTTTGCTTTACCTCTCCATTTGTTTTTATGCTTTTTTGGAGCTCTTCATAATCTTTTCTTTCCATATGCATTTTTATGTTAATATTAGTTAATCGTATGAGATCAAGTATACCCATAAAATTATGTAACTAAACAAATAAGATATCAATAACCAAAATTGAAGATTTGAACTTCTATATTTCATATTTTGGTTGTCTTTAATTTTTAGAATTTGAAGACCAACTTTTAAAATCAACTGTAAGATATCCATAGTCAGGCTGAATTCCTTCCTTAAAACAAATTTTTCTCATAAATCTAGTGGAAAGCCTGGATCCAAGGGGTAGTATGTTCGAGGGGATAATTCTCTATTAAGCTTTCTTTTTCTTTTCAACCTAAGTTCAAAGACAACTCGCTCAGGCCACTGCTTGCTGACCATGGAATGCATCATCAATTAAGTCACACCTTGGCTAGGTAAGCCCGGGCTCTAGAAGAGGGAAGCCCAACAAATGTCAGAGGCAAAGCCTCGCACCTCATTAAGATTTGGTATCTTACCTTAAGGGTATCTTACCTCATGATTGCTCTCCCCTTTGAATTTTTTTGTATAGCTGGCAATCTCCATGACCCCTTAGGAGCCTCGAAGCCACCTAGTGCCTTTAGGCACATTAAAGAATGATTTTAAGCAATGTAAAACAGACCATAGACCACGACAATCAAGGCAATAAACTGACAATACGTTGAACTAGAAGGACAAGAGTTTACGATTCCAGTAAATGATTAATAAAAAAAAATTTCTAGGTCAGCATTATACACCCTGCTTGATTTAGAAGAGACCGTTACGTCATAAAAAAAAATCCAATTTGAAAATACAACTGAAATTCACAAGGATTCACTATAAAATCAATTCAAATAACAAAAACAATTCAGATTCTTTGGCACTATACTTGTCAAGAACAACTTATTGAATGTCTTTCATTTGATCATTAGGAAACGGAGACGGTCTTCAAGAATCCAACTGAAAATATATTAACGTGAGAGATAAAGAGGGAAATTGTATTTTATCATATCTCTATTTTTTTTTTTAAATTTAAAATCATCTTTTTTACCTGTTTACTAACTAGTTAAAATATTTTTAGAATAATTAAAATTTTTCATTAATAAAAATAATATGTACCATTGATTACATCTAACGGTATATATTTTTTATACTATTGATGCCGTACAAAAATTACAATATCATAGAGGGACCCAATAGGAGATGAGAAAAAAAAAAGATTAAATACTCTGTTAATTTGAACCTCTTGTGAGTAAAAATTTAGGTGTCGATTGGTGGTTATTGAATAAAAAATATAAAAATTTTAAATTTTATTTATATAGTATTACCTAATGATACTTGGCATAAGATTATTAAAAATTTAAGAGAGCCCATATCAAGATCTTAATTTTAATATATTGTGGGGCTTACTAATTATTTAGTTTTGCTACTAATGAAAATAAAATTAATATTTAATCTCATCCATCGATTTTATTGATGTTAAAAGGTTTAAACGTTGTGAATATTCTTGTGTCAAAAAAATACGGCTACTGATCGTATCCCTTAAAAATAAGACGATAATCAAAGGCATGCTTTGTTTGATGAATTTGATGACTGTTTAAAGATTTCTCCGAAATCGTGCCCATACTGACTGAAATTGTGACGAGCCAGGGAAGAAGCATCTTTGTAGACGCTTACATTCTTCTGCTATTTCGCTTTCCACTCGATTTTGCAAAAGACAAGTAAACTCTTTTAGAAACTGTTGCTCTCTAGTTTGATTTTCCTCTGAATTTTATTCTTTCCAACGGAAGATGGGCGAGGACAAGTACGTATTTTCTGATGATGAAGGTCAATTATTTCCTCTCAAAAGAAAAAAACTCTAATTATTTTCTTCCATACAATGCCTAAAACTTTAAATATAATCTTCATATTTGCTCAACTTCTGTAGATGAGGTGTACCCGGGTGAGGAAGAGCAAGAACCCGTTGATGGAGATGCAGTGGAGGGGCGAGATGACGATGAAGATGACGGTAACAGCTTCTAGTTAAATGCGTGGGGTTTGCATGCGTGAAAAGTTAGTAGGGTTTGCATGAAAAGTTATTGGGGTTTGCATGGAGGTCCGAAAATTGAAATATCAAATTTGGTCCACATTCATTAGGTTCCTTAAAAATTGTGTGCTTGAAATATTTTATCGGAAACAATTGGGAATTGGGTATTCGGGTTGTAACAACTATTTTCTTTTGTATTACTTCATATCGTGTTTGCCTGTTTGTCATGAGGTCTCATGCTGAGTCTAATGCTGTTTTCAGTATCTATGCTTACCAGCCTGATGGCATGACCTTGGCTCGTTGATATATCTTCAAGTTTCTCGTGTTTCTAGCTTGTGTTTGACTTTTTTGTTGTGTCACTGAAAGTGATATCTAGTGTGTTGCTTTGCCTTATTGACATTGTCGTTTGGAATATCAGTTTGTTTGCAATGGATTTTATCTTGATTCTCTCTCTTTTTTTTTTTTTTTTTTTTTTTTTAGCATGGAAGTTTATATATGACTTCATTCTGTAAGAATTGAATGTCCCAGATGACTCCCTATTAAGCCAATTTTAGATATATTTATTCATATATTTTACTGAATTAAATAATTTAATTATATGAGGAGATCTATTCCATCAATTGAGGTTACCAACAAAAACTCTTACTTAAAATTAGTGTTAGGTAGAGAGACAGTAACGCAATTTTCCATTACCATCTTTGAACTGAAAGTCATGGATCGAGGTGTTTGTTTGATTCTACAAATTAAAGTTGTTGTGAAAATCATATGAATTCAATTTCCTGGCGTATTAAGTTATGCACGTATGACAAAAGCATAATAGATATAAATTAATTTACGCATTCTTTTTTGTGCAGAAGAAGGGCAAGATGAATGTGAGAAGGACGAATTCATAGTAGGTGATGTTGATGAAGAAGAAGAAGAAGGGAGGGCAGACAGTGATGAGGAGAGGCAGTAGAAGAGGAAGAAGAAGAAAAGGAAGGAAAAGTGAGTATGTTCAATGAACCTCATGTGTGTGATTAATTAGCTCTTGGCAGTTGTGGAAATTGCAAGCAAACGTAGTCAATTGTTATATTAATTCGTTTAGTTTATGATTCCTCTTTCGTTCTTTATACTATTTTGTTCTTGTGTTTGTGTGTTCTTGTGATATCGAGTAGTATTCTACCGTTGTTCTTAGGGAAGCGGAGGGTCTTCTTGACGAAAATGACTATGAGCTCCTCCGAGATAATAATATTAATTACCGTCCAAAGGTTTGGGAGTTTTGTGTTCACTTGTCACCCCAATTCTTGTCATGCTGAAGTCTTGCATTGCCTCAGTTATGTCTATATGCTTGAGGTTTCTTTCTGAAATTTCTACAGGAGAGCAAAAAGTTTAAGCGACTGAAAAAACCCTGGAGGGATACTGATGAGGATCGATTTGGATAATCTGATGAGGAGTTTGATGGAAATGGTAAGGGTGGACAAACTGCTGAGGAGAAGCTTAAACGCAGTTTATTTGGTGATGATGAAGGTAATACCTTTCAATCTCTTCCTGGTTTGCTTCAGCTTGGTAGAAATCGATTTCATACTGTGATATTGTAGGAGCTCCTCTCGAGGATATTGCCGAAGAGGGGGGCCAGAAGAAGTGGAAGAAGATGATGGAGACATTGGTGAAGATGAAATGGCTGACTTTATTGTTGATGAAGAAGAAGTCAATAAGCATGGAGCTCCTATGAGGTATATTCTGTTTCATGAATGCGTATGTGTTCTCTTCTGTGTTGGAATTCTCTCTTGAATAACTTATCTCATTATGTAGACGGAAAAAGTTGAAGAAAAAAAAGAAACAAGCAGGCTCCAGGAGTTTCATCATTAGCTTTGCAGGAAGCACATGAGATATTCAGTGATGTTGATGAGCTTCTGCGGCTTCGTAGGCAAGGTTTAGATTCTACTGAACAAAGGGAAAGAAGACTGGAAGATTAATTTGAACCAATCATCTTATCTGAAAAGTTTATGATAGAGAAGCATGAGCAGATCCGGATGACTGATGTTCCGGAAAGAATGCAGGTGAAGTGTCATGTTTGAAAACTCTCTCTTTTAGATTCCCCTGGCGTCTTAACACAAGCTTGACTAAATTAATATTATTCTGCCTTAGTAGGTATCTTAGGAAAGCACAGGCAGTCCTCCTACGGATGGAATTATGACAGTAGAGCAGAGCAGTTGGATATATAATCAACTACTTAGTGGTAACATGACTTTGTTTGGTCAGAGAGGTAGTGGGTCTCCCAAAGAAGGCCATCATCATTCTATAAACAGGGATGACATCACAAGACTATTGAACCTATTGCATGCCAAAAAGCTAGACGTTTGTGGTTTCTGATTTGCAATTGTGAAACTTTCTCATTTTTTTAATCTGATCTTTATTTTACCCTTCTGCCTGTTTCTTCTTGCTTTTAGATTCCCTTTATTGCTATGTATCGGAAGGAGGGGTGCTTGAGCTTATTAAAAGATCTCGAGCAAAATGAAGATGACAATTATAACAATGACGACTTTCAGAGAACACCTGCTGTGAAATGGCATAAGGTAAACATGCTTGCCATGGGTTTGATGGTAAAATGATTTGTGAGAAAAAAGTGTAAGGATTTCTGGGGTGGGGCAGGGGGGTGTGAATAGAGAACAATAGCGAACTTGCTTGTCTTTAGGTATTTTGGGCAAGCCAGGCTTTGGACCGAAAGTGGTTGCTTCTTCAGAAGCGAAAGAGTGCCCTTCAATCATACGACAAGTGGGGTTTTGAACAAGAATCTCAACAGATACACGATGAAACAAGACTAGCTTTCAGTCAGCACTTTTTGATTCTATTTGGAAGTCCCTCGAAGCTGCAGAAATAGAAAGAGAGATTAATGATATTGACTTAAAGTGTAACTTGCATTTTCCTGCGGGTGAGGTTGATGGGGATGAAGGTCAGTTTAAGAGGCCTATGAGGAGTTCGCAATATAGTACTTGCTGTAAGGCTGGTCGGTGGGAGGTTGCAAGCAAGTATGGGTACATCTCTGAGCAACTTGGATTGCAGTTAGCATTAGAATAAATGGTAAGTTTGCTTCACTTTTCAGCTGTTGTGTTGTTTTCCGAACAACAAAATAACAAGCTTTCTTTCTTCGATGTTTGGGTGATGAATTGGAGGATCCTAGGGAAACCCCTGAGAAGATGGCTTCCAACTTCAAATGTGCAATGTTCAATTCTTCTCAAGATGTTCTTAAAGGGGCTAGGCACATGGTATGACTTGATGTCGTCAGTGGCCATATTTGTGAGTTCAAATGTTTTGCTGGACGTATTATCTGATCATTTTGTGATTTTGTGCAATTATTGTTGACTATTTCAGGCTGCTGTTGAGATAAACTTTGAGCCGTCCGTCAGGAAATATGCTCGTAGGATTTTTATGGATAATGCTGTGGCGTCAACAATTCCAACTCCTGATGAAAATGAAGCAATAGATTCTCTCCATCAGTATGTGGGTGTGAAAGGGCTGCGAGAAAAGCCCTTGAGAAAATTTGGGGATGCTCAATGGCTCCTAATCTAGAAGGCAGAATAGGATAAACTTCTCCAAGTCACTTAGTTGCCAGATGAGTCTCAGAATAAGTTGTTAAGTGACTTCAATGAGCATTACCTTAGTGATGGTGTCAGCCTACCTGCTCAGCAATGGAATAAGCAGAGGGAGTTCAATTTGAAGGATGCACTTGATCGCCTGTTGCCTTCAGTGGGAAAAGAAGCAAGATCATGGATGAATAGCAGAGCTAAAAGCTGGTTATTCATGGAATATGGAAAGGCTTTGTGGAATAAGATTTCTGTGGCGCCATACCAACGAAAGGATAGTGATATCACACAAGAGGATGAAGCTGCTCCGATAGTATTGGCATGCTGTTGGGGCCCTGGAAATCTAGAAACAACTTTTATAATGTTAGATTCGACAGGGGAGGTGTGCAGATAAGCTTTCTACCCAATACCTAACTTCCCGGTCTCAAAATGTACATCATCAGCAGGGCAAAGCACACGGGCAGGAAAATCTTTTGAAGTTTATGATGGACCATCAGCCCCATGTTGTTGTCGTAGGAGCTGCGAACTTCTCTTGCACATCACTGAAGGATGATATATATGAGGTAAGGCATTGATGTCCATTGTCATGAAATTTCAACTCTAAGTCTATTGATTTTTTTTTTTAGCTCTCATGTGTTATTCTATATTATCACTACTTGAAAATTTGATTAGTTAAATGTTGTACTATACCAATGGACTTTGTCAAGTGAAAGATCTTGTGTGTACGGTAAGTTCCCTATGTTAACCAGGATTAGAGAGAAATGGAAAAGAAGTACAATGACTATATAAAAGGTGGAAGCACAAAATATAACAAGGAGCATATAAATCATATAAATTATGATGCTTGAATTTTTTCTGATTGATAGAGGAAGCTGAAAAATTATAAATTTTAACATAATTTATTTCACTTCTTTTTATTAGATCATTTTCAAGATGGTGGAGGAATATCCAAGAGATGTTGGGCATGAGACGGATGAGCTAAGCATTGTACATGGGGATGAATCTCTGCCTCGCCTTAATGGACATTCCCGATTTCATCCGACCAGTAATACATTTTCGTCCTCTGTTCTTTGTCCAAACCAAGATCTGTTTTGCTGAACACTTATTTTTCTTATGTTGTCAAGGTATTGTCAGGTGTGCTGTCACGCTTGGGCGTTATCTGCAAAATCCATTGGCAATGGTTGCAATATAATATGGTCCTGATGGGGAGATATTTTCCTGGAAGCTTAGTCCTTTCGAGAACTTTCTCACTCCTGATGGAAGTATGCAATGGTTGAACAGGTTATGGTAGATGTTACGAACCAGGTGGGTTTGGACATTAATCTGGCTAGGCTCCGTGAATGGCTATTTGCTCCTCAGCAATTCATATCCGGCCTTGGCCCCGGAAAGGCAGCATTTTTTTGCAGAGATCCCTTGTAAGAGCTGGAGCAGTATTTTCTCGCATGGACTTTGTGACTGCTCATGGACTTGGTAAAAAGTTGTTTGTCAATGCGGCTGGCTTTTTGCGCGTCTGGCAGAGTGGACAGGCTGCTAGCAGCAGCCAATTTACTGATTTGTTGGATGATACGAGAATGCATTCAGAATCTTATGGTCTTGCACAGGAGTTGGCCACGGAGGGATATAAAGGCGACACTGAAGGCAATATGGATGGTGATGAAGATGCATTGGAGATGGCTATAGAATATGTCAGTGACCGGCCTGACTTATTGGAGACCTATCTTCTGGACAGACATATTAAAGAGAAGAGGCATGAGAATAAGAGAGAGACATTATTTCTGATCAGAAGGAAATTTGTACATGGTTGTCAGGACTGGCGAAATCATTACAAAGATCCAAGTCAAGATGAAGAATTTTATATGATTTCGGGTGAAACTGAAGACGCACTTGCTGAAGGGAGGGTTGTGCAAGCCACAGTCCGCAGAGTGCAAGGTCAAAGAGCTATTTGTGCACTTGAGTCAGGATTGACTAGGATGCTAATGAAGGAAGACTATGATGATTGGAGGAATATTTCTGATTTTTCTGATAAGGCTACGTGAAGATAAGATTAAATCAATTCAGAAGACACAGGTAGCGGGTGTTATTGGTTTCTGGAGAGAGCGAGATGAGGAAAAATCGTTATCAGCATGTTCGAGACCTTGATCCTTACTATCTTGAAGACAGTAGCAGTCGTAATTTGGAGCAAAGAAAAGCTCTCAAAAAGGTGTTTGCAAAGAAACATATTAAGCAGTGGATGATCTTTCATCCCCACTTTGAGAATATAGAAGCTGATGCTGAGATAAAGGTATGTTGTTGATTCTCAAATGACTAATATCTTGTTCAATTATGACGTTGCATAACAGGCCTTGTCACCGTTGTGATACTTTTTGAAGTACAATCTATAAAGAAGAAGTATTCTTTCCTTCACTTGCCAAACGAAAAAATATATGTCTGAAATGTTGCTTTCAGAAAATATCATGGCAAAAAGGATGTTGGGCACAGCAATTGTTGAAAATCTAGACATGATAACTGGATTATATAGAAGTAGGTTTGTGTATTAATGATTTCAAAATTTATGCTGAACAATATCCTATATTTCTTTAGTTTGAAGAACCATAGAAAGTAAATGAGTTGTGTATCTTGCAAGTCTGGCCAAGGTTTCTAACATTATCAAAATTCTACACGGTTTTTAGCCGGTGACACTCCTGTGGTTGGTAATAATCTGTGCGAGTGTATGAGACATGTTTGGGGAGAAATAGGAAAAATAATATGGCGTCACGTGTCGATAAGAGGAAGCGGCCTCGGTATAATTGAGGTACCCGCATAAATCTAGAGTAGGTTGAGGTACCCAACATAACTCTAAAATAGTCTGAGGTACCCCGCATAGTTCTGGAGTAGCTCGAGGTACCCCGCATAGCTCTGAAGTAACTCGAGGTACCCCGCATAACTCGAGGTATTCCGCATAGCTCGAGGTACCCCACATAACTCGACCCACATAACTCGAGGTACCCTCCGTAATTTGAGGTACCTGATAGGTCGGACCCAAGAAAATCCTCTAAAATTCGCCACGAGAAGCGTCTCCATCACTTGAAGGATAATGGTCGATTTGGTTAGAATCAAATATCAAAATAATGTACTGAAAGGTGGTGACAGCTGCCTACTACCTTTGCCAAAAAGTGGTCCCACCTTCACGATAATTCACGGGATACCTGACCACTCAAAGACACGCCACGTCCCAAAATGATGAGATACGCCGCGAACACCTCCTTAATTCCCAAGCATGCTCCCCTAACGGTCCAAAATAATAAAAAGGTAAAAGGACAGCCAAGAACCAAGGAAAATCCGCCACATGGCAGTTAATATACTTCATATATAAAGGTGCCTAGGTTTTATTCTCCGCAACTTGGATTCACTCATGAGCACTCACACTCCACAAAATAAGCTTTCTTCAACTTCAAAACTCAATTTACAGAGGGCTGGCAAGCTCTCTTTACCTTAAAAAGCTTGAGTTGTTAACTTGAACGTCGGAGTGTAAACGCCGGGGTACCCCGGCTTCACCTCTAACCTCAGTTTCACTGTTTTGCAAACGCAAAGCTCATTCCGAGGAACGTTTTCTCTTGGTTCAAACCTTCCTCCATTGTTACCACATTCCACACTCCTTTTTACCTCCTTTGATTTTAGAAACACCGAAACGCACAACAACTTAACGAGGTACCCTGTTTCTCCGAAAATATAAATTTATTGTTCTAAATAGATTTTCCTTTTTCTATCCCCCAAAATTTGTCGAAAACAAGACACTTACTCGTTAAATTTGAAGATGGCACTGTTCTCTTTATCTTAAGCTGTACTTTACATTGACTTTGTTCTTCCCTTGAATTTCAAATGCTAGCACGACTTTGCTTCTCCATTTTTTTCTCCCAGGTTTTTTCTGAGACTAGATCTTGCAGTTACTCTTTTAATACGTAATGCAAAATACTGCATCTCTCCATTGCCCTGTTCTTTTCTTTTGCCAGTAAAAAGAAAGGTCCTCAAGCTATATTCACTGATTCATATATGGTAACTACGTTTTAGATTCTTTGTTTATGCATCTTGAGATTTGTGGACTACTACTGCTAGTTTCATTTCTGATTGCTAGAATATGGTTCTTTAACATGAAGTAAAGTTTATGATGGAGTATATGCTCACAGAGACATCCTTGAATTAGGAAAGGATACAAAGACATCAAAAACTTGTTTCATCTTGGGAATATATTGAAGACCGGGGAGGATACTTTTGAGGACTTGGATGTGGTCAATCACTCTTCTTTGGGGAATAGAATGCCATTTTCATCTGTGGGTGTGAAAATGTGCCTTTTGATATCTGACCTGCCACGAGTAAAGTAAAAGCTGACACATCTGCTTGCATTTTCCATTAAATGTAGGTAATGTATCGATATGTTGTTCCCTTAGTGTCGCATCTTAAGGCAATGCTTAGCAATCGCAAGTTCAGGAGAGGCAGCAAAGAAGAGGTTGATGAGCTTTTATGGATTGACAAAGCAGAGTTTCCTGCAAGGATAGTGTATTGTTTTGGCATCTCTCATGAAAATCCGGGTACATTTATTCTGACATACATATGGAGCACAAGTCCACACCATGAGTATATTGGTCCGTATCCCAGAGGATTTAATATCCGGAAAAGGATGTTTAAGGACATCGATAAGCTTGTGGCATATTTTCAGAGGCATATTGATGAGCCTCAGGTCAATTAGATCAGTTGCTGCTATGGTGGCAATGAGAAGCCCTGCGACAGGGGGATTTTCTGCAGCATCTATGGGTAGCGGCTGTGGTGCTCAAGATGGGCATCCAAGTGGATTACTGTCACCGCCTTAGGCCTTGTAGGCCGATGCTTGGTTTGGGGCAGAAACCCGGTGACAACTACCACGGCCGTATGGGGAGCCGTGGTTATGGTCGAGGTTACAGCTCCAAACATTGATAGGCAAAATCATTATTGTGATAATACTCCTAAATGGGATTCAGCTAATTAGTCAGGGAATGATAACTGGGGCAATTTTCCAGGTGCCAAAGTTCAAAATCCTGCTGGCAGGGAAGCTTTCTGAGGTGGTAACGAGGTAGAAGCTTTCTGAGGTGCTTTCCATTTTACTTGTGTAAATTGCTCTAGCCTGTAGGTTTAGGTGATTGGTGAAGCTGCCAGGGCGCTTTGCATTCAGTTTCGGAGAATTGAAATCACATTCAAACCATGCAAATTAATTCGGTTTGGTTTGTACTTTTTTTGTTAATGAGCACGTTGGTTTTTGGTTTTAGTCCTAGATTATCATTTAATATAATAACCCACATCCAGCTATCATTTATGATCTATGTACTAAAATGTGTGTTCTATTTTTTTTCTCAATTTTTTAATATTGAAAATTTGTAAATTAAACCGAACCAAACTGAATTTATAGATTTTCTTTCTTGGATGATGGAATAATGACCTTTAGAAATCTTTCTACCCTTCAATTGCCAATTTGGCATCGCTATTCATATTTTCCTTTGCATGTAATTTATGGTGTTATAGTTGAAAGGTTTTACATGATATCAGCTATCGATCAATTCATAAATACTCACGAGCTCACAACTACGACATAAGCTATTAATTAACTTTGTTAAGGAGTTTAGTAGGAAAAAAAATGTTAAATATTGTTCGGGTCAGTTGGTTTAACTATCTTTTTTTTTTTGTTTCTTTTTTTCCAAAATAGTGAAGGATATGGAGTTATGATGTCAAAAAAATTTTAGAGCTCAAAAAGAGAGGGAGGGAATATTGCTAGTTATATTTACCAGCATTAATAGTTTAAAAAATAATCAGACAATAGCTTGACCTTCTTGTACATTTTAAAATCAAATTTAAGTATGGATTAATGATTGAGGTTTTATTTATTTATTTTTAATGAAAGCTATAAAACACGAACAAGATAAATTAAAAGTCGTAATCACAGAAGAGTAGAAACCGGTCAACAAAATTCGATTCGTCTAAAGGCTGCTAAAAGAACTAAACAGAATAATGACAACCACTAGAGACATTTTATTTAATTTTATATTATTAGGCTTAGGTCGGAAAGAAGGTTAATTTGGTAATACAACATAAACAATTTTTAGTTTTGTTTAAAAAAAAAAAAATGCTTACATCACCTAAATCTTCATTGTATCTTTTCATAAACTAAAATAATAACTTTGCAAGTGTAAATGTGGCGGATCGATCGTGTATACCAGGGAATATAATTAGGGATGTTCTTAAGTTTAACTAGTTGTCTAACTCAATTAATTCAACACTAAATAATTGATTTTTAATTTTACTTTTTATTATTCAAAAGGATTTTGATGTAAAATTTTTGGTGGTATTGTGCCATGCATCTCTTTACTTTATTTTTTAGAATGAGAGTTTAAATATTTTTATGTATTGAAAAACTCATTCTAAATTCAAGTATTCAGACTATACCATTATATATAATTAATTTAAGAGTTTAAAAAGCTAATTTTATATAAAGTAAAATTATTTAAACCCATTAAATAATCATTAAACTTATTTACTAAATAAACTAACTACTAAAATTTAAACTTTTCAAATTTCACTCTATAAAACCTACATAAATGCCTAATATAGCCTTACTGAATAGAATTATAATTAAATAGAATTCTAGTGAGCCCACCATTTTGGTCTCTTCTTCTTTATTTATTTATTTACTTCTTTATTATGTGTTTTGTATCCTTTTATTTACAGTTATGAATGGCCTAAAAAGGGAGTAATGAGACCAGCCACCGTCGATTTGGTGTTTGCAACACAAAGAATTACATAGCCTGGGCAAAAATGTTTATTGCTTGCATCACAACATCAGCGAAAGAAGAAATTCACATTATATTCACCAGGCCAATCATACAAACATTAGTTTTCGTCCAAAAGAACAACTAAAGCAAGCACTCTTAATATATATAATAGATCTTAAATGATCGAATAAAATTCATTTTTTAACTTGATTTTAATTCTTTTTTGTTTCAGCAACTCTCATGATTCAAGAGAGAGTATTGGGTGC
Organism: Citropsis articulata; assembly: GCA_030449925.1. Lineage (NCBI taxonomy): Eukaryota > Viridiplantae > Streptophyta > Magnoliopsida > Sapindales > Rutaceae > Citropsis > Citropsis articulata. The sequence continues at coordinate 163,567 of JASUUH010000204.1, forward strand.
AGAGAATATTTTGATGAGTTCAAATATCTCTAACCTTTTATATAGGTAGAATAAAATTAACATACACACAAAAATTATTTAAGAAAATCAATTATAAAAGTCGGTAGGACATTAATAACATTTTATTATATTGATTATTGACTCGAGAGTCTTCTTTAATTGGATTTAACATTTTATGCACAATAGTCGAAAAAATTGCTGTACAGACTGACATAGAAGACAAAATAAATAAATATGACAAAAAAACTTAAATTTCCAATACATCACACGACACATGTTACATGTAGTACTAATATTGGGCTAACAACACATGCAATGGCCATCTCTCAAAATTAAGCATGCCGTAAATTGATATTGAAATAATACTCTACTATTCTTGCATATTATATCATATAAGAGTGAGATGGTCATAACCAACGGAATTATCAAATAAACTCATTTATTTAATAAATTTATTATTAAAATTTAAAAAATTACCTTTTAATCAATAAATCCAATTTAATACCAAAATACCTTTATTTAACTTAATAGTCAATAGACCCAAAGAAAAAAGGGCTAAAAAAAAAAAAAAAAACCAAACCAAACTAAGATTGGCCGTCTTTATCTCTTACGGTTAAGCCTTTTCTCTTTTAGCTCTTTCCGCATCGGGCTTCAAATAACGACTAAATCTATCTGCACTTCGTGCTAAAGGCTAAAAAGACTGTCCTGGATCGTCTCTCATTTGTCTCCACATACATATAGCATCGAAAAACAGTCTCATTTTATCTTTTTACCTACCAAAATACCTGCCTTAAACTTGTGATCTATCTTGTCCTTTTCACTTCAACATCAGTTCCTCACTCCCACATTTACCTTCAAATTGTTTATCTAATTTGGCTTTTCAATCTTAAATCCGATTTACTCATCTAGATCTTAAATTTCATAAAAAAAAAAAAAAAAAAAAATTCTCAGTTTTTTTGGCCCCATCTGGGGCCTCTTCAAAACTTGCATTTTCATGCTCTTTCCGGCCAAATTACCACTTCATTCTGCAAAATTTCAAAATTTTCTTATCTGGGTCTGCTCCAAAACTTTTATTTGTTCATTGGCGCTGTCAAATCGTCTTATTTGTGTAAATTATTGTGCGAATGGCCAAATAGAAAAACCGCGTTTGGCTGTTTCAGTGCATGTTTAAAGCTCTTCTGTACCTCATTGTCACATCACTACATTGGCATGACTTTTTTGATTTGTGTAATTTTTTCTTTTAATCAAATCAAAATCAATCTTAAAAACTTCATTTTCTCATCTGGGTACTGGCTTTCCTCCAAATATCCGAAAGCTTCAATCTTTGAGGAAATTTTCACTTTTTCGGTTGATTTATATGTATAACCGTGTGGTGAATCTGTGGAGTTTTTGGGTTGAATTGCAAATAATTGATTATGTCTTATTATACACCTAGCTGCTGCTCTTCACCACCAAAATCTCCGTCTGCTTCTGCTGAGCTGAAGGTCTATCAAGCTTTCATTTTTTCCGTGCCAATTTTCTTCACTTTCATCCTTCTTTTGCTCTTCTACTTGTTCTATCTTCGCCGCCGGAGAGTTGATTGGTCTTCTCTTCGAATGAGAACTTCTTTGCATACCAACAATGTTGACGAGATCTCTAGGGTAAGATCATTTTTTGGCTTTCATTTATTTTTTTAATGTTTTTAATTTTATTTCTGTGTGCCTATACCTATGCTTGTTTTTGTCTTTGTAAGGCTGAATTGGGATTGAAAAAAGAGCTGAGGGAGATGTTACCCATTATCATATACAAGGAGAGCTTCTCTATTAGAGATACGCAGTGAGTGAGCTTTCTGAGAATTTTTTTAAATTCTAATTTTGTTTCATTTAATTTTGCTTAGATTTATTTATTTTATAGAAAGTGTGGCATATCCTTTGTTGCTGTATCTATGAGCACGTGCGAATATTAAGCTTTCTTTTTTGTTTATGTTTTGCTTACAGTGCATGTTAAACCCAGTAAAAATTTAAAGAAATTGTCGATTTTGGTCCAATCGGTTCAGTCTTAAGTTTTGTGAGCTTACTACAGTGATTCTGTCAATATTTCAAAGGTTTTAAAAAGCAATTGAGAAAAGAAATCATTGTAAGAAATTTCCCAGTCAAAATTTGAGAAATCATATTCATTTTTTTATTTTTGGATATATTAATAAGAAAAGGAAAAATGCAAACTATTTTGCTCAGTCAATGGCCTGTTAGTTTTACATGTTTTCATTTGCTTGGAAAGTTTATTAATAAACTTTTGATTGGACTGACTGTTTTGCCTTTATCCAATAAAGAATGGCATTTTTTCATAACCTCACTGGTCAACGGTATTGAAATGAAGCAAAAGAAGAAACCTCGTGCTGAAAGTAGAAGTAGAAAGTGTATCTTGACTGTATTTTGTTCATTGTACGTTGACTGATGAACGCATCATATTGCATTCAGTTCAATTAAAATTTTCAGAATTCGCTCATTGATTTATCTGGACACTGGGCTTCTCTAGTTTGCGGAAGGAATAAATTTGTGTTGTTGGTGGTTATCTAGAGGAACAGTTAATATGGGTGTAATGAGACAGAAACTTCAGTGGAAATTGAAGTGCAAAATGTATCTAGACATTATTTTGTTTATTGTTTGGTTGACTTTTGAATCATGGAATCATATTGCACCCAGTTCAATTAGAGATTTCAGGATTTCAAATTTTCAATTATATATTTAATCAATGACTTATCATGGCACTGTTCTTCCCTAGTTTCAAGCAATACTTTTGTGGTGTTATTGATTATCTATAGGAATAATTGATATGGAAAGTATAATGAGACAAAATTATTGTCTTTATTGAGGTTCTGAAGCCGAAAGCAAATTTATATCAGAACCATTATATGTGCAAGGATTACTGCAGCTAAATGGTTCTGTAATTAACTAGTGGATGGTGGTTGGGCAATGAACACTGAAATGTAGTTTAATGATTCGGAAAAGGGAGGGAATGGTTTATTAAAATATCATCATATACCGAATTGTGGGAGAACTACTACTTTTGATAATTTAGATGTTTTTGTGGTTAATGATGCACATCCCGAGACAAGTTAAGATCCACAAGCAGGAGCAAGCAGACATAGATTTGACAAGAGGTTTGAGAAGTTTTTCATCGAACTTTTAATATGCCTGGAAGTACCCAAAATGGAAGATTTGATAATTGTAGTTAGCACCATTCCTGTTCCGAAGGAGGAAGAATTTGGCGATTCTCCAGGGCAATGAACCCAGTTTAATATGACATAATTCTAGTAGCCTACCATACAACATGAAGAAGCTTTTAGCCTAAATGCTGAGTGTACATAACTTTAAGAGTCCTATAAATCTTCATTTAGAAAGCCAAGAGAGACTGGGGTTAAACAAGACTACAGCTCAGCTCAACACGGTTCCTATTCTAGATATTATGAAAGTAATGTTCTGCTTTATAATCTAGTTATCTATTGCTGCAAACTAACAGTTCAAGCCTGATTGTACTAAGTAAGACTATCACATGTGTCTAGCCAGGAACTAATTTAGTCTATATTGAGCAATAGGAACAAAGAAACAATTGAAGACTTCTCTTTTATCTTGTGATACTTGAGACTGCCCCAAGCTGACAAATTGAACTTCCTCATGTTATATCTTCATGATTAGATAATTGCTTCTTCAAATACTTTATGTGCTCAGTCAGAGCTGCGACCTGTGGTAATTTGTCAAGAGTACAACATGTTCTACATATCATGAACTAGATTTCAGTTCTTTCATGAGACACCTTGTTATATATGCAGATGCTCTGTATGCCTTGCGGACTACCAAGCTGAAGATAAGCTTCAACAAATTCCTGCATGCGGCCATGCATTTCACATGGATTGCATTGACCACTGGCTTACCACCCACACAACATGCCCTCTCTGCCGCCTTTCCCTCCTTGCTCCTACTAAAGCTCCCGGTGAATTATCTGACATCCAACAAGAAACAAATCAAGAATCTTCTGTCACAGAAAATGCTGACGGTACATTCGATCAACGAAGGTCCGAGGCTTATGAAGAGCCACAAGCTGTAGAACATTCAGAGTCAAGGAATGAAGATGGTAGTACTCTCCAAAATAGTCCAAAAGAACAAGGAAGAAGCTCCCATTCTCTTGATCATGAAAGAGAAGTTAGGACTCAAGGAATGAAACCGGAGAGCATGAGCGGAGCAGAAGAATCCCAGGTAATTTGTAATTCTTATTGTGTATGCGTTACTGACCCCTTTGCCACAACTACTACTTCTGAAGATTTTTGTTTTTATTTTAGTTTTTCAGAGGCACAAATTTTCTGTCATTATTGAATCAGTTAGTTTTGATTTATGACTTGCTATTTAATACATCTTTTTGGATTCTTTTTATTTTGTTAAATCGTAAATATTTTGATGGTTCCTGAAATTAGTGTGGTGGTTTAGAAGTGAAAAGACTGATTCTGAAGCTGAATGACGTTGAGATGTTGACATTATGGTGAAACCTTGCCTGTTCAAGATTCATGGGACTAATGTATACCGAATGGAAGTGGGATTCTTAGTTGCTAATATTTTTCTGCAATTATAAGGAAAGATCATCATGCAGAAACCTCGAGTTAGTGATTAATTAACCATATGCTTCTCATATCATAAGAAAGTTTTCATGTTTGCTGGTAAAGAATGGTAAATCATGAACACACCTGAGAAAAAGAAGTGGTGAATCATGAAGGCCATTTTCTCACTTTATTTAGTTCTTCAGTCCATTTGTCGGGGATTCAAAAAGCCAAAGCCTTCTAATTTTATTTTTTTAATTTAGTTACACACGCTCGGTTATCATACATTGAAATATATAGTTATAATCTATGGCACTTTGTGTTAATGACATGTTTTGCTTTTGTGTGAACCAGACTTGACACTGAAGTCCCCATGATGGATCCAAACACCATCGTGCACACCATTCTTTGCCCCGGAACTGGAACAGCATGAAGCTTCGGTAATAACAAAGCTTCACGAGATTTCCATGCCCAATATTTGTTTAACTGGGAAATGTGACATAAACATATCATCACCACGCAGCTGCTTCTTTTGCCGTTACCATCCCCATGCACAACTGCTGGAGAAATGAGTCAATGGCAAGGAGTTATGGATGAAAATTAGTGTCCAAAATTAAAGGAAGAGCCCTGATGAATGCTTCAGTATGATTCTGGGTTACCAGTCTTCCTTTAATTTAGCATAGTGAGTGACTTGTAGTGTTGTGTTGTATTTAGTGGAACCTTTTTTAGAGGCAGTAGGTGCATTCTACACTGTAATTTATATGTAACATGAGCACTATACATAATTAAACGAAAGTATATACTGAACTTTCTTTTAGAACTTTGAAACTAGTTGGGAATTTATCAACTTCTTGCCTTCAATTCAGCTTATTTTATTTATTTTTTGCATCAACCGTCCTATGATCCTACAATCAATTCTGTGAAAGTATTTACCAGTAATTTTTCTCATGGATTTTACAAATTTACATTTGGACAATGATTTTTTTAACATAAAATTTTACAAATTTTACATGTCATGTTAAAATCCTCACGCTAGGCTCAATACCTTATAAAAAAAATTAATTTTGTTCTTTGTACATTAATTGCCACGCGTATTTTCCTTTTTATGTAAAACAAGAAAATAAAATGATTTTTTTTCGCAAAAATAAAATTGACAAGTAAAATTTAAAAATTGACCACTAAAGTTTACTGATTGGTGAAGTCAAAGGGTCAACACAACACGCGAGCAATATTATCTATATTTTATTTTACAGCGTTAAATTTATTTACGTAGTGTATATCAAAGTCTTCTCTCGTTTGGAAGCTCTTTGTTTCGTTGTTTGTACTTTGTAGTTTAGTTTAGCTTTGGTTTCGTTTCATTTTGTCTGATTCTCAAGATCAGTTTCTTTTCTTTTTCATTTTCGGAGAAGAGGCAGCAACAGGTAATGGTTCTTGCAAAACCCTTTTCATGATCTGTTTGTTTGCTGATAAATTTTCATATAAAATGAACATTTAGCTTCTTTTCTTTGTTCGTACTGTCGATTTTGGTTGTTTTGCCCCCAAAAAAACTCGTTTTCTTTGCTTACGTCACCATTGATTTTGCGTTTTTTTATATCTGGATCTTTGATTTTACTTTGAATCTTATGTTTATTTTGATTTCTGGATGGTAGTTTAAGGTGGGTTTGGGCGTTGATTTCAAAAGATTTGAGTTTATCTAGAAATTCAGCTGATAAATTATGATGGGTTTTGTGCCAGATTTGAAGATGGTAACATTAGTTGTCTGACTTTTCTTTTAATTAATAATTTTGCAGTGGCAAAAAATGCAAAGTGGTTGTAGTTCAGTTGCTGTGTTTTATGTGGTTGATTGTGAGAAGCCCTAGAGTGGCATGAGGGACTTCATTCTTGAATTTGAAGGCTTAGCTGAAGGGCTTTGCTGGTATCTTCTAGGGGCGTTTGAATTTGTTGCTGAAGAAGTTATTGCATTTTGTTTAGTCTTGGGCATCCTGTTGGAGGAGCTACTCAGGTTCATTTTGTGCCAACTCTTTATATTAAAAAGCTGAACTATAGATTGAAGAAAATAAAACTTTTGTTTTCGAAGGTGAAATGAGTGAATTTGTGTAAAGAATCTTGTTTGTTCGGCTGAATTGGTTGTAGACTTAGTCTAGTTTTAGATATCGTAGTAATGGGCTCTATTCAGAATACTGTGCATTACTGTTCTGTATCTAGGGGTAATCGTTCTCTGTATGTATATAGTGGAGGCGATCATGAGATCGAGAATCTGGCTACCTTGTGTCTGGAAAGGACTCCGCCTTTCCACAAGTGGTATTTTGAGACTGTTGGTAAAAGGATTTATGGTTTTTTAATTGAAGATGGGTATGCTTATTTTATGATTGCTGATGAGGGCCTAGGAAATCGGGGTGCTCTACAGTTTCTAGAGCATTTGAGAGATGAATTCAAGAAGGTAGCTAAAAAAGGTTCGAGAGGAAGCTTTTCAGGGATGAATGCAATCGGTGTACAAGAGCAGCTGGTGCCTGTAATCCGCCGATTGATTACTTCATTGGAAAATGTTTCCCAAAGCAGAGATGATTGGAAAGCTGAAACTCCCTTGTCTGATCGTGTGGGCCTCTCTCCATCGCCAAATAATGCCAATGGACAAACAGAAGTTGCCACTTCTACAAAAGCCCCATTGTTAGGAAAGCCTGGCAAGCAGGAGAAGAAGAAGGCAAAGGATCATGTGATTGCGATGAGAGATGTTGAGTTGGAGGAGCACCGGAAATCGACAGATAGAGTCAAATTTGATTCAGCAACTTTGGAGTCTAATAGCCAGAATGGAGCTGGTTCTTCAATCTCATTGCAGAAGGATTTGAGTTCAATGAGGATAAGATCAAGTCCGCAGTGCATTCAAAAGAAGTGGTGGCGCCAAGTAAGGATTGTTCTCCTCATTGATGCCGCTGTCTGTTTGATATTATTTGTGATTTGGTTATCCATCTGTGGGGGTATTGCATGCTTTCGTTGATAATTCCAAATTAAAGTTGTCGGTTTGAAGTTTAATGACTCTGAAGACTGCATTCCGTGAAGGAAATACGCAAGTTATCAATCTTTTGATGATTTAAAATCCATCCGAGGTATGTTCTTCAAATTTACGCGTCCAGCAAGCATGATATCTGGGAAATTCCCTGTATAGTTTCATCTTGTTAATGCATATTTACCCGGAAATCTTTGTGAGTTATTAATATCTTGTTGGGATGTTCTGTGCCACTTCCTACACTTGCGTGGATTGTGCTGTTGCCAATACATTGTGAGATTTCCGAAGTCTCTTCATCTCTATCTTGATCTTTCTCTTTTCCATGTATAAAAATTTACACCTTCAAACATCCTTTGTGTAATGTGTGTAATGTTTACCAAATCCATAGTCGCTGTTTTAATCACTTATCGTAAACAATATGATTAACAATATGATCAAGTCTCCTTCCAATGTGGTTTTTTATTTTTATTCTTCTGGCCAAAGCCACAAAGGCATTTGTTCGCAGCGTGCCGTGTGAATCATCAGTGATCTTCAGCGAATAAGAGCACAATTGATTTGCATAATAGGAGGGTAAATACTAAATAGCATGCACTCTCATTTATATCTCCTAATTTTTTATTTCCTAGTTTATTTATTCTCTCCGTCTCTTTCTCTCTTTAGATCTTTATCTGTGTGCGTGTTTCGAATTTGTCTTTCTCACGAGTCACGTGTCTAGCTCTGTAAACGGGTTGGATACAAATTGAACGGTGGTTTTCTCAAACCCGTGTCCACTAATGTCCATTACCCGTTAAATTTGGGTAATACCAAACCCGTCAAATACCCACCACTTGCTTGTTCTAGTTTGACCGTACGAATTTGTACATCACTGTCTATATATAAATCAACATCACGGAAGCCGACGTCAAGCGTAACTGTCATCTTTAACCTTTCGCATCTCTTGCATAAAGAAAATTAGAAAAAATATGTGAAGAAAATTCTCTTTGAGAAACCACCAAAAAAAAGCCACTTATTAACATTTGTTTATTTCAAAAGAGTCAATGTATTGGTTCTTATGGTTTCTCTCATAAAATTAATTTTTTAAAAAAATTTATTAATTTTCTCTTATTTCTTTTCGGGTTCCCGCCAAGGAACTTGAAAACCCGAATTTGTTCTTAACTCTTTCTGATATCTCATGAACAATAATATAACAGCACTTCCTTTTTTCATTAATCAATTAATCCTTTTTTCATTAATCAATTAAAAAAAGAATCATAGAAACCTCAATTAGAAAAGCAAAAGTAAGAAAATAAAACAATGTCTGATTAGATGAAAAAATTATTGGCATGAACTTATTAGAACGGTTGCTTTGGTTTTCGTAGTATTGAGACCTGCTTCTCGGTAATCTTACTAATTTTGTCCTGCAACCTGTCCACTTCTTGGAGCGATTTCTCGACGCTTTTATTTTTCTTTCTTCCCAATATTTTCATCACAGCCTCTGCCGTCGCCTTAGTCTTCTGATTCTCCCGTTCCTCCTTGACTTTCTGCAACGATTCAAATGTCTCTGGCTTCAATATTTGTTTGAGCTTCTCCATGTTTGATTTTAACTTTCTGTTCCCCTTTTTCTTTTTTTCTTTTTTTTTCTGAAAGAAAAAGAAAATTTTGATTGCTTGTATTATTATGTGCGTTCTTCACTCATTATAGAGTTGATTGTTTATTTACAATATATAGTAGCGGGATGAGTCCTCCTTGTAGAACTAGGATAGATTTTAAACGTTGCATTTAGATTTTGTTTAGGAAAAGTCATTATTTTCTTTAATGTCGTATTTTTTTATTGCACCTCACTAAAATGAAAGATTGGTTTCTACAATTAGTGCACTATTCAGGAAACTGAATGTTTGTAGATTTATTGGTCTAGAATGGCCCCCCAAAAAAAAAAAGGTTAATATATCTTTTTGTTATTAATGTTGTGATATTTGTGTAAATCCGATTGCTATTTAGGAAAAACAATAATTTTGTATCATTTAGGCATTTAGCACAGGAATTTAACTAGGCAACCATGTAACTAAATTAAGGTATTTGTATAATGTGCATGTGTAAGTCCTTTTTCACGCCGATCCTAACATTAAAAAGTGGTCTTGGTGAATTATATAATGGGAAATTATCAGCCATGTACCCTTAAGTGTCACCGGTATCAAACGTACTACAACACTTTTCACTAGACACTCAGATACTAAGTTGACAAAACACACCATTCCGTTAATGTCAGTCATTGAATCATAAGGGTAATTTAGTCTTTTTAAACTTTGATTAAATAAACGACATGTCATTCCATTTACCTAGTAAAAAATGACATGTCATATAATATATATTGATAAAAATGACATGTCATCCCATTTATCTAATAATTGTTAATAATTACTTAAAAAAATACTTTACAACCGAATCTACTCCTCCAAGCTCCAACTGAAATTTTTTATGATATAATATGTATAATTGTAAATAATATCTTGTTAACAAAATTTTTATGGTATAATATGGATATTTTTATAGATAATTATTAATAATATGTACCATTAATAATTTATATTTTTTAATAAAAAATATATTGTTAATAACAAAATTAAAAAAAAATTGTGTATTGAAAATTTATGTTAATTTTTAATGTACATTTATCTTTTTACTTCATTTTGAGTTTTAAGGGCAAAATAGTCAATTTACCATAATTCTGTTAACTTTCTAACGGCAATTAACGGAATAGTGATGATGTTTTGTCAACTTAGATCTGGTGTCTGAGTGAAAAGTGTTGTCGTTTGATGGGTGACAAGACATGGCTGATAATTTCCCTTATATAATTTAGTTAATGTGTATACACTAAATTCAAAGCATTATATTTTATAATAATTTATCACGCATGAATTTTTATTATATTCAGTAAATCTAAAATATATTATAAAACATTTTGTACAAAACTCAAATTAATACCACTTCCGAATTCATAATAATTTACTTGTACAGTTGATTGCATTTGATGAAGTTTCCACAAGACCATTAAGAGAATCGGTGCCAGAGGGAGCCTCGGGCTGAGTTGTTTATCTAAATAATAATTGGACAATCCCATAAAGTGAGAATTTATAATTTTTGGATTAGTCTTTTTGTTATTTTTCTCAAATATTTGGCATAAGTATTGGCAATTTGTCATACGCACGACAAACAATGAAGGGATGAGAAATAATAGTGGAGCACTAAAGACTCTAAATATGCAAATTCAAATACTAAACACATAATAAAATATTTTATAGATTAAAATCTTAAAAACAATGAGAATTTAATTAGGTTTTAAAAGTTGTATGCGTCCACACATAATACAATACTTTTTAATAAAGGATCTCTTATTCAAATATACTAATGATAAGTCTAAAAAATAAAAAATAAAAAATATGAATTTTAATGCAATATAAGACAAAATATACTATATTAGAATGCATGTTTTTCTTGTATCTCAAATGGTACCATTAGAAATGTTCTGCAGAGAGCCCTTTGAAATCTGAAATTATAATTTAGTGATAGTGCACATGGAATTACAATTGAGTTAATGTCTAATTGGACTTGTTACATCGATTCACATGAATGCAAATATGTGCATCTTAAATTCTAGATATAGGGAGTGTGCGTGAATTGTAATTTATAATTAATGTGTTCGTGGATCCAAATATTAAACACAAGCTTGAATATTATCACGTGTAGATCTAAACATTAAACAAAAGCATGACCGACTATACTTGACACAAACCTAAAACAATTCAAAAGATAAGTATTAAAACAGAAACTTCATGTTGAGTTTTATCAATAAAATTTGCACAACCTAAAGCCAAATTCTCTAAACCATCTAAATACAAGGTTCCACTTCCTTATTATTATGAGCTTGAAAATTTAATTTGATAGGCAAGAACCGAACAATAATATTATAGATAAGTCTTCCGGATCTCTTTATTCTTCAAATGCGATATGCATTAAAATAAAGACTCGTTAGATCATAGATGGACCATGAGAGAAGAGAAATAAAAAGTTAAAAAAGTAAGAAAACAAAAGCATTTTGTTTATCAAATACTCTAGAACAATAAGCAGTTATAAAATTGCATAGAACGAAATCATCAATTTGCACAATTGGGAGTTTTCCAAGTATCTCCTGCCTACCTTGGACTGTTTGATAAACGATCATCGTTTGTAAGTTGGACGCCAACCTTTCGAACAAGAGTTACCATTCTAGTATTTTTTAATTTTATACTTGAAAAAATTATTAAACACAAGTGATTAGATGCATACATTAAAATTTACAAATCAAGCTAGAAATTATACTTTTAAAAGAGTATTAAAATATGTATCATGACAACTCTTCGCACTGCTCTTCAAATGAGATATCCATGCAATAAAACAAGAGCTCCTTAGATGAACCAAGAGACGAAATTTAAGAAAAAATAATAGAAACTTCAATTAAAAATGCAACTTCATGTAATTTTTTTCCAAATTGCAGTTACAAATTGCAGAGACCGAACAAGCAGAAAAATATTAAGTTGAATGCGGAGTCTGATTCTTCTTCTCAATAAGCTTTTCAATTTCCCACTTTAACTTCTTCCCGTCATCTAAGCATATTTACGCTGCACGGAAGTTATCTTTATCAATAAATTTTTGAGCCTTATCGTTTTATTTTTAATCTGCCTCTAAAGTTTTGTCTTGCGTTTTTGGATTTCTTCATCTGTGAGGTCCGACTTGAACAAATTTTTTTTTGTTTTCTCGATCAACTTTCCAAGACGTATAGCTAACTTTTTGTTTAGCTTTTCTTTGGTTTCGAAAGAAAGATTTTATTGTATTATGTATTTATAAATAACTATAACAAAGATTTTATTTTTGGTAAATACGAAATCAGACCTGTACAAGCTAGCAATAAATTTCTCTATCCGAAAATAATTATTTCCTGTAATAGCAATTTGTGTAATTTACCATTTTTTTATGTACAAAAAAATTAACTTGCTGTATAAGTATCTAATGAACTTGTTAGTGCCCACTTTATTAGATGGGAAATTTAATATAACTGTTGTATTGTTTATAAAATCAGAGCTCAACAAGTCACAGATTGTTGATGGGATAGCATATTGCACATCGTTTTTATTTTTTTGGTTTCTCGTGATCACGCGGGCAATGAAGCAAAAGTTTCTTTCCATTTTTCTTATAATTCTATTTTATGGAAAGAAATTTTGTTTCCTATTTGTTCAAATTTAAATCTAGCCAAACACGTTTGAATATATATAGAGGAAAATTTAACTTCATTCAATGACTTTTTTTTTTTTTTAAATTTTGATGTTAGGGATGGGCAAAGCTCAAAATGATTTTTTCAATGCTTAATTCGAATTTTGATGTTTAGAAAAAAAAAAAAAAGGGATTTGAAAGCCCACTCATTGAAACCTTGGGCAGTTCAAAGCCCTCTAAAATACATATAGTATCACTAATAATTGAAAGATGCTAAATTTTCATTCAGCCAACAAAGTAATTTCCATAGAACAAAAGAACAAGTGTATTAAAAGAAAAACTAATTATTTATCACAAGATCCTCTTTTTGGGCAATAATTTTACACTCGATCGCATTATTCACTTTTATCTTTCACGTTACATAGTAACAACTAAGAGAATTGATTATTGAGGAAGATAAACTGCCTTCCTGCCACACCAATCGGATCATCTAATATCATTTTCAAATCATACTTATATTTAATGATAACAAAGTCCAAAAGATAATCTAAGTTGCTCTCACCATTTTGAATATCAGAAGCGCCCTTCTAAATTTTTCTTGAGCCAAATCTTCTGTTTTTATTTTCCCTTCCCTTTATGAATTTGTTAGAATCTACAAATATTATAATTTGGGATTTATAAGCCCTAGGGGTTTAGCCGAATAGTTTTCAAGTAGTTTTCTTTAGTTGACCCTTATTGCTTAAACCTTGAAGGAGGTAGGGAGCTAAAAAATCAATTTCGGACCTTTTCCAATCGTCACTCTCTGCTACCTTTTTCTTTTAAAAAAATTAAAAAAAAAAAAGATTTAAGGTCCTAGGGCGTCCGAATTCATACAATTAAACTACAATTCAGAGATCACTGAGTTTAGCTCCAAAAAATCTGTACTAACTAGGGTTGGGACCTCTAGTCCTCTACCCCACATATACGGAGATATATCTATACCATCCACACTTGTGGGAGGGGGATTAATTTACCACTAGGCCAAGGTCATAGTGACTTCTCGAGCAAAATCTGAACTGAAAATCTTTAAAAGCTCAAATGAGCTAAGATCAGGAGTTTGGAACTTACGCACCCTCAAATAGTCATTATGACAAGTAGAGATGGCAATGGCAAAAATACACTTGGGTCGGACTTGGGACTCACTATCCTGACCCTGACCGGGTATCTTCATAATATGCATCTGCAGTCTTGGCATTGACCTGATAAACCCTCTTAACCCTGGTTATTAAAAAAAAAGAATATAAAATATATATTATTTTAAATATTTATATTTATTTGACTCATTTATTACACATATATAAAGTTTTAAACACTTAAAGTTTATATTTTCATGTTAAATTTTATTAAAATAAATTTAAAACTTATAAAATTACCAAAAAATAAAAAAAATACACATATAATATTAAAAAATATAAAATCCGGGTACCCGGATAAAAACCCAGTAAAACCCGGCCCGGGCCCGGTTCCATCCGGGCAGGGTCCGGTCATTGCGATACCCGGACCCGGCCCGGGGTTTTGCCATCCCTAATGACAAGGTAAGTGGATGATTAAGAGGAGTATAATATGTTTCATCGATGAAGTCCTTGTAACCAGCAGAGCCATCTTCATTGAGTCGTGAAGATGAACTGAACATAATTTTCTTTACAGCAGATGTGGTATTTATAGTCGTTCTAACTATATTCATCCTTATTTTTTTTGGGTTTTTTTTTCGGCCGGGGGGGGGGGGGGGTGGTGTAGGTGTTCGACTTTCTTGAAGTTTATGCACTCGGAAATATCTAATGGCGCTGATGTTATATAGATTGCAATATTATTGATGATAAAGATAGATAGAGTTTGTAATAAAGTAAATTATGGTTAAATAAACGGTGTCAGGAATTTGAATGCAAAACTTTAGAAGCGAATCAAATCAATTGATTGCAATGAATTTTAATTTAGGGAATCAATTAAGCTATAGTCGATTTTCCATGAGTTAAATTTAAAATAAAGAGTTACTGTATTGGCTGAAGTACTATATACACGACTTTAATCAAGAGAAAAAAATGGAAATCATTCATCATTCCTTGATATTTGAAAGCATTTCCTTTAGTATATCTTTTTGTCCCTTAATTTATCCTGCAGCTGCAGAATGTTACTATATTTTTAGGCTACGATTACATCTATCGATAGATCACATGTAATGGAATTTCTTTTTTTTTTTTTTAAATGTAGACCATTGGATTTAATGGGATGATACTCATGTAAATTATTGGGTCGTTAAACTTATGTCATTTACATGTAAGGTATTAAAAATTATTAGATTTCATTTGAAAAAATTAGATTATAGGTCACAAATTAAGAATATGAAATATTAAATACAAGAATACATATTTCTTGAGGTAATTGGGATCATTTTATGTCATAAGGGCAAAATAGTTAAATAAAATTTTTGTTAAATCAACTTTAATGATTAAAGATGGTTAAAAAAAATTTAAGTAAGAAAAAAAATTATCAAAAGGACTTAACTGATTAATTGTACAAATATTTTTATTAATTTATATTTATTAAAAATAATATGAACTTATTGTAACTACCTGTAAGGAGGGGGTGGGCTTATACAAACAGTGGGGTAAAAATGTCCTCACCCTAGGCCAAATCCAAAATTTGTTCAGATATATCACTAATAATTGGAAGATTCTAAATTCTAATTTAACCAACAAAATTATAATTTCCACCGAACGAAGAAACATTGTAAGGGAAAAAAATTATTATTATTATTTAGCACAAGGTCCTCTTTATGGGCAACAGTTTTACGCACTCTATCAATTATTCATTGTAATCCTTCACGTTACATAGAAACAAATAGGAGACTTGATTATTGAGGGAGATAACCTGTCTTCCTACCACACTTGATTGAATCATCTAATATCATTTTCAAATCATACTTGTACTCAAATCCCTTCTCTTCAAGCTTCGTTCCACCCCATTTAATTTCCCTTTTTGGCACATCCAAATACCTGAAACAAAATTAATTTTGTCAATTAAATACTATACTTAAGTAAAGTGAGACCGAAATGTCATTCTTTGTGGACTAAAATAAAAATGGTGATGTAACACAGACGTCCATACTTCACAAAATAAAGACTTTTGCATAGTTGATTCCAGTTGGCCGCTAAATTGCTACAATTCAATGCTATACACTGCTAAGAGCTTTATTGGTAATATATACTTATACATTTTATACAATTGCCATACACCCACCCACCAGAGTCATTTAACATTGTATGGGGAGAATCAAATAATTTTTTATTGCCTTTATTTATCCAAGCAGGAAAATGGATATTGAGAGCTAAAGGGAAAATCAATTTTAATTTGCAGATATCTGTGATAAAAATTAATTAGCTACTTACTCTTGTTTGATGTGAAACTCAGGATAATTCTGTTGGAGGCAAGAGGCTATTTCCGCTGATGAAACAAAGACGTTTGTACAAAAGAATCTACCAGTCATTGAAGGTTTCTCCATGCAGAAGATGTGGGCTTCGCAAACATCATCAATGTGTACAAGTGGAAGCTTTCCAAGTATCTCTTCTGTATCCCTAAGGGTTTGATAAACGTATTCATTGTTTGTAAGCTGACACAGCCCTCCAATTACACTTACTGGGGTGCTACAGTAAGGTAGATTTGTGTCCCCTGCAACAACTCCCAGTGCTAGGGCTACCACCTCCAATCCATTGCTTCCATAACTCAGTAGTTCTTTTTCTGATTTCATCTTTGACTCTATGTATACCTATGATGATGACAATATTGTCCAAAAGTTACATCTAAATTGCTCTCGCTTTTTGAAGTTCAAAAGTGCAGATGCAAAATTTTGTGTTTTTAATAAAAACAAAATCACAAATATTATAATCTAGAATTTAGGCTTGGCCGAGTGATTTTCGATCATTTTTCTTTGATTGACCACTCAAGTTCAAATCTAAAAGTAGATAAGAGGTTAAAAAAATTAAATTGTGCTTTCCCACACCTAAATTTTCTTTTAAATAATAATAACAAGAATAACATGGGATTTAGAAGGTCAAAATTCATTTATTCATGATTTCAACCCAGAGATCTACTGAGCCTAGTTTAAAAATCTGTAAAAATTAAAGACAACTACCTATATATATATATATAATCTCAAGTGTGTCCGTCCTTATTTTCTTCGTATAGACAAGTTATTAAGCCATATGGTTTAATAGTGTGTCCACATTAACTCTATTAAATCATATAACTTATTAACATATTCACATGAAAATACAAATACGAGGACGCTATATCTATCCATACCACATCTATGGGAGGAAGATTAATTTATTTTTCAATCTCTGTGAGGGGACTCACGTTGGTGCGTACAGCAACCATTAGGCCGAGGTCATCATGGCTCCTTGAGAAAGCACAAGATGTTTAAGAACTCAGGAAAATTAAGATCAGTAGCAAATTTACGTACCCTCAAATACTCATTATGACAAGTAAGTGGGTGATCAAGAGGAGTATAGCATGTTTCATCGATGGAGTCCTTGTAGCCAGCAGAGCCATCTTCCTTGATTGGCGATGCGCACAATACGCTGGCCGTGTATACTAGTCGCTTCACAGTTCCTGATTTCGCACAAAAGCTTGCAATCTTCTTGGCAGCACCCACGCAGGCTTCAACAACGTTTTTGTACTGTATGAAAAATCATCATCAAATTTGACTTATAGGAACAGTTAGATCCCAAAAATTTTATATACTTATATTATGATGGCAATATTGAAAATATTATTAATTGTGTGTGTTGCAGGAGGCAAGCTAATTACCTGGTAGCCCTCAATGTGTTGCAAGGGAGTGGCCACATGGAAAACAAAATCACAGCCTTGGATTGCATTTTCAAAAGTATCAGGATCATATATCTCAGCTTCAAAAAAAATTAATCTTGTCTCGGCACCAGGGAGGCTCTTAAGTAGATCAACTTTAGATTTATCTTCTGCAAATGATTATTGAAATTAAGATTAATTTAACAAGGAATTAATGTAATTGATGACAAAATTTAAGAAGAAAAAGAAAAAAGAGAGATACCCAAGTTTGGCCTCAGTGTTGTATGGACAATATAGCCTTTATCTAAAAGCTTTTTGATAAGCCAAGAGCCAACAAAACCTTCACCTCCAGTGACACAAACCTTGAAATTGCTTTTCTGATCCATTAATACTGTAAATTAATGATCTATTTGTGTGCTTCAGCAACACTGACGTTTAGAATCTACAATTTAAATTATATATATATGAATTATTTCTAAGGGCCTATTACTTATGATCGCCATGTTTGAAATTATTATATGTAGGAGGTTCATGCATTCCATTTGCTCTTAACGGAAATGAAATATATTATTTTTATTTCTTGTACAATTTTGACAGAGAAAGCAAAAAGTAGTGTGCCCAAGTAATGAAATATTATAATCTTATATTAAACAAAAAAGGATATATCAGCAAGCAACTTTATATAGTGTATTTTGGTGCTTACAATAAAAATGCATATTCTATTGCGTAGCAATCTTGACTTCCATGAAAGTAGCGGCATCTTAATTTTTGCGCTATCGTTTTTTAAGAGTGTGATTGCAAAATTTTTAGATAATAATAATGTAAATTTAACTGAAAGGAAAATGCTCTTAGTTACTCAATTTGAGATAGTTATTTCGTCTTATTTGTTTTGTTTATTTATTTTATGACGAAGAGTGAGTAAAGTGCAAATCATTTTTTTTAATCCCTACGTTTTTTAAAATTTAAATCCGAATAATCAACTAAAAAATAAAATTACCTGAAAATTATTCAGTCAAAATCTTAAGCATAACATGTTACGCAGTTAGTCCTTTTATTTTCATTTAAGCCTATTTAATTATTTTTCAAACTTTCAACTACTGTACTGCTCACTCGTACTTCCACAACAATATCCATGCCGCAGGCCCAAAAAGCTCTGATCCGTACAGAAACATAGACATCTTTGGGCCAACTAAGTTGTAGAGCTCCACTTGTGTCAAAATTAACTTTAGTTAGCTACAAATTCTTTTTTTTTTTTTTTAAATAATGACGTACGTACAGTAATTAGTATAATCAATATTAAGAGGAAAAAAATTCTTACAGTGAAATTGTCTTGTCCTACAGTAAAATTATTTTATTCTGATGGTATACTAACCATAGTAACAATATTGTTACTATTTTTTTTTTCAATTTCAATCATATCAAGGCTCATAATCTCAAACCAATCTAATTAAAAAATAAAAATAAAAATTAAGGATTCCTTATGTTACGTTTAACGTAACATACACCCACACATAGCAATAGTACTTATTGGTAAGCCCGGCTACTGTTGCTGTGTGTGCTAAGCTATGTTAAACGTAACTTAACATCTGCCGAACATTAATACTACTCTAAGTTTCTCGCATTACATTACTATTACAAAACCATAACCGAACAAAGTTAACTTTAGTTACAAGCAACAAGCTCTTTAGAGTTAGAGGCTGCCACAATTGTAGCGAGTATGACCGAAAGGGTCCCTGTAGCGAACAGCCACAAGGCCAATAATAATGAGCTTCAGTAACGTTGATGAAGTTTCCTGAAGTGAACCAATAAGGTAAGCTTGAGCAGCCAATCCAACCAGCTTCATTCTTCTCTCCTTTATATATTCGTCCAATGCATCTTCAATTTTCTCATATTGCTGCATATTATTTCATGCCGAGCATCTAGCCAAAACAACTGCATCTTCAATTCCGGCGGAGCCACCCTCGCCGAGAAACGGAGCCATCACGTGCATGGAGGCTCCGGCCACCGTCACGGTACCTTTTCGGAAGCGGCCTAGTATATGTCCCATGGTGCGCGTTACGTAAAATGTGTGAATGACAATGAAGAAAGGTCACAGTTCTTTACCATTTCTGATTTTTCAACTTGAAAATTCTTGATTGTTTCTAAAGTCAAGCTTCTGATTAACTCTGGATTTTTCAAAGCCATTGAATAAACTTTAGGATCCCATCGATGAACTACAAACCAAAGTACCAGCTTATCATTAATTGGGATAGTTCCACACAAGATGTGGTCATTTCTCATTCGGACAATTTCTTGGGGAAGTCCATGGCCATTTGGGTAATCTGTAAATCCTCTAACGGCACACGATGCAAAAGCCTTCTTTGGCTTTAGCTTCAGAAAATCTGCAACTACTGAGCTGGCTCCATCACATCCGATCAGTATCTGTCACATGATTACAAAAATAAATCATGGACAGTCGGTCATACAATGTCCAATTATGAAAATATTAAAGAGACACAGGGTGTTGACAGAGTATTCCTATAAACAAGGTAAAAACGATACTATCCGATTTATCTCGGTTAAGTGGCCAGAATCCTTCCCTCACAAATGTGCGGGAAGGGGTTCGAGCCCCCGCAGATGTATTGCAGAGGTTTAATTTATATTTCATGCTGGACTCAGTGAAGCGATCTTTCTCGATATGGGAGTTTGACGTCCCTCGAATATTTGAGAGGGTTTAAAATCTGAGCGGTGCTATATTAGAATTGATGTAAATGGGTCTCAGTATCTGTATGATTGTAAATATCATGAGCAATAATCTCCTCAAAAAACTCGTCAATCGGGCAGAAACTTGATTTAATTGATTTGGGTTATATGCAAAGTTTTGATTGGTTTCATTATGTCATGTTACACATTTCTGTATGATTTCTTTTTTGAATTTTTTTTTTTTTGAATTTTTTTCAAAATATTTAAAATACTGAAAGCTGGCTGAGACAAGTTGAAAAAACAATAATAACTTAAAAGTAGAATTTTTTCGTAAAGTGGGCAATATATATTCTTATTACACGACAAATCTGCGTGCGATCTTGTGTGCAATGGGGCGCTCTTATTGGAGAAGCCAACTTGTGAAGCCTAGCGACCACCAATGAGAGTGGACCACGTTATAGTCGTTGTTGTAGCGTGCAACGACGCGCATTAAATCGGTCTCGCAACAAATCATTAATTAAAATAACATCAAGAATAATGTAGAAAAAAAGAGCCCCCTTTAGACTGAGGGTGTGATGAATCAATGGAACACCCGTGCTTTGTAAGGTGCTGCTGTTGGTCGACGTGCTTACATTAAACTTGTTACATAAAACCATAAACTTTTTAAAGTATATTACCATAGTAATACAATAAAAAAATTACAACTACTCAAATCACTAGAAGCACCTTACTTCACGAACACTAGTGAGTTCTTATCTAGTGCAAATGCTCGCACCATAATGACAAAGCAGACAAGCTTCTTTGAACGATTCGTGAATTTGTCTTTACAAATTATTTGTACAAAGAAATCGATGGCCACAAGATAAGCCCTGATGCAAATGTTACTACTAAGGATGAAATATAAAAAACAATTAAAGATGGACGGCTGATGTTCAAACTTCAGGTCTATAGGGGGCATCAATGCAAACACCAGCAAAATGGGATAAAGTCATAAAATTAATAAAACTGATCAATATCACAGTAGGCTAATACTGGGCTCATAGGAAATTATTAACTGGGTTTGCTGTCAGTTTGTGCAGTTGGGGTTCTTCTATACGAGGTTTTTCTGATAGCTATACTTCGTCGAGGGTTTCAAATGGTGGTTTGGCAAACTGGGTTTGAAAGCTAACTTCGAATGCAAAGTGCATATTCAACAAAAATAATGTATCCAAGCAGGAAGGCAAGATACGCAAGCTAAACATGGTCAAAAGCTAACATAGTCAACTCTTTCAGAAAGTGCAATAATCTTTCAAGAGCTGCCTAGCTAGATCAACCGCTCCACTATTTTTGTAGATCAGGTGCAAATTGTAAGCAGCCTCTCTTCGGAGATCACAGTAACTGGATTCCCCACTTTCCATGAGGTCAGGTCTTTTATCATTATGTTTTGGGATCGGGTAATCTTTCTCTTTAATTGCAAGAACCTTTTCATAATATGAAGCTGCCAAAGAGACAAGTCCAACATGATGACATGCCCGAGCAATATTGTACAGAGCCTCCTGAACAAAGTTTATTGAGGAGCATCAGTTAAGATTGAAAACAGCTGAAATAGAGTGCAGCAATCAATCCTGGCCTATGCTCAGCAAAATTAGAGAAAGACTATACAAAATAAAAATATAGATGAGCCCTGAGCAGACACAGGATAATTGATTACTAAAGATGGCATAGTTCTGCAGTTATGCCTCTAATGTGCCAAGAACTATCTAAACCCTAGTTATCAGAAAATATGTTAGATTAAAAACAGATGAAAATTTATGCTGCTGATGCCAAAGGGGGAACAGAGCAAATGCACAAAGTTCCTTATTTGAGAAACAATAAAAGCAGTGAAGTATGTGTTAGTGCATGATCCAATAAATATAATAAAAATAAAATTAGAGAAGGAAACTATGAGAAGAAAAGCATACCTGGCTGTGTTCACAAAGCCGCAAATTATTGTAGAGAAAAGCAAAGCCTTGTGCAAGGCATTGATGCTTGTTTTGAAGTCTAAATCCAAGGGCTAAGTTAATTAAGGCGCTTCCTGCAGGGAATATTACAGATAAGCTATCAAACTGATTCAGTGAATTATACAAAGATGCATTCAATAAAACTAGAGGAAGGAGGAACGTACCCACACAAAGGTTAATTAATGGATTCTCAGGGAACAATTTATAAGCTTCTAAATAACATCTTGCAGCATCCTGATGATGGCTAGCTATAGTAAACTGGTGCCCAGAAATGATAATGGGGGGTACACAATCTTTGTATTTGGCTCGCAGATAACGAATAAACTTAGAATGCTTGGAATGCTTGGAATTGATTTTTCCCATCCTACAGCATTAGAAGCAGCCCATATATTAAGTGTAAGAACAGAAGTTTAAAAAATCAACATGATTCTGCTCAATTTTTGACGATGCTCCTCAGCAAAGACCATTTATAATAACGTAGACTAGATGCTATGTTTTTCCATGAAATCTCTATTTGAAGCCCAATTGCTGCAAAAATACTCTCAAAAAATCCAAGTGCATGAAACTGGTCATGAAGTAAATAGTGTTAAAATTATGAGACCCCTCAGAAAAAGTACCAAGCTAGCTCAGAACAATGTATTCCCATACGTATCAGAAAAGTACCAAGCTTGCTCCGAACAATGTATTCCTATACGTATACCTGGAGAGCACTCTATAGTAGCAATTCCAGGCAGAAAGACTGTATGGATGCAGCTGAAGAATGTATTTTGCACAGTCAAATCCATGGTTTGGATCAGTGCTGTCATATGCCATTTCTGTCAAATCGTAGAAAAAACAGTAAACACAAACAAGGCCTCAAAATTTCTCAACTTAATGAAGATAATGCAAAAAAATAGAACTGTCTTTTAAAATGGGAGATGGGAAGGTAAAAGTAATGCAAAAGAATCAATAAGGAGATCCATGGATTACTAGCGCCAAGTGACCGAAGCTCATCCTTCTTTTCAAGAGGCAGTATATTGTAGGCCAATCTCATAGAAAGATTAATGATCTCTGATGCTTCCTCGTATCTTTGCAAAGATGCCAATGCCTTGCACAACTATTAAACATAGAATTAAAGTTTCAGAAGCATAAAAAAGCATATGAAAAACATTTAAAAAAAATGTTGAAAGAAGCCCAAAAAAAAAAAAAATCAACGCATTCAAATAATGAGGGGAAATACTATCATCACATTACCGAAATACAAAGAAATAGTTGAGAGAAAGGAAATGGTACTGACATCTATGATGAGACATTGATTCTCTTCATTTTTCAAGAGATTAGGCAGGGGAGGTTCTCTGAATGCTTCTTGCTGAAGACATTTGAAATTTTGTCATGTTAGAAAATATTTGAAAAACAGAATGCTTATGCAAGGCACAATATCATTGATCACAATTTACCGCAGATTCATCATCTGTATCATCACTATGCCACTCAACTCCTGCAGCCTTTGCCAAAGCTTTCTTTTCTTCCTTTAATGCTTCCTTCTTTTGAATCTTCTTTCTTGCTCTAGCAGCTACCAACCTTTTTCAGAAAAGTAACCATCCATTAGTTGACAGTCCACAGCACGATACAAAAACAAAAAGAGATGAAATAAATGTTTTCCAACGAGACTAAGAAACAAATGAACATATGAAAGCAGTTAGATGATTAGTTCTGCCTTTTCTGTCACCTTATCATTTTATGACTTTCATCTTTCACTACATCATGGCAACCAAATGTCTGAAAACATTTAAACACATACAAGAAAAAGGTGTTAAGACTTGTCTTTAATACTGTTGTTTCACCTTTACCAATTAGCTTAAGTTTTGGGTCAAAGGTTTATCAAACATGGTATCAGAGCCTAGGTCTCATGCTCAATTTCCCCCACGAGCAAGCGCTATTTGAAGTATTTCAATTTCTTCACTATCGGAGTCATCTCACAGCCTATCTATGAGCTCTTGTCTCAGTCCACATTCCATGTGAGGCCTCAATCCAAATTTCACATGAGAGAGTCTACATTTAATACTATTGTTGGGCCATTACCCTTTACTTAAGCATTTGGGCAGTTTGTCTGACACAAGGTTGTATTAATCAGATGGATCTGAGGAAGAAGCACTAGAAAGACTCAAAAGAGGTAGTAGTCTCAAGTCGACTATTCCAATAACTAAGATCTAAATTCAGAACTACTCATGCCTTATGGGCGTAGTGGGTAATTCTTTGCTACCCTTTTCATGTAAACAACACAGATGATTCTGAGGAAGGTAGGGGAACAGAACCATTTTCTTTACACAAAATCATCAACCACATTTTCCCAAGGTTGATCCCAATATTAGTGACTGAAATAATGAATTGAAGAAACTTTTGAAGTCAAAACCATTAAAACAATTGAATGCTGAGAGCTTTTACATTTAAGAGTCAACATAATAAAAGTTAGTAAAACTCACAATTCTGATTTCGGAGCCGCTGGTCTAATTCCACACAGTATGCTATCAGTTGGCAGATTATTATATATTTTGGTTCGTTGTTGCAGGATACCTTTTGTTAGCCTTCTTTTCACCTTAACCTAAATCAAGTGCAGCAAAAACCACATAGATTGAGCTCAGAAAACACACAAGACTTAAAACTAACATGGTTCCTTAAGAGCCTTTCTTACCTTTTGCCGAAGAGCTTCGACACAAAGTGATTCACAAACCAAGGGAAAGATTGCATCAACAAAGTCCTCAGGCATCCCTTTAGCTCTATAAATGTGGCAAAGCTTCATTATTATTTTTTCATTAAGCCACCATGGATTAGATTTATCAGAATTCATATCAAGAGAATCTAGATCTGGAGGCCACACGAGAACAAAAAGGAAAAAAGTTAAATATACACAGATATAATTCAGCATAATGGAGTGAAATATACAAGGATGCCTGAACCTTTTGGAGGTGATAGCAAAGTTATCGCTTCTTCTTCTTTAGCCTCTTCAAGCAGGAGAGATGCCAAAGTTAATCTAGCATCAATGTTATCCTCAAACCTATCCAAAGCTGAATTAAATGTCCAGTTAAAGACCACAAATAGCTGATAATTAGAAGATGCATACATAATTTATTAAGTTAACCTACAGATCAAAGAGCACCCAAATCCAAGTGTTTGCTGGGTTATCTTAACTACAAGTCAATTCAAATACAGTTCATGATAGTAGCAAGACAAGACACAATTCAGTATACAAGAAATTTATCAAATAAACTTTCTATGCAAGTTGCTACATATCAAAATATAATTTCTGTAGAACATTTTCACAAGAAAGTGAAGATGGCTGCCCCGATTCGCTATGCATAGGGTATAAAATAAAAGAAACTCAGTGAGTATGTTTTCCTTTGATAAACAAAAAATTCATTTAAAAACACATCAAAAGGGGCCTCCTACAAGCAACAATCATCAAATTTTCTTTTCTTTTTTGCTTTTGGGTGTGAGGAATGAGAAACAAGAGAATATCATTAAAATCACAAACAAGGGTACCAGCAGTCCGGTAAACTTCATAATACAAGCAAGAACACAGTTCCCTATCTCTAAATTTCCCAGCAACAACCTTCCCATAAACTCATTAGAACCTCGTACCCAAAGAGAACCCAAAAAATTTTGTCTGCACAGGTGACATCAGAGGAATACTACTTTGTAGAGATCAATGACTCATGTGTAAAAAGCAATCAAATGGAAGTCCAACATATCAAATTCTGAACAAGCAGAATATCTTAGTAGAACCAGAATAAATTCAAAACTAATACCAGAGATTAATGCTCAGGCATAAGCTGCTGTAAAAAATAACAAAGTCAAGGGAAACCACCGTAATGGTTGAAGATATAGTAAGATAAATGGAGAAGGGTGGAGAAAACAATACCTGCCATATACTATTTTGTAGCAGACTGGATATTTAGGACCTCAACTTATTAAAGATCAAGTACATAATCAATTCTAAGACCTCTAACGGGAGACATGATCGTGTTTGAACTAAATAAAACAAGGTTATCAGATGAAAGGAAATCATCATGAGTTTGTCAATTATTGAATGAACCCCGACACTCCTCTAATGTATCAATACGATCACTATTCTACCTACAATTTTAAAATCTGATTGATTTACCAATCAAGGAGAGCCATTCATATTTATGTCAACTAGAACTCCTTTTTCTGAAATTCAAAGAACATATTACATTGGGCAGATCATAGAGACCTGACATTCTTCATTTCCAATAGCTCTGCCTACATTAATATGATGCTAAAGATGATAATATTTACTAATTGTGTCAGTTTCAAATTGTGCATCAACTAATTTAGTAAGAACTCTATCTCAGGGGTGCGCATCACCTTTGTAGAAGAACATAATTGCATGTGCTCTTTCTTTCAAGGATAAGTAACACTCAGCGAGTTTTAGATATAAATAACCCTGTTAAGAGAGAAAATGCAACATTTGTCAGCAACTAATTTTACACCAGTAGTTATGTTTTATGTACAGCAAGCAAACACATTAGTTTTAAAAAAGGTAGGAAGAAACCCAAAATGATAGGAGGAGAAACATTCTACAGAATTGTTACAATCCAATGGGGACGGATTTCATAATGCTAAAGTTAACTGGAGTTTTACAAGTGACCAAAGTCCCACCCTTCATATCAAAACTGAATAGCTCTGAACACATCCATTCAAAACATTGTTTTGAGAACAAACACTGTTAAAAAAGTCAGAAGAGCATGATACTTCTATATTGATTTTAAGAGGACTTTTTATCCAAAAGAAAGTAGGCAGAAACCCAAAATGATAGAAGGAGAAACATTCTACAGAATTGTTACAATCCAATGGGGACACATTTCATACTGCTAAAGTTAAATGGAGCTTTACAAGTAAAAAAGGTCCAACCCTTCATATCAAAACTGAATAGCTCTGAGCACGTCCATTCAAAACATTGTTTTGAGAACACACACTGTTAAAAAAGTCAGAAGAGCATCATACTTCTATATTGAGTTTAAGAGGACTTTTTATCCAAAAAATAGTGAGTTTTCCAGGATACAGAAATGAAACTGTACTGCAAGGCCTTTGTATGCAAGATACAACATGTGGAACCTGACAATACAAAAAACAAAATCCAGAATGTATACACTAATAATAGAACAAACTAGGCTCACAAGTAGTGTTCATTGTGTGGAACACAGGGTTTAATCATTGGATAACATAGTCTACCATGAATATCTAACATCACTTTCAACTAACATAAACATGAAGAGACATTACTAGACAAAGAGCATATTTTATTTCTGCAGTTAAGTAGAAAAAATCAATAGAAACATTACAATTTGCCTTACATTGTCAGTTCCAGCATTCGTTTCCAAGAAATGATAGTACTTCAATGCAGAGTTAGAATGCCCAAGACTCATCAATGAGTCAGCAACTTCGGTAATCAGATCAGCATGATCACTTGCATTCTTCCGTTGCAAATCAGCAAAGAGAATCTAGATATCATCAGAGAGAATATTTAATAACAAGAATGGTTAATGTAAATTGAGGACAAGAAAGAATCAACATAATAACTGGGAGAACACTAATTTTTTATGGGGAAAAAGTTCACAAATTGAGATCACAGAGGAGACCACCAGCATCCCCTTTCAAAGAACATGCATTTATAGACATATTACCAACAATAAAATAAAAAATAAATACACAGCAGCACCAAATTAATCGTTGGCAAGTTGATAAAAAACAAGGCTAAAATAACCTTAAAGGAAATATTGAATAATTTAGTATAACTATACACCATCCACCAATGATTTGCAACGGAATTTATAATTGTTTATAAGGGCAATATATCTAAGATCATTTAAAACTAGAGATCAAAGGAGCAGGCAGCTAATGCCTCTAGGGCATTAGCAAAACAATTTTAATAGCCAGAGATACATTATGGAGTAAAGATAGTCGAACTGATACATTATGCAGAATTGTTACGTAATGAAGAAAATGTAAGCAAACAAAATCTGATCTTGCAGCAAAGGCAAATCAAAATAAGTGTGATCTTAATTATATTGGGCATTAGAAGAGTGTCCGGGAAACAGCCAGAAACTCAAAAGGATTAGCAGGCATTTTCCAGTTATATTGTAACAACATATCGAATAGAATGTGAGATGTACTCATCCAACACCGACTGAATCAGACCAACAAGCTAGGTTGCAAATATATTTTACATAGAAACAGCAAGGTATACGAAAAAGAATTAGAATTTCCAGTCAAATCAATTACAAAATCCAGGGTTTCTCCTTTAGGAAGCCATCATATTCCCATAAGCTCAGCAGCAAGCCATGCGCAATCCATAGATTGATTCTAATCATAGTATAGGAATTTAAATATTCTTTAACATTATGCTTAAAAGTAAATTCACGCCAGTTACAGGCTTCTCCATATTGAACAATTAGCAATTCAATATATAGGCATGACAAACCTCAGCCTTCTCCATATTTCCAAGACGAAGGTAGCAGATTCCTGCTTTAACTTTCAATTTCAAAGGCAGTTCTTTTCCTGGAAAACGGACAATTTGTGCATGCTCAATATGTTGCAGAGTTTTCTCATATGCATTATTTTCCACGAGTATGGCAACCAGCAGATCGATCACACTCAAATCAGCATCAGATGGATGAACCTTAAGATATTCCTCCAATATGCCGATGGAGCGTGCAGTCTGACCACATTTTAAGAATAACTGCAATAGGATAAATAACCAATTAAGTTCCTCTTGACAAAAAGAAGAAAAAGCAGCTAATACCCAGTAAACTCGGATGAATGACCTGAACTAAATACTACATCTTTAACAATAACTATATAACTAGTAACTTCAAGAGTACTTTGGTCGCCTAACAGGCCTGACCTAGGCCTAAGCCAGCTGAGTTAATTATACACAAACACTAGATTTGAGGACAAATCTTGAAAATGAGTTGAACAAGCTTTTGACAAGCACAACTCAGACCAAGCTCACATAGCTCAATGGAGTATTCATGGTAGGCGCTATCATTTTGCTAATAATATGGAGAAGCAATAACATATTAAACTGGCCAGCTTAGGCCAATTTGAAAACAACTTTCTAAGCACAATATACTTAGAAAATAACCATGTTTCCTTGCAAGAAAACCTGTTAGACTAGAATTTCTATCACAGTACAGCATCACAAACAAATTTAAGTCACTACTAGAATCGCAAAGAGAATGAAAAAAAATAACTGTTATATGAAAGAAGGCAAAGATGAGAGCAAAACCTGTGCCCCTGTTTTGGTAGCATCAACATTGTCTGGAAATAATTTTTGTATCTGTTCATAGGACTCAGCAGCTTTCTCATAATCTCCAATCTCAACATAGAATGAGGCGAGATGAATTCTTAGACTAATATCTTTAGGCTCTGCTCTAATTGCTTGACGAAGGTAATACATGGCTTGAGCTGTGTCCCCCTTTTCTCTGCATTCGGATTAACGTGAAGAATTCCATGACTGTAGTGAAAAAACCTATGCAAAGAAACAATTATGCCATGTATGAGTTTGAAAAAACTTACACCGCAAAAGTTAAAAGCTGCTTCCACAAAGCTGAATCTTTGGGAGAAAGATGCGCAGCAATTACATAGAAATCAAATGCTGATTTATGATTTCCAAGTGCACTGTGTGCAAGTCCAAGCGTATTGTACGTTTCAGGAAAATTAGGTGATAACCGAACAACTTCTTTCAGCAAAGATATAGCCTACACATCCAAAAGTACATCTAAGAAAATCAAGCACTTTATTAATTCCATTTATAAATGAACAGAAAAATAACACATAAATGAAGAAATTACCTGTTCAAAATTACCATAAGCATACTGAAGACTAGCTTCACCAAGCATTTTTGTAATTGCGGGACTAAGTTTGTTCTTCGACCCCTTGCGTCTACCTCTTTTCTTATTCAGCTGAGAAAATTGCAGCATCAACATATAAATTACAACAGACATATTTATTAATTAACCCATTTGTTCAAAATTTATGTACAATGAAGATAAAATAAAATAAAACCTTTCTTGTTTTTCTACGATAACCGCCGTAATTGATCAATTCCATAATTGCATCCACGCTCGTTCCCGCTACATCTTCTTCGCTATCATTAATTTAAGAGTTGACAAAACAATTATTCAATATTTAAAAAAAAGAAAAGAATTATTAATAAGTAAATTATTTAGAGGAGAGACACAATTACGTGTTAGTGGCGGCGATTGCTTTCCGTTTGCGGTCGGCGAGGGCTTCGTACTCGAGGCGTTCGAATTGCTGGTAAGCTTCGAGACCTGATGTCTCGTTTTCCGTCCATTCTAAAGGATTCACGCCGCTTTTGAATCGAAATACGTACTCTTCTTCTTCTTCACCGTCAGCGTCGACTCTGCCTCCTGCTCCTGCTTCTTCTTCTTCTTCGTCTTCAACTTCGTTTTCATTATCGTTTTCGGCTTCGTCGTTTTCTAGCGCTACTCCTTCTTCGAAATCATTCATTTCTTCTTCCATTGTCGTTTCGTTTCTGCCCAGCAGCAGAGAGACTCCGGCGGGAGTAACTTTAAAAGTTTTTCGGGTGTATTACAATTTGAGCTTAAATACTATTATTTGCTTCTTTCCCATTAATTAAATTAAGATCTTTTTAATTATCTGCCGCTTAACTTGTTATTGTTATAAAAAAGTATAAACGTCCGCGCTTCTAAGTGATTTTGACTTATGTAGTGGTATGTGTACTAACGAGTTGGGCTAAAAAATGGAATGTATGTATGCAAGTTAAATATACATGTTTTAAAATGGTATATGTATACAAGTTATAAAAAGGCCCTTGTTAGTTTAGCAATAAGTCTTAAGAGTTTTGATCAATATAATCACCATATATAGAATGAGTTATAACTTTTGGTTATTGTGGGAGAAGAATAAAGAAGAACGGAGAAAGAGAAAGGGCTAGTGATAAGTTTTGTTATAGGGCAAAGTGCAACGCCAGGAGGTGTACTTGATAAAGCAATTGATGCAGAAGCTGAGTATCAAGACTTTCTTAGGCTCAATCATGTTGAGGGATGCCATCAACTCTCTTCGACGACCAGATTGTACTTCTAAACAGCTATTTCAATTTGGGATGCTGACTTCTATGTGAAGGTTGATAATGATGTCCATGTCATCTACGTCGGTCCTTCATGATTTCGAATATATAAATGGGTACATCCTGGTTGTTTCAGCTGATAAAATCTTGAACGAGCCTAAAATAAACTTAAAAATCACAAATCCAAACCTAGGATTTACGTTGGATGCATGAAGTCAGGACCCGTCCTTTCTCAAAAGTGAGACCATACTTTTCTGCTTCTATCTGTAGACATTTTTGTTGTCTGTGAAAAGATTTATTTAATTTTATTATTTTTATTTATTAATTTTTTCATATTAATTTTTTAATTTATTTAAACTTAATTGATAATAATTAATTGATTTAAATAAGGTAAATCATATTAAATTAAAACTGTTGCTTATGCATAAAGAAATTTTTTAAAATTAAAACTGATAAAAAATTATTTTATATCAACCATGTCACAAGAAAGATTAAATGAATTAGCTATATTGTCTATTAAGAAAGATATATTAGCAAAATTAAAATACAAAAATTTGATTAATAAATTTGCATCTTAGAAATATAAAAAAATTAATTTTAAATAGTTTTGTTTTCCTATAATTCATTCATATATATTTTTTTCTTTAATTTTTTGTAGGAGACCTAATTTTAACAACTTGTCTAAGGCTCCCATTTTAGTTGAGCTAACCCTGGGCAAAGGGGTGAAATATCATGAACCAGAGTATTGGAAATTTGGGGAAGAAGGAAACAAATATTTCAGGCATGCAACTGGCCAAATCTATGCCATCTCCAAGGATCTTGCTGTTTACATCTCTATTAACTTGTCAGTTCTCTGATGCGGACATTCATACTTTGTTTTCTAAAAAATAGAATATTAAGTTAACATTTTAGAATATTTGGCATAATATATGCTTTTCATTTTTATTTTTTAAATAATCTATGGTAGGCCAATAGTGCATAGATATGCAAATGAGGATGTTTCACTGGGCTCTTGGTTCATTGGCTTGGAAGTCGAACATGTAGATGATCGATCGTGGGACACCTCAGGGTATGATCAGGAAGAGGATGATCCAAAGATCTAGAGTGTCTTGAGTGGTAGTGTATGGGTGTGATTTAACTTCTTTTGGTTTTTATTTATTAATAACCAATGATTGATTTATGTTCTTGAACATTGTGATCGGATCGTGAGAGAATCACGATCGTGATCATAATCCAATCCCGACCTTTTGGTTGATGATAGACCTTGATTAAATGATGATGTTATCACCTTTACTTACTAAATGTCTAGACCGTGAGTGGAAGGCAAAAGCAGGGAATGCATGCGTGGCACCATTCGATTGGTCCTGCAGTGGGATATGCAAGTCAGTAGAGAGAATGAAGATTGTTCGCAATTCTTGTGGGGAGGGAGACGGTGCGGCTTGGAATGTTGATTTTTGAGCTTTGAGTTTTACGCAATTCTTGTTTCTTCAACTCATTATGTTTTGTTTACACAGTTTAACGACAATTTGAGGTTCTATATTTCCAATAATAGGGAATTAAAGGAGCATTAATATTATTACATGCATGGAATATTTTTTTAAAACTTGAGGGACAAAAAAAAAAGTGTTTTCGAGTTCAAGAGTTGATGACTTGAAGAAAGCATTCATTTTGATAAGAAAAGTTGTGATATTAAAGGTCACGAGAAAATAGCACTGGATGCTACAGCATTGAAAATTAGCACTTCATAAACCATCCTTCTATTCAGCTCTTACAAAATACCATGAGAAATGCAACATGAAAATGAAAAAGAAAAGCGGCACAATATAAAGTGCTCAGAAAGATGGCCATCTCGGCACACAGATTCTGACAGATTGAGAGATTTGCTTTTCATAAACTGTTTTTCACTTTCGCCATTCAATTGTGAATTCCCATGTCGATCTTGATCAAAACCTGCGAATGCAAACGAAAAATTCAGATCGAACCCTATAAATTTAGTCAGAAATGAAAACTGTAAACTCATGAGGCGAGAAAGCTACAAGCTACAACGTTTATCTGTCCAGCATGTTTTAAAGGCATGAAACAGCTGTAAGCCTGTAACTAGATTGACTTTGACATATTGTCTACTGAAATTTTTTAGTTTTCAAGTGATCAAATTTTGTTCATTTTTGTGATATTATGAGAACAAACAGCAAAAATAAGCGAGTCTGAACAAAGAAATTTGAACAAGAATAAATTTTTACCTCTTCATTCCTCTCTTTTGCTATCAGTAGTTGCACTCGTTCTAATAGCAGGCTGTTTGAATGAGATATTGTTTCCTTCAAAATGCGGAATTGGGGCAACTGTCCTGGCCATCGAGACATGTCTAGCAGCCCTGCAGAGATTTCTATATCTTCTTACCACATCCTTGTACACACTCAACAATTTCTCCACATCACCAGTTGTTAATTGACTGGCCTCAGCTTCCATAAAAGGGTATCCGTACCCACCTGATTCCATCATAGATCAGTCAACATATGTGATAAAATCTTGCATACTGTTCCCCGTAAGAAACAGAAGTATTTCACTGACTTGTCAAAAGGGGATTAGGGTCTAGAACAAAATATTCCTACTGCTAGTAATGATGTTTCTGACAAGGAATATAATATTCGTCTAAGAAACATAACAATTTACTGGTGGTGAAGCCTTTTGAGTTGATACAAGCAGTCTGGGTTTCGAACCCCACTCGCAAGGGTGGGAAGAGATTGGATTGCCATTAGGCTATGCAGATATTTAAAAAAATAACTTAAATAATAAAAAAAAAAGAGAGAATTTTTAAGGAGAGTTTAAATACATATTGTATATCTAATGAGTACTGATTTGGTATAAGGTATTGGAACTTATTAAAGTTAATTACAACTTATTTTATAATATAGTATAATAACATTACCCCATTACACCATAATAGCTTTTCTGAAGCTTAACAGAGTCTAAGATTCTGGATTGGACAATTTCTACTATCTACTATCTATCTTAGATAAATGGATGCATAGATCTTTACCATTCCTCAGTGGAAATATAAGGTATACCTACATCCTCAATTCCTAATGTAGCAATTTACTATTTAGAAAGATAGATTAAAAAGTCTAAGACCAACGATTTTGACCAGTTACATGCCACCAGAAATTTTTGGAGTTTGAAGCTCACTGCTTGTAATTGTATTGTTGCCGTATATTCAGTGAGATGGACCTAGACCTCTCTGCTCTTCAATGGATTTTCTGTCATTTGACGTGGCTGAGGCTTCTATTCGTGTGACTTCATGCCTCTTTGATTTGATCATTAAGAAGTCAATAGCGTAATAAAATCTAGCATGGTATTAATCTAAAGAAAAAATTATCCAGACACCGCCAAAATGTGTGGATTTGACATTAAAATAGAAGTCATATCAAGAAGTTTTAAAGTCAAACAATTTTGACCAGGCACATTGATAAGTTATTAATAGTTATACTATATTTTGTTTAATTCCCTCATATTTTGATTGATTTTTGTGTTAATTTGTGGAAATTGTGTTTGATTTGATTTAGGAGGTGGAACATGGATGTTATGATGGAATTTGGACAAAAAGGCACGTTTTTAGCTTCCTTGGTGAAATTCAATGCTTGTTGGAGCAAATGGTGAAAGCTTACTTAGGAGGCGAATCTTGAAGCAAAAATTCATGCGGAACTTATTTTTATATTATTTACTTTATTTTAGGAGGATAGGATAAAAACTATTTCCTATCTTATTTAGGATTTTATTTTGTTTAGATTCCCCTTTATTTGAGGTTTCCTTATTAGATTAGGATTAATATTAGGAATTACTATTTTTAACTTCTTATTGGGTGGACTATAAAAGGAGGAGTGCAAAAAGGATTGACTAACCTGGCTTGGGAGAGAAATTTCGGTGGAAGCAAGCAAAAAGGAGACAAACGGCTGCAACTTCTTCAAAAACAATTCTTTTGATTTCCTTTGACCACCATGTGTGGTTAAAGTTTTAATTTCGGTCCAAGGGTTAATCAAATTCCGATTGTAATTTTGTGAGGCTTTGGACTTAACAAGAATTTCTTCAATCCAAGTAATTTTTATTTTCTTGTTCTTATTTTCTATGAATTATTTATATTGATTAAGTTGACGCCTTAATTCAATATTTATTTTTCTATCGCTAGTCATGAGTTTGTGATCCGTAATTGTCACGAATGATTGAATTGAGTAGCAAAGAGTTGGCTCATGTGTGTGTATATTGATGGCCACAATTACATAGCTTGCATGATAGGCTCTAGGGAAATAAAAATACGAAATTGATTAAATTGGAATAATCTGAATTAATTGATTTTGTTTTAGTCATTCTCATTATTCTTAATGCTATCATTTAATTTGATATGGAACGATGATGCCCAGTTAAATTAATGGTAAGATTTGATTTGAGCGATTGTTTGAGTCTAATATATTAGGAGAATAATTGCTTTCTACGGCTTTTCCGATTAAGTAGACTAAGTTCTTGGATTGAGTAATTTATATTTTTGCCTATGATCAAAATTGCAATTAGATGGAATTTACACCCTTGGATTGGAAGTTTGGTAAGATTGATTTTTTTGCTTAATTTTAAAGTCTTGTTATTTTTATTTTATTTTATCAATTTGTTAAAGAAGAAAAACTTAAAATCCAGAATTCGGATAACCGGCAATCACCAAACGGCTAGCCGTTTGTAGACAGAAAGGAGACAAACGAAATTCGGCTTACCGGTTACATTAACCGGTTAGCCGAATAGCTCCAGAGAGAAGAGAACCAAAAATTCGGTCTTCCGGTTTTCATAACCGGTTAGCCGAATAGAGTCAGAAAAGAGAGAACCCGCAATCGGCTTACCGGTTGAGCTAACCGATTGTCCGAATTGTGTCCAGAAAGTAGACAGCACGCATTCAGTTTTCCGGTTTCATCAAACGGTTAGCCGGATAATTCCCAGAAAATTTCAAAAGAAATTCGGTTTTCCGGTTACAAAATCCGGTTATTCGGTTTGAGGCAGAGAGCTTTTTCTCTTGGGAAATTAAAATTTTGAGTTTTAAACTTTGGGAAATTAATTTAGTTCTCTTGGGATTCGACCTGGTTCCACTATTTCTACAAGTTAGTTTAGGTGAATCAGTATTTATTTTGAAAGGCTTCGACAACTCTGTCACACATTATCCGCCATATACTTTTCAAATCAACTCTGTTTGTTAATCTCGTTGGTACAAAACATAATCTTTTTAATACGTTAAGACAATACAGAGAGCAAGAAATAAAAGTCCTCTAGACAACACAAGCTATTTTACTTGTTTCATCATGTATTCTTACCAGAATATCTCTGCTCTTCTAAGGTTTTTATTCATTTGAGGTGGTTGATTCTTCAATGAGAGTAACTTTGTTGGCTGATCTTGCAGCTTGCATACTTTTCTCGAACTCCTCTATAGAAAGTGATTTAGCGTTTAAGTCAAGAATAAAAGTCTTGAGACAAGATTTGTGAAATAATAAGTCGCTCGAAACAAGCATTGCCTGCCTCCGATACAATTGAATGAATTTGATGTTTGAATGCAGCTGGGGAGGACTGGCCTGACAATGACAATATAAATTATCAGCATTTTATGTTAAGATCAATCATTACTTCCGACAGGATTCAGGGGAAATAAATAATCAATAACCCCACATGAACCTGAAGCAAAAAACACCTACAAACATGATCAAAGCTGATCTGGAAGCTGATAACACCAAGAAACATGAACAAATACTTATGAGTGATTAATTCAAACCAATTAATCCAAGAAAGATCCTACTAACATCATGTTGGAAATATATATGTGTCTCTATGTGTGTGTGTGTGTGTGCGGGCGTGCGCGTGTGTGTGTGCGTACGTACGTGTGTGCGTGCATGTGTGTGTGGGGGGA
The DNA here is from genome assembly GCA_030449925.1 of Citropsis articulata. NCBI lineage: Eukaryota > Viridiplantae > Streptophyta > Magnoliopsida > Sapindales > Rutaceae > Citropsis > Citropsis articulata. Next base: position 200,905 of record JASUUH010000204.1, read on the forward strand.
GGGGGGTTGTATCACTTTGAGGTCACCTATGAGGGAAGCATGACCAAGAGCAAGTGATCATTTTGAGTTAAAACTTTATAATATCTTAAATATTATATTGAAAGATATTAAGTGATCATTAAAAAAATAATCACTCCAACAATTGTTTAAGCTTATTAAGTGATCATTGAGAAGATGATCACTACTTGAAGAATGCTATAAATAGAGTGCAAATCCATAGAGAAAAGAGGTTAAGCAAAGAATAAGCAAAGTGCAATTTAAAGAAAAAATCAAGTCAATAGAAGCTTAGAGGGTTCTTGCAATGTGAATTGAGAGAATTTTCCGACTTTGTGATCATCCTCTGATCATAAATCATTAGCGCAACTTTGGTTTATCAATTTTCCGCATATAATCTGGGTATTGTTTAAATTCGGATTTACAAGTTTTTATGTTGATTCTTGCTCGAAAATCAACATTGGTATCATAGCTGAATAGGCTTCGTTCTGATTTAAGCATATAAAGCATGAGATCCAAGTTTGTTCTTTAAGAAAGTTAATTTTTCTATAAAGAACACATATTAATGGCATGTTATAATTTTCTTGTTTTTGATGCTATGCAATTGGATTAATAAACATATAAAGGTGTATAGATTAATTCCTACTTGGCATGAGGATTAATATGATCCATGTAATGAGTAAAATGAAAACCTAGGATATGAACCCGTAGGTTTATTTTACTCATATCTTTTATGATATATAGCATCTAAATATGAAATTGGAATCATTGGAAACAACATGAATAAAGTTTATGCGGTGTGTGTGAGAGTGAACCACGCTGCCTTCCGATTGATAAAGTTTTCTTATCTACGTGTTATAAAACTTATCATATTTTGGAATGATGATGATTAGCCTCACGACTTTTCAAATCCAACATTAAACTCATAAACTTATCATTTTTTCATAGCAAAATAATTCAAAAAAAAAAATATGTACAAATAATCGATGTTTTTGTATTACAACATGTTTTTTGTGTTTTTCAGTTTGAATTTTAACAAATGAATCTTAAATTAAACAATGAATTAAACTAAACATAACATAAATAAATGTAATTAAATCAAATACAAAATTATGAATTTGAATAATTTGGTATTACAAACAGATTAAAAGAATTACAGTCTCATTTCTGGGAACATAAAATGTAATAAAGGTAAATGATAAGCAACAAGTCAGTTTGTTTTGAGCACGTTGAGATAATGTGTTACTTACACACAGAAACAAACATAACATTGAAGTTGAAAATAAGTACGGTGGCACTTTACCACTCAAACTTATGATACTCATTTCAAATTTTGACATTAGATAATACTCCTTGAGAAATACAAACGTTAACATAAAGAGAGTTAAAGAGAAGATACAACAAGTGCAGTATCTTGTGCATCCATTTAGTATATGAAAGTTACGACCTATAAGAGTTGACATTATTTAAAGACATTCAAAGTCACTTGAAGTTAGAAATAGAGTACTAGTGGTAGCCTAAATCTTCTTGCACCAACTTTATATGGCTGATATACAACTATTATACTGATAATTAATCTCCTTAAAAAAATACTCCGAAACGAAAAATCTAATCAAAGCGCAAGGTAACTACTTGTAAAATATATAAAGAAGGATATAATATGACAAAGTGACAGATTCAGCAACTCATTTCACCGCAATTGAGTGAGATATAATAATAATAATATATATATATTTAAAAAAGAACAAAAAAACAAAACATGCAACCAAACTTTGGTTGCTCGTAATGGTCATCCTGACCATCACACAAATCAACAATATAACTATAATATAAATATAATATAATATATTAATATTAATAAAATAAAATAAAAGAAGATGATTCCCTGCCTATAAAAGGCGAGGGATGCAACCGAGCAAGGGGGAATTGGGAGAGTGAGAAAAGCCGAGGGATAGATTGCTGAGAAATTATGTTTTCTCTTCTTTTTCTCTTTCGTTTTGTAATAAATTTTCTTTGTAATATATTTCCAAAGTTCATCAAATAAAAAGAGTGTTTTATTTTCTTTCAACATGAGTAGCTAATTTTACTAAGCTGAGGTGAAGGGTGAAGCTCAAAGTTTCAATTTATAAAATTAATTACTTTTCTCAAGTGAGTTTTAAGTTTATTTTATTCTTTTCTGGTTATTTTTATGTCATGTTAATTTAAAAGTTTTCTTAGATTTGTATGATATTTTGACACAATGTCGACACATTAATATAAGTTGTGGCACATTAGGTACTTTATTCCATATTTATCCACACACATAGAATTAAATGATATAATAAATAACTGGTAAAAGTGAGGCAAAATATAAAATATGAAAGAGTAAGAAAATTATAATTGAACACTTTGGTATTTTGATCCTGTAATTTTAAAGTATATTTTTAAATTCGTTTCAAATAATTTCTTTTCCCCACAATTAATTTTTTTAATTTTAAATTGACTACTGGATTTTAAATTCCCTGTGGTTCGACCCCGGACTCACCGGGTTATATTATAACTAGACACTCTTATACTTGAGAGTAATACACTTTTAAGTTGTGTCAGATATACGTGGATAACAACTCAAGGGTTAAAAGATAAAGGGATTGGCACTTGCAAATTACAGCTGCGTGGTGGCCAAATGCTTTATCTCTATGATGTGTGTTAAATGCACCAGAGATCCGATGAAACTTAATATATGTCACTGTACTTCTGAACATGGGATATCATGTAATATTTCGTGATGTTTGTATGCAATTAGTTTTTAATGAAACTCTAGTCGGAACTGGTTATTTACTTAATAGTTTTATGATTTTGAATGTAATTAATCAGAATTATAATCAAGATTACTTTTCATTAATCCCATTTTCTGATTCTATGGATGTTAATGTATGGCATTCCAGACTAGGACATATAGGGCGAGACATAATGCATCAATTATCTAGAGAAGGTTATTTGGGCTCACTCAATAAAATAGAATTGCCTATATGTGAGAGTTGTCTAGCTGGAAAAACAACTAAAAAGCCATTTAGTAAAGAAATTAGAGTTGAAAGTTCTTTGCAAATTATTTATTATGACATTTGTGTTCTAATGAGTGTAAGGGCCAGACATGGCACCTCATATTTTATTATATTCATTGATTATTACTCACATTTTGGTGTCATGTCTATTTGATTTCTTATAAATATGAAGCATTAGATTGCTTTAAAAATTTTTTAAAATTAGTTAAAAATCAATTAGACAAAACTATCAAAATCTTAAGAACAGACTGTGGACGTGAAAATCTTTATGAACAGTTTAAAGAATTGTGTCAAGAGAAAGGTATTGAGAGACATTCAACTATTCCTGGGACTCCACAATAAAATGGTGTTGCGGAAAAGAGGAACAAGACATTACTTAAGATGGTTAGGTCTATGATGGTGCAAACAAATCTCCTAATATCCTACTAGGGAGATGCATTATTGACTAGGGTTGGCAAAATGTCGGGCTCGGGCTTGGCCAAACCCGACCCAACCCGATCAAAACAAATTCGAGACCCGACCCTAAAAAAGCCCTAACACTGTATAGTTAGGGTCGGGCCCGACCCGACCCGAATCGGGCCAACATAGGGTCGGGTCCAATCCGACCCTAAACCCATATTTAATATAAACTCAAAATATGATTAAACTTAATTTACAATTACAACATAATAATTAATATTTACAATCTTATATAAGGCTATATTTGGCTAAAATATAATATTTATAGTAACTACATAATCATTATGAATATACTGAGCTAAAATTATAAATAAATTTATAAGCTTAAATGAAAAAAATTAAAATTAATTAATATTTAAGAAATTATAAACTTACCATCTAATTAAACTTAATTTACAATTATAACATAATAATTAAAAAAAACCCTATATATCGCCATATATAAGTTATATGTACAATATAATATTTACAAAGAACTACATAATTAATTAATTAACATGAATATATTTAGCTAAAGTTGTAGATTCAATTATAAGCTTTAAATGAAAACATTTTGCATATATGTGTTCTCAGTGTGCGTGTGTGAATTGCAAATTCATGTGTGCGTGTGTTAGCTTTTTTTTTAATTGGGTCGGTCGACTTTAAGTTCGACTCGACCAAATTTGTTCGGCCTAAAAGTTGACTATAACCCGACCCTAAACTTGAAAATTGGGCCAAAAGCCCTAAAAAAATTGTGGTCGGTCGGGCCAAAAATAGAGTCGGGCTAAATTGCCATCCCTATTATTGATCACGCTTATATACTTAATCGAGTTCCAAGTAAGTCAATTAGCCCACTCTATACGAAGCTATGGACAAGTAGAAAACTTGTTTTAACTCATTTGCGACCTAGGGTTCCGCAACATATGTTCACAATCCTTCACATGTACATGGAAAATTGGGTGCGAGGAAGAAAATGTATGTTTACAAGATATCCTGAGCACTCAAAAGGGGATGTATTGATTGGTGAACGTGATGATGGAACTATAACTAAACTAGAATCACGAGATGTCACATTCTTAGAGAATGCATTTCCTAGCATTACAAATGTTGACAAAGATATTTATTTATATGAAATGAATGATCCATTGAGTATTGTCAATCGAATTGAGGAAAACCCAGATTTATCTGGGATTTCTGATCCTAGTGGGAGTCGACCGTTTTATGGAATGACTTCACAGGATGCTTCAATTAGAAGAAGTAATCGTATTTCCATCGCACATCGTCGTTTTAAGATTGAAGGGGAGGCATTTATAGTTGTTTCACGTAATAGCGATGAGCTAAGAACTTTTAGTGAGGCTATTGTATCATCTGTTAAGGAATTATGGATAAAAGTAATGAATGAAGAGATAGAGTCTATGAAATCAAATCAAGTCTAGGACTTGGTTGATTTACCGCTTAAACGAAGAACCATTGAAAATAAATGGGTTATACGTATAAAACATAAAGCGGATGACACAATTGAGAGATATAAGGCACGCTTGGTAGCGAAAGGATATACCCAACAAGAAGGTATAGACTATGAGGAAACGTTTTCCCCTGCGGTAAGGTTTGTATTAATACGATTGATTCTAGCAATCGTTGTATATATGGATCTTGAATTACATCAAATGGATGTTAAAACAACATTTTTCAATGGAGAACTAGAGGAAGAAATATACATGGATAAGCCTTAGGGTTATATATTGCAAAACCAAAAGCGTAAAGTTTGCAAGCTTAAAAGGTTAATATATGGGTTGAAATAATCCTCTAAACAATAGTATCTTAGGTTTCATGAAGCCATAATTTCTCATGGATTCTTGATGATCGAGGAAGACTATTGTGTATATGTTAAAAGATCAGAAGATAACTTTGTTATCTTATCTCTATATGTGGACAATATTTTATTGGCTAGAAACAAGCTAAAGTTTGTCAAAATCATTAACGAATGGTTATCCTTAAATTTTAAAATTAAAGATATGAGCGAAGCAGCTTATTTTAGGAGTTAAAATTAATAGGAATCATTCAAGAAGACTTTTATCTCTTTCACAAAAGACATACATTAAGGGAATTCTTGAATGATTCAATATGTCAGATTGTAAACCTATGAAACTCCTAGTTCAAAAGGACAAACTCTAAACCTTGAAATATGCTTTAAGACTCCTAAAGAACTAAAAGTAGTGGCACGAGTTTCGTACTCGAGTGCTATTACTGTCTTATGTACGTTAGATGTGTACTAGACTAGATATTTGTTATGTTGTGGGGTTAGTGAGTAGATACCAATCAAATCCGGGACGAAAGCATTAGAATATAGTCAAGAGGATTATTGCGTATTTAAAAGGCACTGCCGACTACTCTTTATGCTATCAGGGAGGTGAATTGCGCCTAATTGGTTAAACAGACGCCGATTGGGGTGGCAATTTAAGTGAGCGAAAATTGACCTCCGGATATGTATTTTTGCTTAGTCGTGGCGTGATTTCTTGGAGTAGCAAGAAACAAACATGCATTGCTCTATCCACGATGAAAGCTGAATATGTAACATGTTCAGCAGCAGTACAAGAAGTTGTATGGTTCAAGAGATTTATTAAAGATCTCAAAATAGTTATTGATTCTTCTAGACCAGTAATTATACACTGTGATAGTCAAGCAGCTATATCTTTTACAAAAGATGATAAATACCACTATAAATTAAAACACATAAAGACCAAGTACAATTTTGTGAGAGAAATTGTAGCACAAAGAGAAGTGCTAATACAATACACATCTACACATTTTATGGTAGCAGACCTATTTACCAAAGCCATAACACGAGATGCTTACTTGAAACATACTCGATCATTGGGTTTATTTATATTGTAAAATTGTACCTGATGAGATATTATTTCGAGTAATGGACATCTAATAAATTTTTCATATGATTAAATTATTGTTATCGTTTGTCCATATAAAAAATTTTTGTGATTACACATATTTAGAGTAAAGTTATGTCATCAGGTTTTGATCGGCTTTTTTATACAAGCGATTACCTCAGTTATTAGAAAAGGAAGCTGAGATGGGACAATAGAAAGAGAATTAAATACTATGTACATTATCATAGAGCATTTATAAATGTATTGCCTTGACTAGGTCAAGATAAGATTTATATATAATAAATATAAAACCGACCATAATATACCCAATAATCATGGAAACCTGATTAAATTCAGATGTAAGTCTTTTAATTTGGCACTTTAGATGTGCGAGCTTATTAAAAACTTAGGTTAGGCACTTGACTAGCGACTGAATTAAGATCTGTATAGTGAAATAATTTAGACATACGCTCTTAGAAAAGAGAATTTACTATAGCGCGTATTTCATACAGCATGTGCTTTAATGATCAAATAAAGAAAAATGTGAAATTTTCCCTTATTTCTTATTATGTAAAGTTTTTTTGATGTATTATAAACCTCAATAGGTATCCTTACATACTATCAGTTATATTTTGAGGTGATAGATTAATGTTTCTACTTTAAACTTGTTTTCTAAAGTTATGATATTATTTTTTTTATGAAACAAGTCTAGAAAAACAATTAATATGAAACTAAGAAATATGAGAGTGATGGGAAGATTCATTACTTACATTTACCTAATTTTTCACTGGTACCAATTGTATAATCTAGGATTAATACAATTGTGATTACGTAGAGTGTATATTGTCAAGCACAGTTTTTGATACGGGACTTAGCATGTTTGAATTTGATGTAATAATATGGAATCTAGGATATATAATGAACAACTCTTTTTGTATAGAATACAATAGAGATTCAAAGCAATATAGCTCTTGCTTATTGTTTATGGGTCACACGTTGCATTTGCTAGTATGATAACTGAGTTTTGAAGCTTGAATAGATAGTTCTCATTACACCATAAACATCCCATCATGTGAGTGGGAGATGATTGAAATATGTAGGTGTGTGTGGGGGGTTTATCATTTGAGGTCATCCACGAGGGAAGCATGACTAGAGCAAGTGATCATTTTGAGTTAGAACTTTATAATGTCTTAAATATTATATTGAAGGATAAGTGATCATTAAGATGATCACTCTAACAATTGTTTAAACTTATTTAGTGATTATTGAGAAGATGATCACTACTCTTTCAATGCTATAGATAGAGTGCAAATTTATAGAGAAAAGAGGTTAAGCAAAGTGCAATTTAAAGAAAATTCAAGTCAATACAAGTTTATAGGGTTCTTGCAACGTGAATTGAGAGGATTTTCTAACTTTGTGATCATCCTCTGACCATAAATCAACAATGCAACCTTGGTTTATTGATTTTCCGCATATAATCCGGGTAAGTGTTTAAATTCGGATTTGCAAGTTTTTATGTTGATTCTTGCTCGAAAATCAACATTAAATATTATATTGAAAGATATTAAGTGACCATTAAGAAGATTATCACTCCAACAATTGTTTGAGCTTATTTAGTGATCACTACTCTTAGAATGCTATAAGGTTGAACAAAATGACCTCTAATATCTTCATAGCATCTCAAAGGTCGTAGCAAGTGACTAATTTAACCAAAATGTCGAATTTGAATGTTAATATGAGAATGTGGAGATATGATTTCAATTTAATATTATTTAAGGTAAGAAATGAAGTCGTTGAAAACAAACAACATGTTCACCAAAGAAAGATCTCAAGAAAAAAAAAGAAATATCTCAAGAAAAACTTTATCATGAATGCAAACTTCAATATTTCAGATTAGATATAAACAATGGAGAACCATAATTCAAAATAGGGAAGTGATGATATGCAGAATGGCAAATTACCAAGAAGACCTTGCCTCGATTGCGATCAAGATCATCAATTTCTGCGTCTTGGAGCTTGCGGATGGCACATTTCTTTGTGCTCCGAGTATTGACCGACATACCTAAACAAATTTTGCAAGTGCCACATTTATACTTGTAGTCTTTGAAGACTTTAGGATGAACAATTTTTAAAATGGTGTCTAATGGCGGAAGGGGATTCAAAGGCGCACTTACATAGGTAGCATAGCGTGTCAACCATGGTATTTTTTTTTTGGCCTTTTTTGGATTAGAAAGCTAGAAAAAAGGAGTTTGGAGGTATGTTTGGATACCAAGAAAACTCGAGAAAATATTTGAGAGAAAAAGAGGAAGAGCAGAGAATATTATGAAGTAGTCGGTGTTTAACGAAATCTGTTTTGAGGCTGATGCTACAATGCCGGGGATTAAAGGCCTGGCATTGTGCCGGAATTGAAAAAAAACCATTGGATTCAATTAGATTGAATCCAACGGTTGAGATAAAAAATCTATTAAAAATAGAAATAAATGGGAAACTTGACATTCCGGTTCCAAAAAAACAAACTTCTCTCCCCCCAAAAATTCTGAAAATATCATTCGATTCCTTTGCAATTTGAAAAGAAAAATCCCTAAAATTTAATCATCTCTTCTCTCTTTGATCTTCATAGTTTCTCTCATCACTCAAAAGAAAAAGCTCCAAAGTTTCATCTCTTCTCTCTTCTCTCTTCTCTCTTCTCTCTTCTCTCTTCACTCATCATCTCCGCGCCAGCACCACACACAAGATCTCCTGACACAGTGGCAGCAAACACGGCGGCAGCACACACGGCAAAGACTCCTCGCGGCAATACCGTGCCAACACAGACTCCTCACGGCAATACCAACAGCAAGCATCTTGACACCCCACCATGTTCTTGGTGCCTTGGGCGCCGGCTTATAAATAAATATAAATATATAATGTTGTTAAAGATTATTGGTTGATTTGTTGAGATTTGGTTTTGAAGTGTTTTATTTTCTATGGGTACCGAAATTTTTTGTGGTTTGGTTTAAGGTGCTGGTTGCTTGTTTTGAACTCTATAATTTGGCAAGAACTTACCTATTATTCTGGGTTCGGTTTAGGGTTTAGTATATATATTATTTGGTTGTTAATTTTGAGTTAATTAATTTAGGGTTACAGAGCAACATTTAAAATTCTATACAGTGGCGTATCTTGGAATAGAACCAAAAAAGAGTTGAGGTTTATGTTTGGATTCTTTTTAGGAGAGGAAGAGGTGTGCGGATGAGTTGGTGGAAGAGCAGTGTGGCTTGAGGTAACTCCGCTTTTCTCGTCATGTAAAGGACTTAGCGTTTTGATGCTAACTAGTAAGTCTTCTTTTATATTTTATAGTTGATAATTTTGCATTTCGTCACTTGCGTTCTCGAGAATTTTATTTATTTGTGAGTAATGCTTATTTGAATTGTGTAGAATTGTAAACACCGTTATTGTGTTTTCCTTTAGCTCGTGTTATAAACTCAATTGATACTACATTCACGTGTGGTCTATTTCAGGATTTGAACCATAGCATACCGTTAGCTCTTGTTATTGTCTATCACACCGTGATTGTGTTATACTTGAGCTCGTTTTATAAATTCAATTGATACTACATTCATGTGTGGTCTATTTCGTGATTTGAACCATAGCATACCGTTATAAAATGGAGTCCATGAAGGCTACGAGGAGAGGACACAGTTAGAGGCGTGGATACACTTTTGTAAGTAGCAAATTATTGCTTTGAATAAAGTTCATATTATAACTATCAATTGTGTTGATGTAATTATGAACTAAAATGTTGTGTCTGATGTAAGCCGAGCGAAAGGTCAGGCAACAAGGGATCAAAAAAGTTTGTAGGGCGACAATTGTTGAGAAATGGAAGACATTAACGAATGAGGAGAAGTGCCGATTTGGTACGATGCCTGAGGACCCAAGTTCAAATGTTGGTGAAAGGAGTGTAGAAAAAACAGACGAAGAACAAATAATTGAGGATAAGCATAGCCAATGTAATTTATCTCGTTGTCGTGTCAGCGCATTCACTAAGGTCATTTCCACACTGTCGCCTGACCAACAAGCTACAATTAGAGAAATTGGCTTCGGAAGCATGCTAGAATTACGAAGTGGTCGCCTGAGACAAGACTTATGTGAAACACTTGTCCAACAGTGTGATACAAAGAGGCATTGTATAGTTTTGCATGGGAGAGAGTTTTGTTTAAACCCTACAACCTTCAGCATCGTAATGGGGATCAAAGATGGAGGGGAACCCGTATACATCCGAGAAGAAGCGGGTGATATAATTGAACTGCGTGCCAAGTATAGAACGGGTGGAAGAGGAATTGAAATCGCCGCAGTTAGTGAAAGATTGATAGCTAGTGAGAGTAGTGATGATGACTTTAAGATCATGTTTTGTTTGTTTCTTCTAGGAACTGTATTGTGTCCTACAAGTGCCAGCTACATCAATCCGATGTATCTACATGCCCTAAAAGATGTGCAGTCAATCAGGAAAAAGAATTGGGCTACATGGTGCTTCAACTTTTACGTGGGAGGGTATGGCAGTATAAAGATCATCAGTGAAGGCGATTCTTTGGTTGTGTTGTGTTTTTAGAGGTATATTTAAGAATCTTAGATGCCATCATAAATTTGCAAAATACAAAAAATTATATGACGTACTTTTTTATTTATTTTGGAATGAACAGTTGTTCTACTTCAGTGCTGTTTTGTATGATCGGTGTTCTATGGACCGATCAGTATGCCCCGTTAGTGTATGGACCAAGGAAGAGATTCGGCGCTTATTGAATTGGCGGAAAAAGTTTGGGGACATGACAAGTACTGAGGTTGGTTTTATTTTTTGTCTTCTTAACACGTATTTAATTTTGTTTACGGTTAATTGAATATATTTTGATTGTTATTATGAATTATTGTTGTGCATATTTATTTTAGGTTCCAATGCGCGAATCAAATTTTCTGCAGCTGAAAATAAATTTTCCTCATTCTGAACAAACCGAAGATGCTGGGCCGAGTACTATTAATATGGAGGAAGCTTTTAGGGTGCTAACACAATTGAAGACAAAATGGATTCATTCAATGTGAGAATGGAAATGGTTGAGAAGTCTTTGGAGGAATTGAGATCCAAGTCTCCGGTTGGTGCACCATCAAAACAACCATATGATCCATCCCCGCCATCTCCGAGCTTGAAAATAGTAGAACCAACATGTCCAGTCGGAAAAACCGAGCCAACCACTGGTGGAAAAAACAAAATGGTAATGGATAGCGAAGAGGACTCTGTGGATTGCAGATTGAACATGAGCACAGGTAAAATCTTGGGGTGGAGGGACAACAGTATTTGGTGAATTTCACAAAATTCCACCGACTTTGTCATGAGTTATGCCACTATTCCACCACCTAATCTCGAGATGAGGTACATTTTATAACGTGGTTTTAAAAATAATTTCTCCTATAACTCACTTATGAAGTAACTTATATATAAATATATTTTTTATAAAGGATATAGGCAGACCGGTTCCATAGGCAGAACTCAAACATACTACTAGTGTGGGTGTCTGGCAGTCGACAGTAGGAATCGTAGGCCGGTCGATATCGGCTTTCACCGTGCGATCAAGTGTCGGGGAGGCGAATCCAGTATAAAAGGTCCGTTTCAAGTCAATGATCGATTCTGTTGGAAGAATTGAAGCTTATTCAATATGCTTTTAACAAAGAGGCGGCGGAAGGTAAAATTGATCATTGCATTTAGTTTTGTCTATATGGTTATCTTTATCGCTAAAATAAATTTTTATTTGTCTTTAGTGAAATCATTGTTTCCAGCCACGGCGAAATTGTTAATCCAAGATTCGTTATCGACTTTTGCCCGGGCTTATCTTTCGGAGAGGTATTAGGTTTCAACATTTCATTACGTTGCAAAAGATATGTTTGTCCGTTATTATATATTGTTATTTAACTCAATCAAAATTATCACTTTTAGGTCATTTCGCTGAAAGCGCATCACCTCACCCTCATTCAGCAGGTGGTGGAGAAGGATGTGCCAATGAACTGGTATTTACCAACAAGATATTCTGTGAGTCTCACGCATTTTATGCATTGTGTTTTGTTTCTTTATTGACAACCCGCCTCATGCAATGTTGTCTTTATCAGTGTAGCAACCGCTCTAATGGCCTGAATGAGGTGGATTGTTTTGCAAGGGCAGCTAGATGTGGAAAGAATTATATGCAACAGGTGCATAGGTGTCAAAAGGTTAGTTTCTTAACATCTTTTACTTATTTCAGTTTATACTAGTGTGCTTGATGCATCGAATTGACATTTGAAATGTCAGATTTATGTGCCAATAAACGATGAATCATCTCATTGGTACCTACTGATCGTCAATGTTAGAGATACAAGTGCAGAAATATGGGATCCTCTTCCAGATCCCCGTAGTAATAGAAGACGGCAAGAGCAAGCCATGCGCATTGTATGTAAATCGTGTTCTTTTGTTCCGTTATCTATTTCACCTTATCAGTTATGTATATTGTGTTATATTGACATCCATAATATTGTATGGTTTTCGACATTGCCGACAGCTACATTCCTTGGATTGGATTCTGCAGCCCCAGTTGCCAAGCAATATGCAACACGTGAAGTTCCAAGACTTTGCAATCAGCCGGGGCATTGGAGTTCCAAAGCAAAGAAATGGATATGACTGTGGGGTATATGTGATAAACTATATGGACAGCCCAGAATTTATTCCGAAGAAATCGTCAACTTTGGTACGACCATGCCTAACTTATTTAATGGTTGAACGCTAAATTTTTTTCACTTCATAATTATATGAAACCTATTATTTATATAAAAGTAATACTATTTTTTGTATGAAATTGACCAGTACACATCTGAGGATACACGGGGTAGGCTAGCCATTCAACTAATTAATTCGGCATTGAATCAAAATCGAGATAAATTGCTGGAACTAAGCAACGCCGCCATGAATAACGCAATGGTGAACTCAGATCCTCTCATGCAAAAGCCACCGCACCACCAAAGCGGCAACCTTCGTAAGAAGAAAGTTAATACAAGAACGCTGCCGCTTAGATATCAAACCACACTGGGAATCATTATGCCAGTGAATGCATACTTTTTTTTGTTGTAGAAGTTTGAACTTCACTGGTTGGCAGGTCATAACATGACTTTTTTTGTCTTCTTGGTTACGATGGTTGGAAAATGGCATTTGATTCTTATTTATCTTTAAATGTATGACACGGTTATGTTTTCTTGCCTGAGACATTATTCAACTATAATTAACACATACATGTTAACAGTGTTCATATCTGAAAGTTTCATTGTGAACTGGCTGTCATGTTCGTACATGAAAGTGGAATGGAAATGGTTATACATATTGACTCATTATAAGTGGACTGTTAGTGAGGCCACCAATAGAAAACATTAGAAAATCCGTGATTCCTACCGCTGATGCATCGAATGTTGGATCGACAAATGCAGCGCCCGTGATTCCTACCGCCGATGCATCGAATGCGTCAAAACGGTTTCCATCGACACTAAAATCAATACCATCAAAGTTATTTGCAATAACATGTAGGATTACGAAGATGCGAAATGTATTTAGTTAATTATTGTAAACATTAAACACATGATAACCGAAGTTGGGACATACCTTGGTCGGTGCTATCATTCCTAGAATAGGACAAGTTCGTGTCAGATGCCCAACTCACGACATTTTCCACACTTTCTAGAGCTTACTACACTTTTCGCTCGAGACATACCGCCTTTGGTCTTTGCAATCAGGATTACAAGTTTTGTCTGCTCAGCATTTTTTATTTGCGCACCGTGTCGCTCCAATGGTTGTTCATAAGTTAATGTTAACCGATTGATTTCTACCAAGGCATTTTCATAGGCTTCAACATTTTTGCCGCATCAGAAGCACATTTTATTGCAAGTCGCAGATAATGCATCAATCTTGCCACCTCTCAAACATCGGTGTCAACTTCGCTTTAACCACCCTCGCAAGTATTGTGTTCCTTGACTTTTTGTCCATCTACGAGAACCATATTATCGTGAATCTTTTCAATTTGTTCCACTTTCAAGACATGAAACATATGCCTACAAGGAAGCCCAACGGACTCCATCATTTGACAAGAGCATTGTATGTGGTTTTGTTGTAGATTATGGATGACATTCCAAAGATGTTCTCGTGTCCCAAATTCAAAGGATCGTGTACAAAGTCGCATCCATAGTTTTATAGCTTTAACTTCGATGACCGCGCTTTCTCGCCGATCTCATCTCTAACCTTTGAAAAATCCTCACGGGAACAATTACAAAGATGCTTCTCGAGGCTATGTAAGTGTGTTCAAGACAGAGCATCAGATTTGGTTTTGAACTCATCGGATGTTTCGCGGCACGAATATTATGGAGAGCACGATCGATTTGTCGACAAACTCATACAATTTTAGTTTACGTTGGACAAATCACAAGATAGCAGTATTCATACTCTCACATCGCTGAGTGCCCGCATACCAAAGAAAGAATGTTCTCTAAGATAAGCTTCCGCCCAGCTTGTACCGTCAATACATTTTCAGACTCCATGCATGATGTTCAAGTGCGAAATCAGCCACTACAGCCGACCATTGCGTTTCAAATTCAGCTACCGTCATAGGGGTCAACATCAAATCACGAAATTTTCTCGTAAATTCTTCGTTCTTCACATTAGCCGGAGCATTGCGCTCGAGATGCCAACAACAAAGACGATGGATGCACCCGGTCAACACTGTCTTTATTGCCTTCGACATTGCCTTGTCACCATCGGTAATTACAGATACAGGCTTTCGGTTGGCCATAGGAAAGTTTGCAGCAGCCACGTGTATGAGTCAATTGTCTCATCTGCGAGCAACGCAAAACCGAATACCGTTGTTCTGAAGTGATGGTTTGTTCCGACAAGTGTAACAAGGGGTTTCTGATATGCATTAGTCTTATACGTGGCATCGAAGGCCAACACATCACCAAAACACTGATAGTCGTAACGAGCTACACAATCAGTCCAAAATAAATTTCGTAGCCTATTTTCATCATCTAGTGTGTACTCAAAGCAGAGGCCAGGGTCATGTTCAGATTTTGCCGCAAAGTATGCTATAGTTGTGTCTGAGTCAGAATCTCCAACTTCATCACGAGTGGTAGCATCTAGCGTGTTTTGCATGTCTTTGCGTGTGATCTTGAGGTTTTGAGGCCCCTCTACCTGATCAGCCATATAATCCATGAATTGGCAAGTCTTCACACCAACATGCCTTAATGCCTTTGCTATGCAAGCTCGCATCGCCACCTTCGATGTGAACGAACGAGATGAACTTCATTATCGTAAGCCAAAGGATGGTTGTGCTCAGCTCAATTCTTCGACCACGATTTACCAACCGATTCGGCCGTAATTTACTCGAAATGAGGCCCGACACCCTTGCTCGTGTTATAGGTCGTGGTTCTCGCACCCTATTACGAGATTCTCTTCATCTCTTAACCCTTCAAAATGACAAACCCAACGTCCGAATTGTGCGATTCGCCCACTTTTTTCCGCTACCGCATATCATCTTTCCTAACACCAAAACCAATCATTCGGCCGTAATTGTTATACCACAATTCTGCATCCGCTACTGAGTCGAAATGACTGCCAAGTACGTTGGATGCTTGCAAATCATCCTTTGGAGCACTGAATATTCCTAGGTTGCTATTATTATCTTCGACATTGCTCATATTTAAGCCCTGTTCAACCAAAACGGACATTTATGAAGTCTTATAAGTCTTGGACACCCTTTAGCTTGATAATTTCATATAATAACAAATATGAACCCATGCATGGATGAATCACAAATGAAGTACTAAAAGTACAGCACATACCTTTGTTGGAAACAAACTGGACTCATGGACAGTGGCAAACTAGTGACATTGCAGGAACCATCCTTTGGGGGGGTGAGTGTGTTTGTTGTGAAGAAGGCTTGGCATAAACGAGGATTAAACCCTTAGAATAAGCCCTCATTAATGCTTGGAAGGTAAGTTTTCATATCTCATATTTATTGCAAACCTAACCACCCTAAACGTCCAAATTTGAAAATCCGGAACGCGCTCATTTATTCCGGTCAAGAAACCGGAAATCCGGATGTGTAATGTGTGTTTGCTGGAATGAATTCGGTCAGCCGGTTATTGAATCCGGATAACCGGATGAGGGATTGTTCAATCGATTGGCAGCTTAAGAAACCGAAATCCGGATGTGCAATGTGCGGAATGAATTCGTCACCGGTTATTGAATCCGGATAACCGGACGGGATTGTTCAATTTCGATCGAACCGGTATTAAGAAACCGAACCGGATGTGCAATGTGTTTGCCGGAATGAATTCGGTCACCGGTTATTGAATCCGGATAACCGGATACGGGATTGTTCAATTCTGGATTGAACCGGGTAGCCGGTTAAGAAACCGGAAATACGGATGTGCAATTTGTGTTTGCTGGAATGAATTCGTTAAGCCGGTTATTGAATCCGGATAACCGGATACGGATTGTTCACGATTGAACCGTGGCTAAGAAACCGGAACCGGATGTGCAATGTGTCTGGAACGAATCACCGGTTATTGAATCCGGACAACCGGATACGGATTGTTCAATTCGGATTGAACCGGTAGCGTTAAACCGAAACCGGATGTGCAATGTGTGTTTGGGAACGAATTCACGCCGGTTATTGAATCCGGATAACCGGATACGGATTGTTCACCGGATTGAACCGCAAGTTAAGAAACCGAAACCGGATGTGCAATGTGTGTCGAAACGCCGCCGGTTATTGAATCCGATAACCGGATACGGATTTATTCAAAACTGCAATGTTAACCAATTCCGGATGTGTAATTTTTCTTTGCAATCACATACCTTAAACATCCAACTTGCAATCTTCAACGGTAAATATGCAATTAATCACGTCAATTTTGCAACCTGGACGTCAAACATGAAACGGAAGAGAATATTCGAGAATATTCTTTATTTTGGATTTATTCAAAACATGCAACATGTAACGTCAAACATGTAATCACTACGTCAGACTTGCAAACACAGACCTTAAACATACAACTTGCAACCTGTAACGGTAAATATACAACTCATCACGTAAAGTTTGCAACTTGATCGTCAAACATGAAACGGAAGAGAATATTCGAGAATATTCTTAATTTTGGATTTATTCAAAACATGCAACATGTAACGTCAAACATGTAATCACTACGTCAGACTTGCAACCATAGCCCTTAAACATACAACTTCCAACTTCTAACGGTAAATATACAACTCATCACGTAAATTTTGCAACTTGATCGTCAAACATGAAACGGAAGAGAATATTCGAGAATATTCTTTATTTTGGATTTATTCAAAACATGCAACATGTAACGTCAAACATGTAATCACTACGTCAGACTTGCAAACACAGACCTTAAACATACAACTTGCAACCTGTAACGGTAAATATACAACTCAACACGTTAAGTTTGCAACTTGATCGTCAAACATGAAACGGAAGAGAATATTCGAGAATATTCTTTATTTTGGATTTATTCAAAACATGCAACAGGTAACGTCAAACATGTAATCGCCACGCCGACTTGCAAACACAGACCTTTAACATACAACTTGCAACCTGTAACGGTAAATATACAACTCATCACGTAAAGTTTGCAACTTGATCGTCAAACATGAAACGGAAGAGAATATTCGAGAATATTCTTAATTTTGGATTTATTCAAAACATGCAACATGTAAAGTCAAACATGTAATCACTACGTCAGACTTGCAACCATAGCCCTTAAACATACAACTTCCAACTTCTAACGGTAAATATACAACTCATCACGTAAATTTTGCAACTTGATCGTCAAACACGAACTAAGAGAATATTCGAGAATATTCTTTATTTTGGATTTATTCAAACAAATACATGTAACGTCAAACATGTAATCACCACGCCGACTTGCAAACACAGACCTTAAACATACAACTTGCAACCTGTAACGGTAAATATACAACTCAACACGTTAAGTTTGCAACTTGATCGTCAAACATGAAACGGAAAAGAATATTCGAGAATATTCTTTATTTTGGATTTATTCAAAACATGCAATGTAACGCCAAACATGTAATCGCCACGCCGACTTGCAAACATGCCTTGAACATACAACTTGCAACCTCAGAACGGTAAATATACAACTCATCACGTAAAGTTTGCAACTTGATCGTCAAACACGAAGGAAGAGAATATTCGAGAATATTCTTAATTTTGGATTTATTCAAAACATGCAACATGTAACGTCAAACATGTAATCACTACGTCAGACTTGCAACCATAGCCCTTAAACATACAACTTCCAACTTCTAACGGTAAATATACAACTCATCACGTAAATTTTGCAACTTGATCGTCAAACATGAAACGGAAAAGAATATTCGAGAATATTCTTTATTTTGGATTTATTCAAAACATGCAACAGGTAACGTCAAACATGTAATCGCTACGTCAGACTTGCAAACACAGACCTTGAACATACAACTTGCAACCTGTAACGGTAAATATACAACTCATCACGAAAGTTTGCAACTTGATCACAAACATGAAACGGAAGAGAATATTCGAGAATATTCTTAATTTTGGATTTATTCAAAACATGCAACATGTAAAGTCAAACATGTAATCACTACGTCAGACTTGCAACCATAGCCCTTAAACATACAACTTCCAACTTCTAACGGTAAATATACAACTCATCACGTAAATTTTGCAACTTGATCGTCAAACATGAAACGGAAGAGAATATTCGAGAATATTCGAGAATATTCTTTATTTTGGATTTATTTAAAACGTGCAACATGTAACGTCAAACATGTAATCACTACGTCAGACTTGCAACCACAGACCTTAAACATACAACTTGCAACTTCTAACGGTAAATATACAACTCATCACGTTAAGTTTGCAACTTGATCGTCAAACATGAAACGGAAGAGAATATTCGAGAATATTCTTTATTTTGGATTTATTCAAAACATGCAACATGTAACGTCAAACATGAAATAGTAACGTCAAACATGTAATAACTAACGTTAAACATGAAATGCTATTTTTTTCATTTCTTTACTTATTTCTTTAATTTTTTTGCTATTAATTATATTATAATTTATTTTTTTTATTTTATATAATTTTTTTATTTTTTTATTGTATTTTTTAATTTTATCTTTTTAAAATTTGGTGCAACCGGTTTGTTAACCGGCTGCACCAAGTCTTTGGCTGCCAAATGGCAGCCAAAGACAGTGGGGCTCTCTTTTTGAGAGCCCGGCATGGTGCCGGGGCTACAATGCCCGGCATTGTAGCCAAACCCCTGTTTTGATATTCGCTCTGCATAACTGACAGTCAACGTTTATTGGTTCACTCAGTGTTGGCGGGAAAATGTTCCCTTGAACCGCGTAAAATAAATCTACGTCGTAAGATGTAAGCATCGATCAACAGCGGAAAACTTATACATGCATGACACATATTGGGCAAATATTGTATGATATGTCGTTTTTATGATAAACAGAAAGATGACCTGTCTTACATCAATTTTTCAAGAACAAATTGCATATATGACATGCCGTTGATAATTTGCTCGCATAAATTACTTGTGTGGAACTTGTCTGACATATGAAACTCAAACAAAACAAAGCAATTATTCTTTTTTATTTTTGATTTTAGCAGCATAGAGTTTTGTTCATGAAAACATTATGATTCGACTTACGTTAATCATATTCCAAGAAAGTTAAATGGAGGAGCTATTATATATATAAGGGAACAATACTATACATATGCAAATTCCTCTCAATAGGCTGCCAAGTATATTTTTCTTCAGCATAAATAAATTGGGAAAATTTTAGGTTTGTTATGTACATTTACATAAATTTTCGGCAAATCCAGGAAATGCATACATTTGACATAAGTTTTTCAAATGACTTTCATATTAGTTAAGAAAGATTCTCATTATTCATGTTCGAATTGCCAAAATATTTTTCTTTCTTGTCTTTACCATTTCTTTTACTTTTAACTTTTTTCTGTTTATTTATTTTCTAATTAATCTTTCAAAAAAGAAAATGTTCTTAACCAAGAATCTTAACAAATTGTTTCAACATCACATATGACAATCAAGCTTTCATTCTCCCATTTCAATTTGGTTGAATTAATTTCAAGAAATTTGGTGGTCAAAATTATTGACACGAATTGAAAATTTGGTATGCATGCCAAATCAATTATTAGCCAAAAGTTGAACAACTTTTCTTTAGAATTCAATTTGCTTTCCCCCTTTCTTGTGGAAACTAACAATAAATTTGAACTAATTTTCTTTATTTATTTTCATGGAAAATTTTCGAAGGGCAGGGCAGAAAAAAAAACAAGCTGCTGCTATCCGAAAAAGTTGTTAATGGTGCATGCAAGATTATTAGCTAACAATTTATCAAATTTCCTTTGGAAATTCAATTTACTTTCCCCCTTTTCTCTTATTGAAGAAATTTGAATTCTTTTTTTTTTTCTCACGTAAAAATTTTCAAACAGCAGGGCACCAACAATAGGCTACTGTTATCCGTTTTCAGAAGGTTTGACGCAGAAAGGATGGCCGTGGTATCAGCTTCTTGAAAAGCGATTCTATGAAAATGAGGGGAAAGGCAGCAGCTTCTGGAAAAGCACTTTGGGCTCTTTGCATTGCTTGCTTTCTTGCAGGAACATTCTTCAGGACATGGCCTCTCACTTTCCTGAACAATAATTAACAAATTCCGATAAATTATTCGAATCATGTCAGCAAGCTAGCTGATGAAGTCGCAAGTGATTGAAATCATAACAAAAATAAGCCTTTGGTAGTTCATCATTATCGCCATGTTTTTGGAAATTGCATGTGTATTTGTTTCAACTAGATCAATGTCGTACCTATAGGGATTGTGATTATAGAATAATAATTTTGGTCATTTGTACTAATCCTAATTAATAAACTCATCAGTTGTGATTTGTTAATTTCGTTCTGTTTATATCAATTTGAAATATGTATATGTATCAAATTGGTCTGCATGTGCATCAAAATCACATTTATTATTATTATTTTTGTTTAATTTTAAGGAGAAATTGATTGGACGAAAATCTGTAGATGTCATGGAAGTACATTAATGTCATGGAAGCACAGCTAACAATAATTATTTTAAAAGGTGCAACATTCCCAAATTGGCCCTTAGAAATAGCTAGACCAAGCCACATTGATGGGAAAAATTCACTAGGTATAACCAGTAATCAAAGTTTACAAAAGGCTTTTGTGGTTGTTGGAATCAACATTGCTTTTAGCAATAAGAAAAAGAGAGATGCAGTTAGAGCCTCATGGATGCCTACAGGTTCGATAACTTTTCCAATGCATATCTATTTCTCTTTATCTATTTTTCAAATTTTAAGTATCTTAGTTTCTATGTGTATAGTGCAATTCGATCTTAAACACTATTATATGCATGCAATTTGTTAATTTAGACTTTTCTAATTTAATTATTTTAGATATGATAATTTACTAGTTAAATTATTAATCCAAATATAGCACTAATATGGTAGTGTATGATTTCTAAACAATGATGCACAACTGATATTTGAAAACTGAATATATGTACCAAGTAGCGGTATGGAGACTAAATGATTATTTTAAAGATGCAAGCATCGACACATAAGATGGACTATTATTTAAGCAAGTTGTTTGGATTAGAATATGTAGATCATGCATGGAATCAATCATAACTTTTCGTTTTTACATGGGATGAAAATTCGCAATGCTGGAGAAGAATTAAGGAGAATGGAGAAAGAGAAAGGGATAATGACCAGATTTGTAATAGGGCACAGTGCAAACCAGGCGGTGTACTTGATAAAGAAATTGATGCAGAAGATACTGAGCATCCGGACTTTCTTAGACTCAATCTTATTGAGGGATATAATAAACTCTCTAAAAAAACCAGAATGTATTTCTCAACTGCTTTCTCAACATTGGATGTTGCATTCTATGTCAAAGTTGATGATGATGTCCATGTCAATCTAGGTCTGCCCTTTGTTATGAAATTTTACGATCTGAATCTTTATGAGTACTATTTGCTTCAATCGATAAAATCTCGAATAAGTTTTAAAAATAAAATTTATAAATGATAAAAAAATTTAATTTTGTTTTAACTTCGTTGATTGATAGGCATGCTAGTGAATACACTTGCAAATCACAAGTCCAAACCTAGGATTTATATTAGTTGCATGAAGTGAGGACCGATCCTTTATGATGCCTTGTGCTTGAAGGGTTTTAACATGGTTTCCCGATATAATTGTAATCAAGATGCTGAGACTATCAGACATTTATTTTTGGATTGCCCGATGGTTAGACTGATCTGGCTGTGGTTTTATGCAATGGTTGGTCTTTTATATCTTCTTTTTCTATCTCCCCATGCTTTGCTTAATCACTAGCGATGATCTTACTATTCTTCGAAACATATTCGAGTCATTCTCCCGTGCTTCATTCTGTGGCATGTTTGGAAGGCTCGAAACACTTTCAGGTTCAATTATGTTGGCTTTAATATGGACGTTGTTATTTCTAGGGTGCTCATGGATATTAGGTTGGTCAGTGACACTTTTGGTTTCAAGCCATCTCAGTTGAGAAGTGTTTTGGATACTCAGATTGAGGAGGGATTATGGATTATCATGCCTCCCTATATCTCTTTGATTGATTTCTTTGATGAAACTGCCGCGGGGGGTTACTGAAGTTAAGTGTGGATGGTTGTTCAGGGAGAAACCCTGGTATGGCTGCTATTAGTGGTGTTTTGTGAGATCATCAAGGAGTGGTGTTAGCTGCTTTTGGTTCCTTTTTGGGGCACCAACCTATTCTTTTTGTCGAGTTGATGACTCTGTTAAAGGGATTACACCTTGCTACTTAACTTGGTTTTTCTACTCTTGAGATGGAATCTGATTCGGCCACTGTAGTTTCTTAGGCTACTTCAAATAGATTTGTACAGAGGAATTTTAGTTATCTTCTTGTTCAAGTTCGGTCATTGGCCTCTAGCCCATCTATTATTATCAGGCATGTTTTTTGAGAAGCTACATCTACTGCTGATTTTATTACCAACTAGGCTTGAACTCATCAGACTTGTCAGCGATTTTTCAATTCTAGGAAACTTCCAGCTAGCTTATCCGGCATTCTTCATTTGGACACCCTTGAGACTCCACATATTCGACATTAATTACTTTGACTTGGACTGTTTGTATCTTGATCACCAAAACTTTTGCTTCTCTTTGGAGGTTTTGATTTATCTTCCCCTCTTTATGTTCATTCATTTGTTGATTTATTCTACAGATTAGGGGTCCGGCCTAACTCTCCACCATTTTGGTGGATTTTAATAATAAAAAAAGCTATCATTTATGAATAAAAATTATTAATATCCAACCATGCCAGAATTAATGGAACTAAATCGTCTCTCTAGAGTGGAATTATGTTCTTGGCAACCTTTCCAACTTTTTTTTTACCCAAATTCAAGATTGATTAATATGGCATGATTCTGCACCAAAAAAGCTCATGTCCCAAAAGTTCAAGAAATCCAAAAGCGTTCTTGCTATTTATTGATCAGTTCATCAAAACAAAATCTAATTACTTTAAAAGCAAGACTCTCAGGGGAAAAAATATTAAATTTCATTTACATTACAGTTTCATCAAACAAAAAAAATTCCCAATCTCTGGAGGAATTGGACCTGTTATTGGATTTTTAATCGATTTTATTAGAGGCGTGTGCACATTGGGGTTGTGATCTCGGGAATCAATCATTTGAAGGATGCAAAGGCTGTCTACTTCAGCCTCTAAAAAACGAATGCCGTGGTTCCATGCGAGTTAGAGTCCTTGGTAAAGGCCCCAAAGTTCTGCCATACTAATGGAACAAAATCCAATGTTCATCCCAAAACCCGTAACCCATTTCCTAGTGGAATCACGAATTAAGCCCCCTGCACTAGTTGCTCCATGAATTCCACGAGAACCATCAGTATTTAAACGAAAGTAGGGCCACCTAGGGGCTGCCCACCCAATGCCAACAGATACCTTGAAACTCCTTGGGTTCAAAGTGGCCTTGTTTGTTTGTTGTATCTCATGCACCCACGCTTTGATATTTGAAGCCACAAGAAGGCTACATGGGGAAGCATTAGCAAAAAGAAGCTGATTCCGCCAATACCAAAGCTTCCATATAGTGACCCCAAACACAGAGGACCAATGCCCTTCCTCATCAAGCCTTTCCCAAGTAGAGATATTGTTAATAATCCACTCACGAGCATTAACAGAGAACAAACCGTCTCTAATATTAGAAGGAAGCAAGGAGTTCCATACGCGTTTAGCCAAAATACAGTCACGATGTGCATGCAAGATATCCTCTGTTGCATGGCCACAAATATCACACACTGAATTACTTCGAATATGTCTTCGACACAATTCCTCCTTTGTTTTAAGTTTACCATGCATTACAACCCAAAGGAAAATCCTTACGTGGTGAGTTCCTCTCCAACGCCAAATGAGTTGCCAATCTTTACTATTCCTGCTTCCAACATTGTTGCAGAGATAAAGATAAGCTGATTTGGTAGTACACTGGCCGTTCCGGGAAAAAGCCCAATAATGTTGGTCTTCACCATCAAAGAGAGATGGAGGTTTAACAGCCGCAATCTGGAGGAGATGTTTGCTTGAAAGAAAATGGCCAAATGCATCCAATTGGCACGAACCATTAGTATCGACCATATCTGCCACACACCGGTTTGCTATTTCCAACGGGATTTGCTGTCTTATGTGAGATTGAAGATTTGAGACATCAGGCACCCAAGAATCAGTCCAAAACTTAGCAGATTTTCTATTGCCGAAAGCCCATTTGATACCCCTCACAATTTGTGGCCAAAGATTACAGACGGCTTTCCATAGATATGAGCCATGTCTTGGGTTCAGATTAGAAGGGATCCCATGTGAACCTAAGTCATATTTACTTCGAAGAGTACTGACCCATAAGCTCTGAGGTGACGCAATGATATGCCAACCAATCTTCATTAAAAGGGCATTGTTCCTCTTTGCATCAGATTTCATAATACAAAATTGTCCACAATGAGTTCCAAAAGCAAAACAACACAATTAGAATAAAAAAAGTTCCGATAGGTCATAACCAAACCATCCAAGACTTTATCAGTAATGAAACTTCAAATTCATCTAATATCAATGCAGTATAAAGCAATAACAGGTTATGGCGACAGATTGATAATAGCTGCAAAATTTCAATTAAAGGAGACAAAAAACAATGGCTACAAACCATGCACGACTCATGAGTTGCGGCTATATGAAACAAAAACTGTAAACGATATTCCATGATTATGGACCTATGTTTCAATCTGGAAAGAGGAAACTCATTATCTCAGACCCATCTACGATAGACATGAGTCTAAAAAATGTTGTAGTTGCCTACATATAGTTATCCAGTTTTCATAAATTACACAGAACTATTAACAAATGAACTATCTTTCATGTCGCATAATTGTGCATCTTAAAGTTCCTTTCATAACATGAACTCCAGTGTAGCCAAAAAAAAAAAAAAATCTTCTTTTCAAGGAAAAACAACTAAAAGATCTATTAAATTACATCCCACCCTCAGAATAACCCGAAAAGGACATAATAACTGCTCACGAGCCATCTACAAAACAAAATAAACAATCTAAAGAAAAAAAGGAGAGTTTCACAAGTCAATTTTGGGTATTGTGTCTAATTGAAACTACGTTCAACCCACATAGATGGTGCAATATGGATGCGAGGGCGAAACTTACCCTTAAAATGTGGGACGACACTACCATCTTGAATATTATAGATTCCCATGTCGTTGCCTCCTCCTCTCCGTCGTCCAGCCATATACGAACACCAAGAGTCATCGGTGAAGTAAATAGAATTAGGTATGCAAATGGAAGAGTCTAATACCTGAACAGATAAAGAAGAATTGTGACCCAAGAACAGAGCTCTATTTCCTATATCCTTGATCTCCATCCATGTATTTGCGAACAAGTCTACTTTAAAAACCTGAAATGCGTAAGTTTCGTGGCAAGAATTGTAATACTCACTGGGGTACACTTCTCGTCGCCTGACGACCAATAATGTACCGTCTAATTCTACCAAATAAAATTTCTCGAAAACCATACTATCAACAATCTCAGATGGCATCGTAGCCACTAGTTCTCCAACACTAGGATCATCACCACTTAAATCCCAAGCCATTATCTCCCCATCAGCATCTACGGCATAAAACTTGTCTTTGTAATAGACAACATCGAAAACACATAAAGAATTGTCTACAGTAATCCAATTTTTTTTGCCACATTTAAAATACGCCAATTTTCTTGGATTCCCATAAATAACCATTACGGTAAAATCCGATTCCAACAAATTACTCGTGGTTAAAAAAATGTTTTTGATGAAATTTCCATAGCCTTTAATATTTGAAAGATTATCGTACCAATCTTCAAACGCCTTTACATTCAGAAGTTTAATTTCAGCACGTGAAAAAGGATGCACAAGAGTTAAGCTCAAATCTCGAGCCATGCTTAGAAGCCAACCTTTTGAAGACAGGCATCTCTTATTGATATCTGCTGCCGCTGCTTCTGGTAAGCAAAATTGACAAGTCATTGCATTTGCCGGATTGAAGAAACGGCGTCGATTGCCGTCGCCGTCGTCGTCTGGTGGAAGTAAAAGGAGAGGCATCTGATCAGACTTGTGGCTAAAATTCTTGATATTTGTCACTGATCGCCAAGAAGTGCAAACCCAACGAAAGGCCACAAAGTCTTGGTAGAATTTTATCCGCTCAGCGATTTCGACTGCAAGGTCTTGATTAAGTTCTGACCAACTGTCATTAGAAAACTGATAAGCTTAGAGACGGAGCAGTGATAGACAAACCCTAAAATAAGCCAATTTTAAGAAAAGGGAAGCTATTTATGTAAAATACCACGACTCTCGCTAAAGCAGTAAATTAACAAAATCGCCCATAAAATCATTATTATATATAGATAGTAGACCATACTTATTTATTATACCTAAAAAAACATGTATCTTAAGTTGATCGGGAAACCTTATGTTAATTGGCTAGGGCTTCGGACACGTGCACTCATTGATTTGATTAGAGTCCTTCACACTTCCGAGTTCCAATAAAAAGAAAGAAAGAACGGTTTAGTAATAATATTTTGTAAGCAACGATTGTTAATGAATGAATGGTTTGTGTTTTTTCAAAGCAGGCATTTGTTTTGTTTTTATATTACACTTAAATACTATTGTGTATTAGATTGTCAATTTTGCTCTCCAGCATTGCGCACAATTCCTGACTGGCTTTGCTTTGCTTGTGTCTGCCTGTCTGGATGGACGTACAAGTTCACCAACTGGTAGATAACTTTTAGTTCACGTCACCCACATCAACTAAAATGTTCCAACTCAGGATCTACCAGATATGAAATTACTTATGGCAATTAAAAAATCCTTAGCCTGCCACATATTAGAATGTTGTTGTGTTAGCTTTTACTCAAAATCATAATTGAAAAACGAATGGAAGAAATATTCAAAGTTCAGAAGATTGATCATCATACTCAATCAACTAAGTTCCAATTCACATTGCTTCTGGCAAGTAAATCCGGAAGTAGGAATGTAGTATTTTGACTGTCAAGTGTGTGCCGGAGTTCGTTGATCTTGCAAGAATTGTTTTCCAACTTTCTAAAGCCAACAGATTGATAAGGAGCTAGGAAGGTCCAAGCGAGCACCTAAACCCAACAGCAAGTATGAGGAATATGCATAAGCACATGCAAGAAGCCATGCAAATCATGCATGAGGCATGCATCACGTGGAAGTGAGTCGTTTAAGTGGGAATATTGGAGCTGACTTCTTCAATGATGCAACGGGTAGTTTACCACGTCAAGCCGTTACTGATTTGGTGAAGATTTTATGTTTAAAGTTGTTTACTTTAAGTTGTTATTTGCTTCGAATTTATAGCTAAGTAGTTATTTGATATTAGCTACTTTATTTCATTAGCTATGTTTAAGCCTTCTTTCACAACTACAAAGCAAAGTAGTTAGTTATGTATGAAACTATAAATAAGCTCCAATATCTTAATAAAGGATTTGCTAAGGATTACGTAGCTAGACTGGTGACGTGGCAGGACAAGTCAGCAATTAGTTATAGGATGGTGATGTGGCAGTATAAGTCAGCAAGTTAGTTAAAGAGTTGTTATTCAGCTCAGTTTGTTAGCACGCTTTTGTTACTCAAGCTCATGCATTTATCATGAGTAGCATATTCCAGATGCAACTATAAAAAGCCTTGTAATCAGATTCATTATTAAGAAGATTCACTGATTTTACTGCTACAAGAATTTTCTCTTTGTCTTTACTTTAGTTTTCTCGGAAACCAACCAATACAATCTAGTTAAATAAACTTTGATTTGGTATCAAAGCTAAGATCGAGCATAACAATGGCTTCGTCTAGCTTGAATACAAGTATCACCTTTCCACTCACTGCTACAGTTTCATCTTTCACTTTCATAAATCCAATCAAACTTGATCGATCTAACTACACGATTTGGAAGTCACAAATACTTTCTTCAGTTCGAGCTAATGAGCTAGAAGACTTACTCGATGGATCAAAACTGTGTCCAGAACAATTCTCTCTATTAAATCAGCAAGCTCAGATGTTGTTGCTTAAGAAAATCCTGCATACGCTGCATGGAAAAAGCAGGATCAAATGCTGCTGAGTTGGCTCTTCTCTTCCATCAGTGTTGAGATTCTTAGCTTTGTGGTAAACTCTAAATCATCTCATGAACTTTGGATTAATTTGGAGCAACAATTTGGATCTAAAACAGCAGCAAAGAAAGTTCATTTAAAAATGATGCTAAATAATCTTTAAAAAGGATCTATGACTATAACTGAATACTTTGGAAAATTGAGAACTATAACAGATGAATTTGCTGTTGCTGGAAGTCCAGTAAGCTCTTTGGATTTTATCAGTCACTTGATTTCTGGTCTAGGTCAGCCTTATTATCCTGTTGTAGTTTATATTGAGGCAAATGTTCTTAAGATGAGTGTTAATGAGGCTTACTCGATGCTGTTGACTCATGAGGCTAGCTGGAAAGTGCTAATTCTAATGCTAGTAAGGAAATCAAGATGAATTATGCTGCTAATATTGATCAAGCTGGAAATAATCAGAAGAAGCAAAATAATAATTGTAGTTGGAGCAATAACAATCAAGGGAATGGGAATGGAAACTTTGGAAATAAAAATAGAAATGGTAGCTGGAATAGAAACTTTAACAATAAAGGAGGTTTTGGATCAAGAAGAGGAGGATTTTCTGATTTTGGCAAATCTTCTAGACAAAATACAGGAAGAGGCTAGAATGCTAGTCAAGGTAGGGGTGGTTTATCTGGAAATAGAGGTTTCTCAAGTCCTTTTGTTGGTTTTGGCAGAGGAAATATTATATGTCGGATTTATTTCAAACATAATCATTCAGAAGCTGATTGCAGAGACAGGTTCAACAGAAACTTTGTTCCAAATTTTCCAGCTCAAGGATACTTTTAAATGAGTCAAGCTCCCAAGGCAGCCTATATGGTGAATTCAGAAGGTGTTGCGGATCAAGGCTGGTACTTAGATAGTGGAGCAACACACCATCTTACAAACAATATTAACAACTTGACTGAACGTACACCCTATCTTGCATCTCAATTGCTGCTAGTTGGTAATGGTCATGGTCTTAACCTCTTTGGGAACCAATTTAAACTTTACCAATGTCTTATGTGTACCTAAGATTACTAAAAATCTTATTAGCATTTCTAAACTTCTTTTAGACAATAATCTCATCATTGAATTCTCTTCTAATTTGTGTTTCATCAAGGACAAGATGGAGGGAACGCTGCTGGCACTGGGGATTGCTGAAGGTGGTTTTATAGATTATTGTCACAAGCTGAATCTTCTTCTCATACTGTAAATCAATGTCTTACTTCTAGTTCTATGTTGTCTGTCTTTTGTACCAATAAAGTTGTAAACTCTTCACAAGAGTTAAATTCTCTCAATTCAGGTCTTTGTCCTGAAAGTTTTCTGTCTTCATGCATCCATTAAGCTGTTACATAACAGATTTAGTCATCCTAATAAACATACGTTACCAGCTATAATAAAAAATCTTCCTTTGCATTCTGTTAACAATTGCTCTATTGGTTTTTGTGATGCTTGTCAATACGTTAAACTCCATCAACTGCATTTTCCTATTACTAAGATTAAAACCAAAACTCCACTTGAGATTTTACATGCTGATTTATGGGGTCTAGCCTCTATACTGTCTATGGATGGTTACATATACTATCTCATTTGTTGATGACTTTACACGTTATTGTTGGATATTTCCATTAACACTGAAATCTGAGGCTCTTGCTACATTCAAACACTTTAAAGTCCTTGTGGAAAAACAATTTTCTTTACCTGTCAAAGCAGTAGAATTTGATATGGGAGGTGAATTCATAGCTTTTAAACCATTTCTTCAACAAGAGGGAATTCAATTTAGGTATAGCTGTCCTCACACTCATCACCAAAATGGTGTGGTGGAAAGGAAGCATAGGCACATTGTTGAAATAGGCCTTACCCTTTTAGCTCAATCTCACGCCTCTTTCCGTTTGGTGAGAAGCTTTCCATATAGCTACTTATGTTATTAGTAGGATGCCTACTCTAACACTTGCTAATGCTTCACCTTACTAAAAACTTCACAATCAAATACTAGTTTACCAGTTTTTAAAAGTGTTTTGTTGCTCTTGTTTCCCTTTACTTAAACCTTATAATCAACACAAACTTGATTTTTCATACTCACAAATGTGTCTTCATAGGTTAAAGCCCCTTGCATAAAGGCTATAAATGCTTAGATAAATCTGGTAAAGTCTTCATTGCCAGACATGTCACCTTTAATGAGTCTAAGTTTGCCTATGCTGAGTTATTTTCAAATCAACATTCTTCTGTTGTGTCTAACTTTGTTAATCAAACACCTTCTCATGTCATTTTCTGCTAACATGCCACTTCAGCTGACAGTAATCATGAAGGCTCATCAACTGCTACCCCTGTATCTGCTTTGTCTCCATCATCCATCTCACATTCAGATTCATTCTCTTCTTCATCTCAATCATTTTTCTCTTATCCTATTCTTCCTACACATCTTATGATTACCAGAGCTAAGGCTGGTATTTTTAAGCCTAAAACCTATCAGCAGTGTCTCAAGACCTTAAACCAGCTAATGTCAAAGCAGCACTTTAAGATCGTAGGTGGCTTTCAGCCATGAAGGAAGAAATAGAGGCCTTACAAAGAAATAACACCTGGACATTGGTTCCCGCTACTGCAGCCACTAAAATTATTGGCAATAAATGGGTTTACAGAATTAAATACAATCCTGATGGCATTATAGCTTAATATAAGGCTCATTTAGTGGCTAAGGGTTATCATCAAACTCATGGCATTGATTTCTTTGAGACATTCAGCCCTGTAGTTAAGCATTGTACTGTGAGAGTGGTCTTGAGTTTAGTTGTTATGAATCATTGGCAAATCAAACAGTTGGATATCAATAATGCATTCCTTAACGATGTTTTTACAGAGGAAGTTTTCATGCACCAACCAGAGGGCTTAATAGACTCTACTCATCCTTCTTATGTTTGCAGGCTTAATAAAGTTTTATATAGCCTCAAACAGGCTCCACGAGCCTGGTATGACAGGTTAAAAGGCTCCCTCTTGAGCTGGGGCTGCCTTATGTTCAAATCTGATACTTCTTTATTTCTTCAGTATGTTGGGCATGATATTTTACTTGTTCTCATTTATGTTGATGATATTCTCATCAATAGCTCAAATCCTCAACCTATTGAGCAAGTTATTCACAATCTCAGCTTAGAATTTGCACTCAAAGATTTGAGTGAGTTTAATTATTTTCTTGGACTTGAGGTCACTCCCTCTCAGCGAGATTTGCATTTGTCTCAAACTAAATACATTGGAGACATCTCGACAAAGGCCAACATGCTGGATACTAAAGGTTTCAATACTCCTATGACCATCACTGATAAACTCCATAAAGATAAATGTGCCTTATTTAGCAATCCTTCCTTATATAGGAGTATTGTTGGTTCAATGCAATATGTCCTTCTCACGAGACTTGATATAGCTTTTGTTGTGAATAAGCTTAGTCAATTTTTAGTTGCATCTACTGTCCTTCATGCCTGCAAACAGGTTTTTAGGTATCTTCAGTGTACTGCTCATTTTGGCCTTCAGTTCTTTAACTATGGGTCCTTAACTCTCACTGCTTATTCTGATGCTGATTGGGGTGCTGATCCTAATGATAGAAAATCCATTGGTGGTTATTGTGTCTTTTTGGGAAACAATATTATTTCATGGTCTTCCAAAAAGTAACAAATAATCTCTCGTTCCTTAGCCGAATCTGAATACAGAGCTCTTGGTCTAGCAACTTCAGAGGTTTTATGGCTTACTTATCTCTTTAAAGAGCTTAAGATTTCTTTAGTTCAGACTCCTACTTTATATTGTGATAACAAGAGTGTTGAAGCTTTGGCTAGTAATCTAAAGTATCATTCCCGGACTAAACATATTGAGCTGGATCTTCATTTTGTTCGGGAACTCATTGCTCAACAGCAGCTTCAAATCACTTATGTTTCCAGCTTTGATCAGTATGCTGACATTCTCACCAAGCTTCTCTCATTTGATGCCTTTGCTTATCTTCGGCACAAGCTTAATGTCATTCCCAGACCTTAAGCTTGAGAGGGGATGTTAAGGATTATGCAGATAGACTGGTGACGTGGCAGGACAACTCAGCAATTAGTTGTAGGATGGTGATGTGGCAGTACAAGTCAGCAAGTTAGTTAAAGAGTTGTTATTCAGCTCAGTTTGTTAGCACGATTTTGTTACTCAAGCTCATGCATTTATCATGAGTAGAATATTCCAGATGCAACTATAAAAAACCTTGTAATCAATTGATTAGTAAGAAGATTCACTGATTTTACTTCTACAAGAATTTTCTCTTTGTCTTTACTCTTATTTTCTCGGAAACCAAACAATACAATCTAGTTAAATAAACTTTGATTGGATTACCAGAAAATTATCCAAAACAATACTTGTATATGTGGTAGTTTTCGCCCAAAGAAGGATAACTTATTCAGTTATTTTTAGCTAGTTCTGACAGGGACCTAACACAGATGCAGTAGAAACCAAAGATATTCCTAAAAACAGAGGTACTGCTAAAGAAATGATGTTTAAGAAGCAGAACTAAACATTATCACGATTCCACTGTCCAAGTAAATAAATAAATATATAAATAAATAATGTTTGATAGATTCGTTTTGGCATGAATAAGCCAAAAGTGACATCTCAAACACTCATTCAATCACGCAGATTTAAATCGCCGGCATTATTATACTTGAAAATAAGAGAACAGACAAAGGCACAAGCGATAAGGATACCTTGGGAGAGAAGTCTTCAAGAACATATACAGCACTATAATTCAACTCTGATATAATAGTAAATGGTGGGTTAAGTTCTAGACAGAGATAAATGAGTCCACAATCAATGCCTACAATAATTTTCAAATGCCGTGCCCAAGCGAGTTGGCATCTTCCTCCATCTGCAACCACATTGGATGCTCAGGTTTAAAATAATGAAATATTGTAGATAAACTAATTCTGTAAAAATAAATTTGACTTACAATGTAGAAGCTCATATGGTGTTCCATTTAATGCATAATTGAAAGCCAACATTCCTGTAAATGAGGAGCTCTCTCCATAATAGCAAAGTAACTTTC
Organism: Citropsis articulata; assembly: GCA_030449925.1. Taxonomy (NCBI): domain Eukaryota; kingdom Viridiplantae; phylum Streptophyta; class Magnoliopsida; order Sapindales; family Rutaceae; genus Citropsis; species Citropsis articulata. Next base: position 235,142 of record JASUUH010000204.1, read on the forward strand.
ATGTATTCTTGCCAAGTCTGCCACCTGAAAGTCCATATAGCTGAAAACTTTACATTTCATTTTTCCAAGTTTATAACTTTGACTCAGTGTTAGGCTTTACATTTAAACTTCCTGTAGTTAAAGAAGAGTAATTACCTCTCTCTGGAAATAAAGCTCAAGATAGACAACTCGATGTTCTTCTTTAATACAGATAGACATCAAAGCAATCTCAGGCCCACCACCTTTATGGTACCCTTGCGGATCAAACTGTCTGGTGAAGAGCCAATGATGTTGCTGAAGTCTTCATAGGCTACTTTCCAGATCTCAGAGTCTGTATAACAATCCCACCATTTGAATAAATATTTGATGGTTGTTGAAGCCAGCAAAAATAAATACATATTTTAAATAAATTGTGTATAGTGATTGAACAGGGTAGTGTCCACAAAGATTGGTAATTATTTAAATCCTTTTAAAATGTAAAATGCAAAATGGGGGGGGGGGATTATTGACAATAATAAAAATCAAATTAAAATAACAAGAATGTAAATTAAAGTTGTAATTCAAATTGGGAAAAGCTCTGGTTGAAGGAATTAAATCAGCTTGATTCGACTACTGATCATTGATTCAAATATAAATCATTACTACTTATGAATAGACCGGTTATAGCTACTGAGACTCTCTAATAGTCAATCTCTCCTTACCTAGTCGACATAACCAAGGTACGACCATTGGTTATTTCCTTAATCAATAGACAACCCTAGATACGATCATAGGATTTAATCAATTGACATTTTGAAAAACCAGAGAGACCCAAATCCTAATCAACAAACGCATACGATGGTTCATTTAAATTAAATTGTTTATTCTCATAACACAACGCACTGCTATGCTAATTGTCACAAACATTAAAATCTTCATACGATGAATTTTTTAATTGACAATTGATTAAGTTGATAATTAAATAGTGGCCAATTACCTAATTAACAAGCATAATCATGACAATAATTTAGAGAATAAACAAATACCCAAAAAGTAATAAAACAATTAAAGTATAAGAAAGATCTCACAGTAATGATGAATCAAAGCTTTATTAACCTTCAACCAGAATAATAAGTTTAGTTTTTCATAGAGAAAAGAGAAAAATTTAGATCTAGGGTTTTTTTCTTTCTTTTCTACCCCTTTTCTTTCACGTCTTTTTTTTTCTCTTGTAGAGTTTTTCCAAAAATAAAATACTAATATCTAAAATATTATCTAAATATTAAATTCAAAATTACAAAAATAATCAAAAAGATAAAACACGTTAAAATAAAAACTACAGGTCCTTAGTTGACAGCACGCGCTCACGCCTTATCAACAAAGTTATTCTAAAACTCATAATTTCTCCAGGAAAACAATCATCCTCAAACATCATCTTGTAACTCAATTTTAGCACCAATCAATAGAATTGCACCTACAAAATAAAACACAAGTAAATCATTATTATTAAGTGCAAAATATCGATATTAAAGGAAGTAAACAATGCAAAACTAGTACATAAATTGTACTCTAACAAATTCCCCCACACCAAGATAATGCTTGTCCTCAAGCTTCAACATGCATAACAAAGCAAGTTTTAGAATAAACAAACTAAGATTGATATTCACACAACAAAAATAATTAAAGCAAAATGGTTGCTCATAGGCTCAAATCCTCACAAAGTTGGTAAATTTGCCATCAAATCATGTACACTTTTTAAATGAATCAACTATAAAAAATGGTGTAGAATGAGAAGAATGTATGAGTGATATATAAAAGGAATGGTAAAAAGGATAAGAAGCGAGAAAGATGTATGTAGTGATATAAAAAGTGAAAGATAAAATGGGAAAGAATAAAAAATGTGAGTGTGGGAAAAAAATAAAAGAGTATGATAAAATAAAAATAGATGTAAATAATTTGAGATCGATGAGAAAAGAATAGTGAGAAAAAAAAAGAAAAGAAAAGAAATTAAAACTAATATATGAAGCATGTTAACTCCAAATCATTTAAGGATGAGTAGAGTGAAAATAATACTTCCAGACATCAATATAATGCATAAGGATAAAAGATTAAATGATTTACGTCCCTGAATTGTGAGCTTTGATCCATATAACGTCTATGGACTTGGCGGAAATGGTGGGATAAATCCTACACTCTCGAAGTATGTGGCCAAATTCTGCTCCATCTTGTTCAGCTTGTGCTCCATTTTCTCTAACTGAATGCTCAAAGGTGGTGCAGATGTAGAAGGAATAGTTGGTGGGCAGTTTTGTCGTCAAACTCGTCATCAGAGGTTGCACCACTCCTAGCATAAAGCTTCTTTGGAAGTTGAGTGGATCCTGATTCAGTAAACTGAAATCTCCCCTACTTGAATTCGACCACACCTGTTCTTTCAAACACAGACATATCTAAAAATTTCTTTTTACAAACAGGATGTAAATCATTATTGTCAGGATCAAGCACACATAAGTTTATAGCTAACAGAGTAATGTATGGACTAAGAAATTAAGTCCTATACCTTTTAAGCACACTCTGAAATTGATCTGCTAACAAAAAACCTAGATTAAGCCTCACATCATTTAACATGCACCAGATAAAATAAAACTCAGTTTTAGAGAAAACTCTCAAGTGATATTTCTTTCCTAAAAATTATATACTAAGAACCGATGCACGCATTTCAAAATAGGATCACGTAAGAAAGAGCTCTTTGATTTACTCGGGTCATAGGCATTGTGATCAAAAAGATAAATTACGCCAAAGACCATAAGGCTCAAAATTTTTGCTAAAGTCACAAGTTGTCCCTAAATATGCATCACTAGAAGAATAATCATCATCAATGAATCTTAAAGCTAGGTTAAAATCTGTAATAGATTGTGAAAAATTTCATCCCATTAACCTAGACTTTATAATATTCAGAGTATGCAAAGTAAAATTAGTCGGTATATTAAATTGAAAAGTAGCATAGAACTCCCTAATCAACTCAACATAACCCAAATAATCAACATCAACAAACTTACGCAAACCAATCTTATCTATCAAAGAATTAAAATTATCCTTAACATTCAATTTTTCTAGAGTCAGGTAATGAATATATTTAGCCGGAAGTATTTTTCGCTTGGAAATATCTTTGCACCTTTCTTTCTCTTGTTGAGTTGTGAATATGAGGCACCCTCCAAGATTGGATTCAGCAAGTGGCAAAAATCTCATGCCTTTTCCATGTTTTGATCTTTGTCTCACTGATTGACGTGAATCTGAAACCGTTGATGACTTGGAAGTTGATGCTTTCCTCTTTGGCATTGTTACAGTAATTTCACTCACGGGTTTTGTTTTCATGCGAAAAGCGTCGGTCCTTTAAAACGACGAGAATGAGGCTGTGCGGGTTGCTGGAAACCGAGTGCAGCGCGCTGGAAACTGGGTTTGGCTGGCACGGGCTGCTTGTGTGGCTAGGGACGCAGCTGCTAGTTACTGGAGATGCGTGGCTGGGATGAGGAGCTAAACGTGGGCTGCTTTCGCGGCTGGGAACGTGAGATGCAAAGCACGGATCACTGGGCGTGGGTTGGTCTGGTACGGCTGGAGTGCTGGGCTGGTGAGAGAGGCGGCGTTAGGATTTTTGCGAACAGTGAAAACAATTTTGTTTTGTTTTTTTATCAAATAAAAAAATAAAAATAAAACCCCTTTTTTTTCAAATTTTTTTTCGATTTTTTTTGAATTTTTTTAATCAAAAAATAAAAATAAAAGCCCCATTTTTTCAGTTTTTTTTTAAATTTTTTTTATTTTTTATTTATAAACTAAAAACTAAAAACTAAAAGAGACACTTGAGACACTAAAAATTACAGAAGTACCTTTTTTAATAAACATGGGCAGACCTTAAAACCATTTTACTTTAAAATCACAGAAGTACTTATTAGTTAAAACGTGGGTACGCCTAACCCAAAATTTTCTTCTAGCCAAAATAAGCAAAAACACTATTTAAACAATCTGAATCAAAATTAAAAATAAAAATAAATAAATCCTTTGGGTTGCCTCCCAAAAGTGCCTTTGTTTTATGTCTTCGGCTAGACACATTCATGCATCAATCTCTATAAATGGGACTCTCGAGAGCCACTTCCTCCACAATATTCACTAAAAAACCTTCATAAAAATGTTTTAAGCGATGACCATTAACCTTAAAAACTTTGTTAGAGGTCGGACTCTGAATCTCAACTGCACCATGAGAAAAAACATTCGTAACATTAGTAAGCGAGAACGTAATTTACTAGGAAAAAGTTTAAGCTTAGAATGAAAAAGAACTTTTTGACCAACAGAGAACTCCTTTCTCAAAATCATTTTGTCATGAAATGTCTTTGTCTTTTCCTTGTAAAATCGTGAACTCTCATAGGATTCGTTTATAATCTCCTCCAACTCTTGCAGCTGCAACTTCCTCTGCTTTCCCGCTTCATCCATCCGCATATTGCATTGCTTAACCGCCTAGTATGCTTTGTGCTCTAGCTCTACAAGTAAATGACAAGGCTTACCAAATACTAAACGATAAAGAGACATACCTATGAGAGTTTTGTACGCAGTGTGATACACCCACAATGCATCATCTAATCGTAAGCTCCAATCCTTTCGATTTGGACTAACCGTCTTTTAAAAAATATACTTGATCTCTCTGTTTGATATCTCAGCTTGTCCGCTTGTTTGTGAATAATAGGCGGTAGACACTTGGTAGGTAACATGATATCTCTTGAACACTGCCTCCACCACCCGATTACAGAAATGAGTGCCTCTATCACTTATTACCGCTCTCGGTACAATAAACCTAGCAAAAATATTAGACTTGAAAAAATCTACAACAACTTTAGCATTGTCAGTCTGGGTTGCCTTAGCCTCTACCCATTTAAAAACGTAATCCACTGCTAAAAGAATGTAAGTATTGCCAAAAGATGAGGGAAAATGTCTCATAAAATCAATGCCCCACACATCGAATATTTCACACACAAGAATAAGGGTAAGTGGCATTTGATTCCTATGACTTAAATTGCCAGTCTTTTGACAATTCTCACACGACTTACAAAATATGTATGAGTCGCGAAATAAAGTAGGCCAAAATAGACCACATTCTAACACCTTAGATGCTATCCTTTTGGGACCAAAATGACCACCACATGCATATGATTGACAAAACTAAAAAATAGAATGAATTTCAAACTCAGATATGCACCTTATGATGACTTGGTCAGAGCAATATTTCCATAAGTAAGGGCCATCCCAAATATAGTACTTAGCATCGCTCTTAATCTTATCTTTTTTAGCCCTCGTTAGATCACTAGGTAGTGTTCTTGTAATTAAGTAATTGACAATGTCAGCGTACCGAGGAACCATACCTTGAGTTACAAAGAGACGCTCATCTGGAAAATCATCCTTCAAAGGTGCTGCTTCTTCACTCGTGGTCAATTTACTAAGGTGGTCTGCAACCAAGTTTTCTGCTCATTTCTTGTCACGGATCTCCAAGTTGAACTCTTAAAGTAATAGGATCCAGCGGTTGAGTCTCGATTTCGCTTCCTTTTTGGCGAGCAAATATCTGAGAGCTGCATGATTAGAAAAAACAATCACTTTAGTACCCAATAAATATGAACGGAATTTTTCTAAAGCAAAAACAATAGCCAAAAGTTCTTTTTCCGTTGTTGAATAATTGCACTAAGCATTATCAAGTGTCCTTGATGCATAATATATCACATGAGGAGCCCTTGCAACCCTTTGCGAAGCGGAACCAACAGGATAGTTCAAGGCGTACATTATCTCAAAAGGGAGTCTCCAGTCGGGTGGCTGTATAATTGGAGCTGAAGTCAATAACTCCTTGAGCTTATCAAATACTACCTTGCATGCTTCATTAAAATCAAACGTTACATATTTCTGAAGCAGCTTGCATAAAGGCTGAGTTATCTTCGAAAGATCCTTGATAAAACGTCGATAGAAACCTACGTGACCAAGGAAAGAACGAACTTCCTGCACATATGCGGGATAAGGTAAAGATTTAATAACATCTATCTTAGCTTTATCTACCTCAATTCGTCTAGCAGATACTACATGACCCAAAATAATGCCAAGATCTACCATAAAATGACATTTTTCATCATTCAAGACAAAATTTGTTTCAATGCATCTTTCAAGCACTTTCTTCAGATTATAGAGACAATCATCAAAAAAATCAGCGTAGACCGTAAAATCGTCCATAAATACCTCTATAATGGTCTCTACATAGTCTGAAAAAATACTGACCATGCATCTCTGAAAAGTGGCGGGAGTATTATAAAGACCAAATGGCATACGTCGGTATGCAAAGGTTCTAGAAGGACATGTGAATGTAGTATTCTCCTAATCCTCAGGCGCAACTGGTATTTGATGAAAACCTGAATAGTCATCAAGGCAACAAAAGTGGGATTTTTCTGCCAACCTTTCAAGCATCTGATCAATAAAAGGAATAGGAAAACGATCATTCCTAGTGAATGAATTAAGTTTTCTAAAATCAATACAAACTCTCCACCCATTTTGAACTCGGGTGGGTACTAACTCACCATAAGAATTCTCAACAATTGTTATACCAGTTTTCTTCGGTACCACTTGTACCGGACTTACCCATTTGCTATTAGAAATTGGATAGATTATACCTGCATAAAGAAGTTTTAGAATTTCTTTCTTCACTACTTCCATCATGAGTGGATTCAAACGGCGTTGAGCTTGAATCGAAGGTTTGTCATCTTACTCCGGTGATTCATACATGCATTGTGGACTTATCCCTTTGATATCAGCAATTGTCCACCCAATTGCCTTTTTGTAATCCTTTAGCACTCTAATAAGCTTTTCTTCCTCTAAAGTACTAATCTTTGAAGAGATGATCACCGGAAGTGTCTCACCATCTCCTAGAAACATGTACTTTAGATGACTCGGCAACGGTTTAAGCTCTATTTTCGGTGCCTGCAAAATAGATAGAAAAATTTTTGCATGAGATGAAGGTAATTCAAAATAAGACATATGATGAGTTAAAGTTCTCAAAAAATTTAATTCATAAATTGTCTCTTGTAATATAGAATTTAAAACAAACTCATTTTCATCCTTTTGCAATCCTTTGAGACCCAAACTGTTGTTTAAAGTAGCTACCAATGAATCTTCAACATCCAAATAAAAAACTTCTTGCACTATAGGGTTAAAAACATCCACAGAAAATACGGAATGTTCCTCACTAGGATATTTCATGGCATCATTCATATTGAACTTTATAACCTCTCTATCACACTCCATAATGAGAATCCCTTTATGTACATCCATTTTAGTCCTAGCAGTCTTAAGAAAAGGTCTTCCTAGTAAAATTGGGATAGAATTAGAGGAGTTATCCTCTTCCATATCAAGTACATAAAAATCAGCAGGAAAAACCAACTCATTGACTTGTACTAAGGCATCTTCTAATACCCTATCAGGATACGCATTAGACATATAGCTAGTTGAATTATTGCGCTAGTTTCTTTTAATGGACCAACATTCAAAGATGAATAAATAAAACGAGACATGACATTAATAGAAGCTCCTAGATCTAACATAGCCTTCTCAACTTTAACACTACCAATTTTACAAGGGATAATAAACATACCTAGATCTTTGCACTTAGGAGGTAGTTTCTGAAATACAAATTATGCAACCCAAGAGGGGGGGTGAATTGGGATTTTAAAACTTATGCTAAGCAAATCGCCTACTAATTTAATCTAATGCCTTAATACACACAAAAACAATAAATTTTGCAACAATTAAATCAAATACAATAAATTAAACAATGCTTAAAAATAAAAGTGTAAGGGAAGAGAATGCAAACACATCAATTTTTACGTGGTTCGGCAATCCCCGCCTACGTCCACGCCTCCAAGCCAACCAAGCTTGAGGATTTCACTATCCAAACTTCCCAAGGCTTTAAGTTCTTTACACTTGACTTCAAGGTGTCAATAAACCTTTACGATGAAGAGATTATCACCCTAATCTCTTTATCCCAAGTGTTTCCCTCACTTGAAGACACTCAATTTTATAAGAAATGAAAATTACACAAGAAACTCTTTATAAAAGTATATTCACAAATGAAAGCACAAAATGATTTAATCTATGATGATTTTGCGAATTGGAAGCTCAACATGTTTTATGGGATCTTGTTTATGCTTGCATTAGTCTTTTAAAATGAAGTTGGAGTTGAGTTTTTATAGATAAACCCGAAAAACTAACCGTTATAGACTATTTCCAGCGCCCAAGCGGTTAGCCGCTTGATTTAACTGGCTAGCTGCTATGAACAGTGATGTTACCGTTATCTTTGAAATTTGCTACAGTACCACTGTTCACAAAATTATAATTTTATCTAAAATTTTTTATAATGATACTATGGCCCAAAAAGTCATAAAGCTTTTCAAACAAGTCCAATTTCAGAATTTTTAAAATTTTATAGTTCCCAAAACTTTCTAAAAATATGGTATGGCCCCAACTATAGCGAATCTTTTCAAATAGGTCCTTTTTAAGTTTTAACCAAATTATCATGAAGTTTAAAACTCTCAAAATCTTTCACTTAGACCCTCAATCTTTTGTAAGTCACAATATAGCCCAAAAGGTTTAAAACTTGACAAATAAGTCCAACTTCGAAATTTAAAACTTTTTCATTTTAAACCAAATTTCTCAAATCCAAAATAATTATTTATTAAAACATCTATTGAGCTTCACAAATGCTAAACCAAGTATAAAATAAATCATACCGGCTTTACAAGAAATTGTCGCACTAAATTTATCTGTTAAGCTTTAATCTCTATTCTTGATTTCGCCGTTGTCCTTTGAGTGTCTTAAACTTGATTTCACTTGCATAAAATTTGTCCTTCAAAAAAACTAGTGAGCTTGTAAAATACAAGAATTATTAAATACTTAATACATATATTTGTTATCATCAAAATTATAATATGTATAGCCCTTTAGGCTAACAGTTTCTTTTGGAGAACTGCTGAAACATTCTTCCCCATGTGAACTCTTTCATCTTCTCTTAATTTTTTCTAGGAGGTGCATAGTTCCTTAAGGAATTTAGCATATCAAGGTATTTGTTTTATAGCATCTAATAAAGGAATATTTACCTCAACCTTTTGAAATGTCTCAAGGATGTCTTTCTCTTGTTCCTCCTTTTTGGATTTTGCAAACTGGCTTGGAACAAAGGGAGGTACCACCACAGGTAGGGATTTCGCTCTGATGGGTTGCGCATCTTGAGATTTAGGCATCAATTCATTCTTCTTAAGCTCATCTTCTACATGCTTTGTCACTTTCTTACTAGGCTCTTGCAACTCCTTCCCACTTCTAAAGATGACAGCACTAGCGTTTTGCTTTGGATTCACCTCAGATTGTGAAAGCAATCTCTCTGATACTTGAGACTCCAGGCGGCTCATTATAGTCACCAATTGACTCATTTGGTTCTTCAAATTTTGAATGCTTGTTGTAGTTGCTTGCTGAAATTGTTGAGTGTTAGTTGCAAGCGATTTAAAAATTTCTTCAAGAGATATACCTGACTTGAAGTTTGACTGTGGAGGGGCTGGTTGTCTTGGTGGGTATTGTTGTGGAAATCCTGACGACCTAACTCCATAGCTGAAGTTGGGATGATCCTTCCATCCCAGATTGTATGTTTGTGCATAAGGATCATACCTCCTTTGAGGCATGCCTGGAAATCCTCCAATTGCATTGGCTTGTTGAACGGGTTCTTCTTGAAGTGTAGGACACATATAAGTTGAATAACCCATATTGGAATAAATGCCATAAGTCTTGACCTGTTGCACATTACCTACAACAAACGTTTCCACAAGAGAAGTAAGTTTATCTAAACGTTGATCAATAGAAGAAATATTTACCTCATTCACCTTCCTTGAAGTTGGATCTTGCCTGCTGCCAAACTGTTGTGCATTGGCAGTCATATTTGATATCAACTCCCTTGTTTGAGTAGGGGCCTTGTTCACTAACACACCTCCATTAGCAGCATCTATTATACTCATATCCATCAATGACAGTCCTTCGTAAAAGTATTGAATAAGAAGTTGATCAGAAATCTGATGTTGAGGATAACAGGCACAGAACTATTTGAATCGCTCCCAATACTCATACAACGTCTCCCCAGGAAGTTATCTGATCCTACAAATATTTTTTCTGATGTTGGCAGCTCTTGAAATAGGAAAGTACCTCTCAAGGAACTGCTTCTTCAAACCATTCCATTTTGTAATCGATCCAGGAGGCAAGTAGTACAACCAGTCTTTAGCTTGGCCATTTAAAGAGAAAGGAAAAGCACGCAGCTTAATCTGCTCTTCAGTCACACCTTGTGGCCTCATACTTGAACACACAATATGAAACTCCTTGAGATGTTTATGAGGATCTTCACCTGCAAAATCATGAAACTTAGGTAATAAATGAATAAGACCAGACTTTAATTCAAAATTTACCTCCAAATCTATATATTGAATGCAGAGTAGTTGCTGATTCAAGTTTGGTTCAGCTAATTCTCTAAGAGTTCTTTCTACAGGTGCAGCTCTATCCATCACTTGTTCTTCTGCATCGCTAGATGATTCAACTAAATCAAGCACATATATGTTTCAGAAAGCAAAGGCGACGAGGATCGTTGCTTAGCTCGCTTCGTCTGCTGTCTCAGCTGGCGAGCTATCTTCTCAATTTCAGGATCAAACGAAAGAGTACCTGTCTTAGAAGAAAGAACCATACACCAAGTAAAACGTAAACAGGATTAAATAAACGACACCAATCCCCGGCAACGGTGCCAAAATTTGATAGTTGTCGAAGCTAGCAAAAATAAATACATACTCTAAATAAATTATGTATAGTGATTGAGCAGGGTCGTGGCCACAGAGATTTGTAATTATTTAAATCCTTTTAAAATGTAAAATGCAAAATGGGGGGATTGTTGACAATAATAAAAATTAAATTAAAATAACAAAAATGCAAATTAAAGTTGTAATTCAAATTAGATTGTTTATCATAACAAATTAACTCTTTCTTTATGTCACAAACATTAAAATCTTCATACGATGAATCTTTTAATTAATAATAGATTAAGTTAATAATTAAATAGTGGCCAATTATCTAATTAACAAACATAATCATGACAATAATTTAGAGAATAAATAAATACCAAAAAAGTAATAAAATAATTAAAGCATAAGAAATATCTTACAGTAATGATGAATCAAAGATTTATTAACCTTCAACCAGAATAATAGGTTTAGTTCTTCATAGAGAGAGGAGAAAAATTTAGATCTATGGTTTTTTTCCTTCTTTTCTTTCACATCTTTTTTTTTCTCTTGTAGAGTTTTTTCAAAAACAAAATACTTATATCTAAAATATTATCTAAATATTAAATTCAAAATTACAAAAATAACCAAAAAGATAAAACACGTTAAAATAAAATTGGTCTTTTGTGACGACGTGGTATCAATAAGTTCTTCTGAAACTCATAATTTCTCTAGGAAAACAATCATCCTAAAACATCATCTTATAGCTCAATTTTAGTACCAATCAATAGAATGGCACCTATAAAATAAAACACAAGTAAATTACTATTATTAAGTGCAAAACATCAAAAGTAAACAATACAAAACTAGTGCATAAATTGCACTCTAACAATATTTTGTCGTGTAATAAACTGAACTAGAACTGAGGCAGACATACTAATCGCCAAGTCATGTATACATGATCCTTCATACTGGCCAATTCCTTCCAAGGGATTATAGTAGAATGTTTGCTTTTGCTTCTCTGTAAGTGCGTTGACAGCAGTAATAAGAAAAAGAAAACCGAACATGCCAGCAGTCACTATGTCAAGACCCAAAAGCCAGGTAAGTCTTGATGCAGACTGATGCTTGGATACATCTGCAGCTGCTCGATGCTTAGGGATTAATGCGGCATAGGTGCTAGTAGAAGGAAAACAACCTAGAAGAGAAATTTTGTTATTTGAAATTGAATGGTAAAACCATGTCAAAAAGCAGTATTGGAAACTTCACCTAGACAAGTAGTTGATGATATTTCAAGATAAATACGTAAAATTTAAATACACTCAATTGCAGAACTGAAATTAGCATTTCCACATCTGCAGAATTGTTCCGTAACGAAGAAACTGTAACCAAACGAAATCTGACCTTGCAGCAAAAAAAAAAAAATCAAAAGATGCATGATCTTAGTTTAATTGCCAGAGATACATTTTGGAGTAAAGATAGTCCAACTGATACATTATGCAGAATTGTTACGTAATGAAGAAAATGTAAGCAAACAAAACCTGACCTTGCAGCAAAGACAAATCAAAATAAATGTGATCTTAGTTATATTGTGCATTAAAAGAGCATCCAGGAAACAGCCAGCAACTTAAAAGGATTAACAACCATTTTCCTATTATATTGTAACAACATTTATCAAATAGAAAATGAGGTGTCCTCATCCAACACCAACTGAATCAGACCAACAAGCTAGGTTGCGAATATATTTTACAAAAAAACAGCAAGGTATACCTAAAAAGAATAAGAATTTCCAATCAAATCAATTATGAAATCCAAGATTTCTCCCTCAGGAAGCCATCATATTCCTATAGGCTCTGCAGCAAGCTACGTTCAACCCATAGATTAATCCTAAGCATACTATAGCAATTAAGATATTCTTTAACATTATATTTTGAAACTAAATTCATGCCAATTACACCTTTCTCCATATTGAACAATTAGCAATTTAGCATACAGACATAACAAACCTCAGCCTTTTCCATATTTCCAAGATAAAGGTTATACCCACACCCTTACAAAGACAGAGAGAGAGAATAAGCTGACCCGGCTTGACCCGCGACCCGAACCGACCTGCGAACGTGACCCGGTTGGGACTCGTAATTCCGGCCACCGTTCCGACCAAGCAAGGTGCTGATGTGAAGCTTAGAAGCCTTACATCATATCCCGGTCGTCCTATCCGCTGGAAAACGGTCGAAACGCCGTCGATCGAAACTTGAAAACCCACGGCTCAACCCACCTCTGTCGCCATTGATTTCGTCGGAATTAGGTCGTGCCACCGCTTGGGTTTTGTTACTCACTTCTCCCTCTGTCATTTCTGACTATCCACTATCGTCGGAGACGTCATTTTGCTGCCGATCGACCACTTGGGCATTTGTGGTTTCCCAGCTAGATTCCGGTGTCGTCGCCGCACGTGGGAGGTCACCACCGCCACCGTTGGAGTCAGCTCGGCAGATGTCTGTAACTCGAGCTTCCCATCGTCGTCCGTTGACCTTTGGTCACCGATTATCGACAAGGGCATTTTGGTAATTTTGCACCCTAAGAGCAATTTTGTAATTTGAGACTTTGTGGGTATTTTAGTAATTGCAAAAATTGAGAATAAGTTGGTAATTTATGATTTTGAGGTTAAAGTGGTAAATTTATGATTTATGATTTTAATTCAAAGGTATTTTGGTAATTTTAAAATATTTGAGGGAAATTTTATAATTTGAGAATTTATAGATATTTTGGTAATTTCTGAAATTGAGCATATTTAGTAATTTATAATTGGGTGGGGTTATTTGAACCCGCCAAACTATTTACTAAATTCATTTACTAAATAAAATCATCTCCAAATTTTAAAAATTTAAATTTTACTCAATAAACCCACTTAAATGTTTAATTTACCCTTATAAACTCAATGTTTTATAATAGTAGTGATTTTGCTCATTAAACCTTGGTAAATTCATTTCTAAACCCTTAGTAAATGTTTCACAATTTTTTTCTTATTTTTAAGGAAGTTTTTACCTTTTGCCCAAGTTTCTCTTTGGAATCTGATCAAGAGGAAAAGTCGTGGGAAAGTTGGTGAATGCAACACACAAGAAGAAAATCTCCTGCCCTTTAGTCATAGACCATCTTAGCACTAAGCCCATCAAATTTAAGAAGAATGCATGCACAGACGACTGATCAGACTAAAAGTTGATTTATGAATTATTGAGTTTATATCAATTGCTCATGTTTTTTTCTAGATTGCAGGCCTGGATTTCTTCCACTTTATAAGAAGAATGGATATATTCATACGTGTTCCTGATTCAAGCTATTCTCAATTTTATTTTGCTCCTCCATAAAACCTCTTAATTGATTAGAATATCGTGAAAATATGATTAGGATTTGATAAAATTGTGTTGAATATAAATATGAGTTCAAAGAGTAAAAATTTTTTTTATTTTTTTATTATATTTTAATGTCCATAACTATAATTTAATTTAGTGATATTTTAATTATAAAAAATTATTTTCATAAGTGGGTTTAATGAGTAATTTGGTTTATAATTTTGGAATTTTGAGGTTAATTATGTAATTTATGATTTTGAGGACAATTTGATAAATGATGATTTCGAGGATAATTTAGTAATTTATGATTTTGAGGATAATTTGATAAATTATGATTTCGAGGGTATTTTGGTAATTTAAGATTTAAATTGAGATTATTTGAGGTTAAGTTTAGAATATGTGTATATTGAGAAATTTGAAAATATTGGAGTTTATGATTATGATTTAATTTTATTATTATGAGAGTATTTTTATTGATTTTAGGCCGATGATATCGATACACATTTATTTCTCAAGGGTGTCAGGAGGTAAGTAAACTAGATTTTTAAACGAATCACAATAAAAAAAAATATATGTTTGACATGTTTGAAAAGCTTATTTTGATACATACAAATATGGATTTGTATGTTTTGCCGATGCGTTTGTGTGATGTGTTAATATGATGTGCTGTTATGTGTGTTTATGGACATCGGCATATGTATGTGAATGTTTTGTTTCATTGGTGTGAGCTCAAAAAAGCATTATGTTTTCTATAAAATAAGAAAGTAGATTTTAACAAAGAGAATTTGAAGAAGGAAAATATGTTTCTGATTTTAGCTTGAATGCTTGAATTTGTTACTCAGTGGAGGACACTCTAGATGTTATATTATGGTTAAGAGATAAGTGGGCGAGGATGTCTTGATGTGGAGCCCAAAGTGTATGAAAGTTATAAAAGTTAAAGGAAAGTCCTATTAAGCGAGAATTGAATGAAGGTAACTCAAGTAAGCGATTTGAAAGAAAATGCGAAAGTTTGAAAATGACAAAATGAGATTTCGATTATTTGTTTTACAATATTTTCGAATACCATGACACGTCATCCATTTGCATTATATATATATATATATATGTGTGTGTGTGTGTGGGTGTGTGTGTGTGTGTGTGTATTTTGATATATGAAAAATTAATTTACTTACTGAGTTTCATACTCATTAGAATTTATTGTGATTCAGTTCCTTGATTCATGATGATAGACGAGGAGGATTTGAATTGAAGATGGTAGATGGTTTGACATAAATTTTATATTCTTCTGCTGAAGTATGTGTAATATATTTGTATCTGAGACTAGAATTTTTATGGATTGTAAAATGATTATTATTTTTAAGTATATATATATATATATATATTTGAGTCGTAGTTAGATTCGCCCTGTAGAGCTTGGGGCGGGTTGTTACAAAGGGAGCAGATTTATGCTTTAACTTTTAATTTCAAAGGTATTTAAAGGTAGTTCTTTACTGAAAAACGGACAATTTGTGCATGTCCAATATGTTGCAGAGTTTTGTCATAAGCATTATTTTCTATAAGTATGGCAACCAGTAGATTGGTCACACTTAAATCATCATGAGATGTATGGATGAACTTTAAGATGTTCCTCCAATATGCCAATATAGCATGCACTCTGATCACATTTTACAAATAACTGCAATAGGATAAAGACCGATTAAGTTTCTCTTTACAATAACTTAGGAGAAACAATCAAGTACCAGCTGATAGTATTTCTCAAATATTTTAGAACTTGTATGACATAGTGTATCTCTTTTCGATTGTAATTGTAAGTTACCGACTAGATAACATATCGTACAATTTTTACACTAATTGTATAACTATATATAGTGCAATCTGACACTTCCATCTAGGACATATGCAAATATTGTGTGACTTGTCTATTTTATTGTAAGCATCAAGATGACATGTGCTAAATAAATTTTCCTAAAGCAAAACTATATATGACATGTCGTTTAAAACTTGATCGCATAAATTTACTTATGTGAAACTTGTTTGACATATGGTTTCTATTTTCATAACATAAATTATGCAACTTTTACTGTGAAATAAACATTGTGTCGTTGTAAATTTTTGCTCGACACGTAATAACCAGTTTTTTGCTTCGGATTCCATTCTATATTAAGCTTTACGAATCATCTCTCCGTGATATGTAAATTTCTACTGTCAAAGGTTTTGTAAAAGAAATGAAACTGTCAAACGGTGCCAGGGTTACCGGCGATGACCCTCCGACGTTCAAGTCAACATTTCGAATTTGATTATAAAGAGAGAATTTAAAGAAAGAGGGATAACATTTCTTTATCTTTTTTTTCTCTTACCTTCAAATGAGGAATCTTAGCCTTTATATAAGCAACTTATAGTCAACTGGAGAGGTTATGTGGCATTTTTCTTTTGACAAGTGTCAGCCAAAGCCCATGTATGGAGACAGATATTCATATGTGCCAATATTTGTTCATGACAAGTAATCTTTGGACATTTGTCATGTTTTTGGGCACTTAACTTTTAATGGACTTTAGCTTAAATTCGGCATTTATATTGGTTCCTTATTAAGAGGATTGATTTTTCAACATTTTGCTCGTAAGCGCATTCTGCAAAATATTTGTCAACTTATAGACTTGTTTCATAAAATGTCTATTGGCCCATTGGCGTGTTCCTTAGAATGCATATATTTACCTGTAGGCGCATCTTGTAGAATGTATATTTACCTGTAAGCACATTCTGTAGAAAGTGTATTTGTTTGTAAGTGCATTTTGTAGATTTTGTATTTGTTCGGTACGGATTTGCCCAGAGATTTATTCCGTAAAATGTGTATTTGGTCGAAGGCCTATTCCGTAGAATGTGTATTTCCGTAGAATGTGTATTTTCCCATAGGCGCATTCCGTAGAATGTATATTTGTCCAGAGGCAAATTCTGTAGAATGTGTATTTATCCATAGACGCATTTCATAGAATGTATATTTGCCTGTAGGCATATTCTATAGAATGTATATTTACCCATAGTCACACTCCATAGAATGCTTAGTAACTCATGTGCTCTTATTTAAAAATATCTTCTAAGTGTCTGGGTCATTCTTTGTGAGGAATTGACCTAAGTTGTTCTTTGTAAAAAATGAACCTATGTCATTTTTTGTTAAATTATACCTTTAGTCCTTTGTCGAAGATTTGTCCCTTAGGCGTTTTATCTAGAAATATTTTTCTAAATGCCTAGGTCATTATTTGTGAGGAATGGACCTAGGTCGTTCTTTGTGAAGAATAGACCTAAGTGGTCCTTTGTTAGGAATGGACCTAGATCGTTCTTTGATAGGAATGGACTTATGTCGTTCTTTGTTAAATCTTGCCTTTAGCACTTTATCGAATACTCGTCCTTTGGGTGTTTTACTTGGAAATATTTTCTAAATTCCTAAGTCATTCCTTGTTTTTTATAAGGAATAGACCTAGGTCATTCTTTGTAAAGAGTGGACCTAGGTCATTCTTTGTAAAAAGTGAACCTTGGTCATTCTTTGTAATGAGTAGAAATAAGTAATTCTTTATAAAGAATTGACATAGGTCTTTCCTTGATGAATCACACTGTTGATATTTTGTCGTATCTTACATTTAGATACTTTTGTTAGAATCGTAAGAGTGAACCTTGGTCATTCTTTATAAAAAGTGGACCTTGGTCATTCTTTATAAAAAGTGGACCTTAGTCATTCTTTATAAAGAATTGACATAGATCTTTCATTGATGAATCACACTTTTGATGTTCTGTCGAATCTTCCATTTAAATACTTTTGTTAGAATCATAAGTACCTTGGCCATTCTTATAGAGAATAAGCCTAGATTATTTTATGTACAATATTTTAACTAGGCTTATATTTTTCATGGGTTCTAGGCTTTTCATAATTTGGTCTAACACATTGTATCATTTTTTTTATTATGATTCATCACATTCAATGAAAATCAAAATTTTAAAACTTATCTTATCAGTTTTTTTTAATAAATATTATTAATTTATTGCTTTAAAGCTTTAGAAATTTCAAAAATGTACTAAAAGTTACATAAGAATGCCAAATTTATGAAAAGAATGTAAAAAAAATTGCACTTTTTTTTTCTTTGCATTAAAAGAAACTTCAAACTATTGAAGAGAGAGGAAATGAGGAGGAAAAGAGGACAATTGGAAGCAGAGAGAAAAAGAACAAGAAAAACATGCAACAAAAGAATGTGAATACTTGTTACCAACAATTAGTTTGGCATATGTTTATCAAAAGAATAAAATTCGATGGAGGTAATGAATGGACAGTGAAATATATAGCATACATCAAAACTATATATGTAAAAAACAAAAATAAAAAACTACAGCTTCATTCTGCTACAGACAATTTCTTTACAGCTCAATTAGTTAAGAACCTTTAGGGGAGCTTTTAGGAAGATTGTCTTCATCCGCATTGTTGTAGATGTGATCAGCCATCTGCCATATTTGAATAATGTTGTCTTCAGCTACACTGACCATAATCCAATCTTCGCAAGGGTTCCATGAAAAATCATAAATTTTACTCGTGTGACCACCATGGATAAAGAGCAACTCTGGTGGACCCTCAGCGGCTTCCTCTGGGGATTTTCTTCACCAATCCTGCAAAAGACAAAAAAAAAAATATTAACAAGGTAAAGGGAAGCAGGAACACACACCACATAATCAATCTCCCCACATCTAAATTTGTTATTCATGATCCACTAGTTTCTGTAAAAGACCTCAGCATTGAATCGAAAATTATGAAACAATTCAACGGACTTGAAGCACAAACCTGCTTGGATCCCACACCAATACCTTTCTACCAGCACAAGAAGAAGCTAGGATGGTCTCATTATGGGGGCTCCAATCAGCTTGGGAAACTTTGTCCCTGTTGTGTACTTATCATCCAATAATGAAAAAGGAGAATTTCATTAGTAAGATTGAAGAAGAATAAAAGTGATCCAAATGCCACACACACACACACACACACTCTTTATATATATATATATATATAATAGCATGATATGAATATGCAAGAGGTGAACTCCTCTTGTGAGTATCAAATGTATGGATTAGGTTGCCAATCAGATCAAACAACTTAACAGTTGTATCAGAAGAACCAATTACCAATATCCATTCATTGTGGGGATTGAAAGCTAAGCAGTTACCTAATATAATATGACAATCACACTAAGTTACAAACGTAATTTTAACCTATATTTCGAACAACCAGCAAAGACAATGTTAATATGAACTTAACAAGTTAACACACATGGGAGGCAAGATAACGTAATTGAGGACTCAGATCCAAATTAGTTTCATTTTCTTCTTGAATTACAAAATGATCTCATATTTTCAGGATTTTAGCTAAGCATAACAAGATGTATTACTTGACATGAATCAACCAAAAGAAACAGACTCGTACATTCAAGTGATAATTTTGATTCTTATAGAAGGGGTTCCTTATAATGTTATTCCAAACCCAAAAAATTAAGGATGGATCATTCCAAGCTAGGTGAAGGTGACAACTTGAGATTGGAACTGCCTAGGTATAAAAAAGCACAGGAAATATGCACCCACGATGATAAGAGACACTTAACGCTCCCAGTTGAAGCAAAGTTGAAGATAGAGGGACAACTTTAGAGAAGCAATAAGTTATGTAGTTAAATATTGACTTTCCTGATTACATTTCAGCAAATCGTGAAGCCTTTTATTTTTACATTTGTCTACATGCAATCACATCTGAGTTCATGAAGGAGCTCAAAAGTTTTAGATAAATATTTCCACCTCCTGGTGAGCAATAACATCTTGGACAAGATATTTCGCTGATGGCTGTTATAGATCCCATACAAGCAGGTATTCATCCTCAACAGAGCCAAACAAGTAATCATGCTTTATATGCCACGCTACATCCTCTACACCAGCATCGTTAACGTATTTTATCAATATCATTGTCAATACCTCATAATTACACAGCAATGCTTGCAGATATACACTTAATGAGCTGTCTAGTTAATTAGAAATAAGAATTCTAAAAAATTTTAGCAGATCAAGAGCTTTATTGAGTCAAATGAATCACTAAAATCATATTTTTGCAGCATGATAATCTGAATTCTGCATTCCTAACTCTATTTTTACCATTAGACACGTAACATAAACTGCACAAGCTCATTATTCATAGAGAATTGTACCTTAAAAGTCCGCAAAGCATCAAGAGCCTTATTATTAGGTGTTGCAGCAATGCCACACAAACATATTTGAGAATCATAAGCACCACTGAGCAAATGGCCCTCCTTGAATTTGCTCTATGACAACCTAGATCCTTCAGAGGTGAGGCCCCTCAGCCTCAAGTCAGGAGTGAATGCACTAGCCAGAGGTTTAGACGGGTGCTCGCGACAATTAAACAGATAGACACCTCCACTAAGACTCTTGGTGGCAATAGTAGATGGGTTTTGGGGCATAAAACGAGCGCGATTTACCTCTTCATGATGATTTATTAGCTTAATTACTTGTACCTACGATGGAAGAGAAACATTTGCTATATTCACACTATTGAGGCTGCAATCTTCAAAAATCAAGAGGATCATAAAGAAACATTAGTACATAATCGACATATGCAAACTTAGACTTCCATTGAAATTGATCTATTAAAAAAATAGCTAGAATAAACCTGATATGGCGACCAAAACTTCATGAAATTAGTATATCATGACTTATTCTCTCATTTAAATGTCCACAATTTGTTGAAATTGATTCATAGCAGCAATGCATTATACATAGAATTGCTCAAATATTGTTGTGCATTGAAGTTGACAATTTCTATTTTAAGTAACTTTTTTTAGTAATAGTTAAAGGACCAAATTTAAACAAGAGAATTTATACATTCTTTTCTTATACTACTAATTAGCAAGATTCAATAAAATGAAAAATTATGACTGAAGATTCATCATGCAATTATTAAATCCTTTTGATTTAATTGTCTATTAATTTTTTTTTTAACCTTAGCAGTAGCAAAGCCGGACGAGCTGGCATATTCAGAGCGATTGCCATCAAGATCAAAAGATTGGATACCAATTTCGGTGTCTTGGAAAGGAAGCTTCACTTGAGCAAACATTAGATAATTAGGCGCTTGACCACAGGTGTTCGTCCTAAGAATCACCTTCTGGATAGTATAGTCTTAGCTGGCCGGCTTCTCAATTTCAGGAAACCATTCGACAGTCAGAGACGGCCACTAAAGCACCTGCATGATGATTAGATCGTATAGAAACGATGTGTTCTCCTTCCATTGCTTGTTCTCTTCGAGTATCAGCCTCTGCTTTTCTATTCCATCATCCTTGTCTTTGTCATTTTCCATTTTTCAAGAAATTAATTGAAACTTAAGCAAGAAAAAATGAGGCGTGAAATTGTTAAATAAAATTAAAAAGTTTATTGCAAAATGAGTGAAAGAACAAAGTATTTACCGGAGTCCAAGATTTGATCGGAGGGCGGAGGTTTTTTAGGGCTCTGGATCGGAGTAGATAGAGAGCGCGATGGATGGAGCACAGTGGAGGGTGGGGGATTTGCCGGGAAAAAGGATTTTGAGTGAACGAGCCTTGAGGTCATGTGAGAGGGAGGGTGCGAGTTAGTTATATTGATTGGACATGAAATGGAATTTTTTCTTTTTAATTATAAAAATTATCATGATTTTGTTATCTCAAATTTTTTTTTTTAACATTCCACATGTTTGCGACAAAGTATTATTCATTCACTAGTAGATTTTTTTACATCAATGGACCAAGATTTATGTTAAAATTTTAAGTAAAAAATTTAAGTTAAAGTATCCTAACACGCACACGTTGTGTATGTATACGCACGTATACATACATGCATATGTAAGTATGATATTAAATTTAGAGAAAAGGACACCAACACCCCAAGGTGTGATGAAATAATCACATAAACTCTGTCTTTTTAGAAATAATTACATAGACCCCTGATGGGCTACGCAGACTACTTTTCTAAATAAGTTTGAGAGCCTATATCAGTGTATAATTATTTCTAAACACAAACAAGGGTTTATCTATCCCAAACAGATTTTGTATGATCATTTTATCGTAATAAAAAAAGAGTCTGTGCATTTTAAAAAAAAGGTCTTTATAACTATTTTTTAAAACAAGGGGTCTCCATGATCCTTTTTTTTTTCAAATTAAAGGGGATTTTGATGTCCTTTTACCTTAAATTTATTAGAAATGTATGATATTTTGATGGATAATTTAGAAAAGGAAAGGGATTTTTCAACTTAAATTTTTAAATAGGGACATAAATGGTAAAACCAAAAAAAAATATAAACCTACGTATTATTCCCTTTTTATTTAAATTAAATGCATCTTATTTCATGACCAAAATAAAAATGTATTGTACAATTTGTCCAAAAATAATTTTCCATAAACAATCAAGTGATAGTTTTATTGAGAAAATGAGCATGAAAATTTAAATTCCTTGTTAAGTCTTCAAATTTAAAAGAGCTCCGTTCATTGATTGAATAAATAAAAGGTTTTCAGAAATATGCATGCTTTATTAATCATTTGTATAACAATTTCTCAAGTTGGTGTGCGCGCATACCAGATACCACACGGAGTTCACACTTGAACAAACGGCTGGCACTAATTGTCTTTAAACAATTACTCTTTGATTAATTAGACGAAATACTTAGATAACTTCAGGAAGTTATCCAGGCAATTAATGTTAAATCACAGTTGTCTTACAGAAATAAATAAATAAATCCGTAAGTAAATTTTCACAAAACCGATTTTGACCACTGATTGAAGTCAAAGTTATGAGTCTTAAGTTCTTAATTATCAAAACACACCATATTTGACATATGTGGGATAATTGCCAATGTAAAAGTATAACACAAAGGTCATTGTATGTTACATTATCAGTAATATACAATAACCCTTGAGCCGTCACACAAAAGTGAAATGTTGCAGTATGTGAAACAATTGAATTGTCATGTGTAATAACTTATGAGTTTGTGTATATTACACTATAATAGACTAAAAGTGAATTTTCTTTTTTCTAAAATAAGAGAAATAAAGTAAAATATGAAATTAATGGGAAACAAAAAAGGCATGCCTCGATCAATCATGTTATAAGAAGATAATCCAACAATAATCAGTTGAGAATAGGATTAGTTAAATATATAAGATTGAGACATTAGGACTTTGAAGGATATTTTTTAAGTAGCTTTTATTTAGTTAATCAATTGAATTTAAATCTTGAGTAAGATTGGAGAAAATTAATTTGAACTTTCCTGGCTCCAACTTTTTTAATAAAAAAACAAAAGAAAAAGGTAATGAATTTAATGTAACTACTTATTTTCGAGCTAAACTTTGAATAAATTAGTTTTAGCTCCCCCAAACTTCTATGATTAATTGTCACAAAACCTTTTTTTTTTTTCCCAAAGACAATAATATGGAAATGATAACAAAGTCAGTGAGTACAACCAGTTCATGAACTGGAATAAAGATGAATTTTCCATAAAATCTCCATCGTACAAATCACGCCATGTGGTTCATATGTGTATAATTAATTCTAGATTCTAATTAAGGCTCGATCTTTATTATTCAATCCTCATCATCATCAATACCAAAAGAAACAGCTTAATTCATCAATTAAATCAAACTCACTTGTATTTTAAATGTAGTTAAGGGATAATTTAATTAATATTAACAACAACTTAAGAATTTTGAACAGGAAGAAAGCGTGCAATTGAATCAAGAAAATTAATCTGCAAGCTCTCAAAGTCGTACCCGCATGTGGAAACCCTAGCAATTGCGACTGCGTCTTCAACTATTGTTGTTTATTATATTGATTTCCAACTCAGTAATATCATAAATTAATGAAAATAATATGAATTTAATAGAATAATTAAGATTATATAAGGTTATAAAATTAAGGCCGTCCAATAAAAAGTGAAAATCCCAAGAAGTTGTAGCTGTTTTTCCAAGCTCTTGCTTTGGGAACAATCAAATATCCACCATAAATAATATTATTTTTTATTTTATCGGGATCATTTATCTCTTTAAATACTTACGTTGAACTATAATTTAACAATAGTGTCAAGGTGCTAGCCCAAGTGCGTGAAGCGCGTGCACGTTGTATACAAATTATTTGCATGCAAACGGAAAAGGAAAAAATAAAAATAAAAATAAAACTCATTTGTGATCGGTTAGATATTAATGATTGAGTGAGGCTAAGGCTTAGCTCAAGTGATGAAGAGCAGTTTTCTTAGAACTTAGGTCATGAGCACGAGCTTTCTTAGTGTGTGTATGTTAAATAACAAACAAAATAAAAAAGATATTATTAATTGAGTAATGTTAGTGATCTAAAAAAAATTATGCTAAATGACTAGAAATAGTTAAATTAAAATAAATGAATGATTCTACAAAATCACCATCCACTTTGTGAAAGTCACTTTACAAGATAATTCGTTTGAGATATATTTTTTGATAAAATTGAGATAACTAACACTGCGGCTATTCGTTATATCAGAATATATAAATAAGTGAATCTTGATCAAATAAAAATACCCACATATTTTTTTTCCAATTATAGTCCGATCATAGCACACATGACAGAGACATAGTGAAAATCATATATTTTCTTGATGGTCACTCGATTCACTCGCCACTCATATGAGCAATGTTCAAACATTAAATTTTTTGTACTAACCGAAGAAATTTTACATTAAATGAACTATTATCCACACGTATTAAAAATTCTCCAATTATTCGATAAGTTAAAATTCAAATTCGGAGAATTAAGAAACTATACATCCTAAGTCGTCTTTTGTAATTATGTAACATGTGTCACTTTACAGAAACAATTTTATTCATCTTATGCATGTAATATACATAATCCACATAGCTAGCTTCTCAGCTCGGGAAACATCACTAGAGAAAGTTATATTAATTTGTACCATAATAATATTGTTAGTACTACTCTGGAACCTTCTTTGAATGGAGAGTTTTAATTCCCACGCTCCAAAGCAGCATGTAGAGAAAAAGAATATGAGGCAAGCTGAAACTTGCATTTTACGATAGCCAGCTTTAAGCATTCCCTCCGCCGTTGCTGTCAACTTTCTCACATCACCATATACACCGTTGACATCCACTCACCACCATCTTTCCTTCTTCATATTTATAACTTAATTTCCCACGTCCAAAATTTTATCATCACTAGCTTTGCATCATTTTTCTTACTGTCCATCGCTCAATTCTCGAATTATTAGTATTGTTATTATTATTACTATTAACTGTTGAATATTTAGTATAGTACAGCTTGGCACGGCGGCTATGGCTTCTTCTGGCGGCGGTGTACCTCCGGGGTTCCGGTTTCATCCAACGGACGAGGAGCTGCTTCATTACTACTTGAGGAAGAAGGTTTCGTTTCAAAAGTTTGATATGGAAGTCATTAGAGAGGTGGATTTGAACAAGATGGAACCTTGGGAGTTGCAAGGTACATAAATTTTAATTAAGTTTGCCTGGTATCAGTTTTATTTAGTTGTTTAATTTTCATTTGAATTCCATTGGAAAATTTCCAACGCTTTTTAATTCTAATTATTGTGCTTGATATCAATTAACATGGACTACTGTATACATGTTTCTTTTAGTAAAGCCAAACTTAAATAATAATATTTATTTTTAACTAAAAAGATTAAGACAAAAAATGCTTTTGAATGCCCACGTAAATCCAACTCTCTCTCTCTCTCTCCCCGTATTTTAATAACCCTACGTAAATCCATAATTGCATATAGTTTTTGACGATTTAGTACTATATAACTTTTAATGCTACTTAAAATGATCATGAAATTTTTTCTTTTGGACATGGCATAATAATAATTAACCAATCAAAATTCCAATTTCTTCAATATTTTTTTACCATTATTAGTTTCTTAGTTTTGATTCGATGTGATTTTATGCTTGATCTAGAATCCAATTGTCTTTTTATAGTAATTTATTATCCAATTGTCTGTTTAAGAGTCTCATTTATATTGAAAAACTCTTTGCCAAATTGAATTTCATCTATGAGTATAGCTGAAAGCATCAGGGACATTTTAAATGTCCGTAGATTTCTGATAATAGATTCCACATTAAGATTAAAATATACAGATTTATTAGATTATAATATTACTCATATTTCTCAGCCTTCATCATATGAAATTTGCTTATAATTTCTAAATAATAAAACACAATTTGCAGTGCCAAATGATAGTTGAATTGACCAGTCGTTCAATATTCCTGCCAATTCAGATTTATAAAACTTTTTAACGAGCAAAATATATAGGGCACGCTAAACTGATGAAGATTCGTAAATTATTTCTATTCGAAATAAAAAAGGTATAAACTCTAGAAATCATTGACCACTTTTCACAGATCCGTCTCCATCATGGGATCAGAATCGGCTCAGTCAACCAGCAATTAACTTAATGCAACGATCAAAATTTAATTTCCATCCCTTATTTGAGGGAAGAGTTTAAGGGTCACAATAATTAATATAAGGCCAGCTCTATGTTACGGTTAACGTAACATACACACACTCACAACAATAGTAACAGAACTCACCATGGGTATTGTTGTTGTGAGTGTGCATATGTTACGTTAACCGTAACATAGACTGATCCTTAATATAAAGTTTATATCTCAGTATTGACGTGACACGATATTCAATACGTGCATGCAGAGAGATGCAGGATTGGGTCAACGCCGCAAAACGAGTGGTACTTTTTCAGTCACAAGGACAGGAAGTACCCAACGGGGTCAAGAACGAACAGGGCAACAAATGCAGGGTTTTGGAAGGCAACAGGGAGAGACAAGTGCATTCGGAACAGCTACAAGAAAATTGGCATGAGAAAAACCCTAGTGTTCTACAGAGGAAGAGCACCCCACGGCCAAAAGTCTGACTGGATTATGCACGAGTATCGGCTTGAAGATGGTGATGATGCCCAATCAAACGTGAGTTCCCACTTTTCTTTTCATCATTTTGTGTCTCCATTAATTTTGGTGATGTTGTGATTGTTATGACAAGATCAAGTCAGAGGGTCTTAACTATTCTGTTTGTGTGTATATCAAAAGTCAAAACAAATTAATGCTTTGATTTCGTGCATCCCTATGTTCCATTTGACCTATACTCTTCATATCTCTCTTTGAAGAATAATTCTCTGATATGAACTTCTTAATTGCCTGTATTATTGAATGAGTAACATTAGTCTTATAATTAATTAGGGTCTAAAATCTGTATTGCAATTGATAATAATTTGATATTTATTGTTGACCTATTATCAAGGATATAGTATAGTTTCATCTTCATGGATGCTAATATAAAAGCTTTTCACCACTATTTTAAGTTCATTGTTAATTCACATGACTAAAAGCACTGAGCACACACATATTGAAAAAAGCTTTTCATATTAAAAGAAAATCTTAATTTGAATGAGAAATAATCATTTTTATTGAATGCATATTAATTCTATCTTCAACCTATATCTTCCATTCACCTTAGGAGATAACATTCATTTGCGATTTTCTGCATATCTCTCTGTACATTTTCCTTTCTTGGAATTACTTTAAAAATTAATTCAGAAGATGTTGTTTTAATTTTCGCATTTTATCTTTGTAGGAAGATGGGTGGGTGGTATGTAGGGTTTTCAAGAAGAAGAATCTATTCAAGATTGGAAATGATCAAAGCTCAAACATCAACTCATCATCATCCGGGCACCATCATCATCAACAATTCAACAACAACACTTCATGCAACAATCACCAGCCTCACACAAGTGCTTTCATGCAAAGAGAAAACCAATATCTTCTTCGCGGCCAACACCCTGAGCTGGCCCTACATTATTCAACATCTCAAATGCTACCAACACCTCAATATTCTCTCTTCCAACCACAAGCCCTAGTTCCAAGCTACTCAACTATCCCGTCCACCGCGGACTCACCAGCGGCGATGGTGAAGCAACTCATGTCAAACACTAGCAGGGATTGCGAGAGTGGAAGTGAAAACCTTAGGTATCATCACCAACAGGCTTGTGAGCCGGGGTTAGAGGTTGGAACATGTGAACCAACGGCAACTCACCAAATGGTTGCGGCAACCACCGGGGGAAGAGACGGTCAAGGGCTGAATGATTGGACGATGCTTGATCGGCTTGTGACAGAGGAGTCATCAAAAGGGGTGACGTTTGAGGATCCAAATGCTCAACACCAAATTAATCAGCTTTCGTTGCGGGGAGAGATGAACTTTTGGGGCTATGAAAAATAGGGGGTCGTGCTGATTTTAAATAATTATTTATTTATTTTCATGGTATGAAATTGATTATATGGATTTGCGATTGATAATTATTGTTAATTAGAACTGAATGTTTATACAATTTAATTACTAAAACCCTTATAAAAGAAATCACTATCTAAATTGATAGTGACGGTTTCCTGTATGTATTTAAATGAACTTTAATCCACGCATGCAAGTTTATATGTATTGCCTTATACTTTACATGTTTTCTATTTTTTTACCTTTAAAAATCTTTTTTTAGTTTGTTCTCAGTAATACATTAAAATAAGGGATTTCTTATTAGAAGGAGAATCTGAAGTACAAGTGTGGGGGGGCGGGGGGTGAATTAGTATTTTAAAAATTACCCTAACAAAACCACACAACAATCCAATCTAATCCCTTAATAAATTTGAAAGCGATAAGTTCAATAAGAGTACAATTATAAAAGATTAAGAGAGAAGAGAAACAAACACACGAATTTTTACGTGGTTCGGCAATCCCCACCTACATCCACGCCTCCAAGCGATTCAAGCTTGAAGATTTCACTATCCAAGTCTTTCCAAGACTTCAAATGTTTACAATTGACTTCAAGGTGTCAATGAACCTTTACAACAAAGAGATTATCTCCCAATTTCTTCACTTAAGTGTATCACACACTTAAACACTCACAAATTTGATGAGGAGATGAATATTACAATAAAAACTGTCTAAAAAAGTAGGTATACAAAATGAAGAACAAAGATTCAAAGAATTAGGATTTATAAATTGAGAGCTCAAGATATGTTGAGTGCTTTTTGTTTGTGCTTGCTAGAGAGCTTGAAAATGAATTTGATTTGAGTTTTTATAGTTGGAGCTCAAAAATTAGCCGTTATTCACTTTTTGTTCATAACCGGCTTACCATTTATGGAATCCGGTTAGCCACTTCTATGTTGCCGTTAAGGCAAAAGTTTGAATTTTGCAACATCCGGCATGCCGCTTATGATATCCGGATAGCCGTTTATGCTCTAGAAACTCACTGCCCAACAACCGGATAGCCGCTTACAAAATTCGAATAATCGTTTTTCATCCGGACAGTTTCTGCCCAATATCCAGCTTGTCATATTGATAAAGTAAAACACTGATGCACTTCTTATTCTAAAATTATAGTTTTACCTTAAAATTTTCTATAACTGTATTATAGCCCAAAACGTTATAAAACTTTATAAATAGGTCCAATTTCATAATTTCTAAATAATACTCGTTAATCCCACAACTTTTTGAAATTATGATAAAGCCCCAAATTATAGAAATTATAGTATGACCTAAAATGATTTAAATATTTGCAAATAAACCCAAGTTCAGAATTTAAAATAATTCTTATTAAAAATACTCTTTTTCATTTTAGTCCATATCTTGAAAAATAACTAATTTTACAAAATCATTTTCTTGTTATAAAAGCACAATGTGTAAATATTTATTTATCCAAAATATGTGGTTTGTTATCATCAAAATCAATATTTATAGTCATATAGGCTAACAATCTCCCTCTTTTTGATGATGACAAACACATTATAAAAAATTAATTTAATTATAAAAAGCTCCCGCTTAATCAATGCAAGATTAAAAAAAAAACTAATTTTAAAAAGATTTAAAAATACTACCCCTGCATAAATACATATGAATATTTTTCATAATAAATGAAATTTCTCATATTTCTCCCTTACAAATTATAGGTAATGAAGTGACCATATGGAAGGGAGCGAGTAATCAAGGCAGGTATGGTCAACATGGTTCGAATGATGGTATACCCTAAGTTAATCGAACGACGTCTAACAATACAATCAGTTAAAGCAACGTCCATGTGTGAAACCTCATCAAAATGCCCTGATCTAGGAAGAACTATAGACCGAATAAAGCGAAGTAAAATACGAGTTTGAAGACATAGACACTGAGTAAGGAAATGAATAGTATAGTTTTCCACAGAAAGATCAATACGCCGGCATATATTATGAACGGCGTCAACATGAACATAATCATCAATTTCCGGAGATTTCCTAGGCGAAAAAATTTCTAGACCACAATCAAATGATCCTATCATTGAGTTTAGCAATGAAACATCAAAATTAATCATAACTCATCCAACATTGGTGATTACTCGAGTCTTATTCTTTTCGGAAATGTCCATATTCGAGTAAAACACTTTCACCAAGTCGGGATAAACATTCTCCTCAATCATGAGTGCATTATTCCAACCAACTTCACTCAACAATTGAAATAAATTTCTATGACTAATATGGAGACTATTAAACTAATCGGGTTAAATATAAAAAGTGTAGAGTACCTCACGGGTTCGGAAGTTTTGGCGAAACAGTTTGACTAGACGCTTGTTAGAAAGGTGTGTGGACTTAAAATTGAATTGATTGGAGGTGTCCTCTGCTTGCCGTGGTCGTTTGGTGGGTTAAACCGGTTCTTTGCCTTTTCCCCGAACCAGCCGTGAGCTTGACATGATGATTTTGAGTGATTTGAAGTAAAATAAGGCAATAAGAAAGAAGATGATGAGGATTAGAAGAGATTTTTAGAAGCAATTTGGGTTGAAAATAGCACAATGAAGAGAATTCTAAAGAGAGAAAACCCTAGGTTTGATTTTTGGATATAGGGATTTTGAAGTTGAAAATGAGTTTTAAAGATGCTTTTGGACACAAGATTGGATGGGAAACAATTTGTATGGATCCATTTGCATCAAACACGAGTAAGAATGATGAATTTTTGGAGTGAGAGAGAGAGAAGAAGAACCGACTTTAGTGAGAGAGAGAGAGAAACGGAATACCGAAGGTGAAAAAAGAAGATGAATAGCATTTAAAAAACACCAATTTGGATAACTGGTTGATCGGTTTTCTTTTAGAAATTTTTCAAAATAAATCCGGCTAACCGGTTGGAGAGATCCGGTTTTTTGAAAGTTGTCCCGAGATCAAACAAAGAATATTCGGCTTACCGGTTTGATAAATTCGGTTATCCGGAAATTGACCCGAGAGTAATTATTGAGAAAACAGTTTTCCGGTTGAGAAGAAGTGGTATATCGGTTTAGACTTAGAAATATTTTTGCCTTAAATTGAATTTTAGCAAGCTCTTATACTTATTACACACACCAATTTATTTTTGGCTTTAAAATTGATCAATTTTAAATCATTTTGTGATTTAAAACTTTTCAATAAGTCATTCAATACATAAACCATAAATACATACAAAAACAAACATATCAACAAATCATAAATCAAAATGCAACATTCATCATTCCAAGCTCATGTCTAATTTTTATAAAATGCTCTTCACTAAGAGGTTTTGTAAAGATATCCGCAAGCTGATTTTCAGTAGAAACAAATTCAATTACAACATCTCCTTTTTTAATATGATCTTTAAGGAAGTGATGCATAATTTCTATATGCTTAGTCCTAGAATGTTGAATGGGATTCTTGGATAGATTAATAGCACTAGTATTGTCACATAAGATAGGTATTTGATCAAGATTTATACCATAGTCTCTAAGGGTTTGTTTCATCCAAAGAATTTGTGCACAACAACTACAGCGGCTATATATTTGGCCTCGATAGTTGAAAACGCAATCGAGTTTTGTTTCTTACTAAACCACGAGACAAGTGAATGACCTAGAAAGTGACATGTTTCACTAGTACTTTTTCTGTCAACCTTATAACT
Source organism: Citropsis articulata (assembly GCA_030449925.1). Taxonomy (NCBI): domain Eukaryota; kingdom Viridiplantae; phylum Streptophyta; class Magnoliopsida; order Sapindales; family Rutaceae; genus Citropsis; species Citropsis articulata. The sequence continues at coordinate 267,276 of JASUUH010000204.1, forward strand.
AGAATCCGAATAACAAGTTAAATCAATATGAATTTCCCTAGGATACCAAAGACTAAGATTGATGGTGCCAATTAAATATCGAAAAATTCGTTTAACGGTAAGCAAGTGTGACTCTTTAGGACAAGATTGAAATCTAGAACACAAGCATATATTGAACATAATATTAGGCCTACTAGCAGTCAAGTAGAGTAAGGATCTGATCATACCTCGATAAGACTTGATGTCAACTTCCTTACCCTTTTTCATCTTTGTCCAGCTTGATGGTAGTACTCATTGGAGTGCTTTTTGCAGTTCCATTTTCATAATCAAATCTTTTGAGTAGATCTCTCACATACTTGGCTTAATTTATGAAAATTTCTTCTTCATTTTGTTTTATTTGCAGTCCAAGAAAATACTTCAACTCTCCCATCATACTCATTTCAAATTCTTTACTCATATAAGATGAAAATTCCTTGCCCATAGACTCATTAGTAAAACTGAATATAATATCATCAACATAAATTTGAACAATAAGTATATCTTGATTCTTATGCTTAACAAAGAGAGTTGTATCAGCTTTTCCCATCGAAAAATCATTATCTAACAAGAAGTTTTTAAGCCTATCAAACCATACTCGAGGTACTTGTTTAAATCCATATAATGCCTTAGACAACTTATACACATGATTTGGAAATTTTTCATTTTCAAAATCAGGAGGTTTTTTGACATACTTCCTCCATAATATAATAATTTAGAAAAGCACTTTTGACATCTATTATAAATAGTATAAAATCTTTATAACATGCATATGCTAATAACATCCTAATGGATTCTAATCTAGCTACAGGTGCAAATATTTCATCAAAATCAATTCATTTTTCTAGGTTGTAACCTTGAGCCACAAGTCTAGCTTTATTTATTACAACCACACCGGATTCATCCATTTTGTTTCTAAATACCCATTTAATACTTATGATGGATTGATGTTCCAGATTAGGAACTAATTCTCACACATTATTTCTCTCAAATTGATTTAACTCCTCTTCCATTACCATAATCCAAGATTCATCATTTTCCGCATCCACAAAGGATTTTGGTTCAATTTGAGAAATAAATACAGCATGCTCACATGTGTTCTAGAGATGATCTAGTTGTAACACCTCTTGATGGATCTCCTAAAATAGTATCCTTAGGGTGAGAAGAGACATACCTCACTCATTGGGAGTGTTTGAGAATTACTTTTTTTTTGCTCCGTTTTTGCTTATTCATGTTGCTCCTCTTGTTTTTCTGCATTCTTTTGGCTGTTCTTTGATAAATCTTCTTGTACATTTTCATCTAAATCTTATCCTACAACAACTTTCTCCGTAGAGGAAGGTTAGACTCATCAAATGTAACATGCATAGACTCTTCCACAACCAAAGTTCTTTTATTATAAACTCTATAAGCTTTGCTCGAGTTTGAATACCCGAGAAAGATACCAACATCAGATTTTGGATCAAATTTACCAAGATTATCTTTTGTGTTCAAAATAAAACATTTACATTCAAAGACTTTGAAATAACCAATGTTAGGTTTTCTATCTTTCTAAAACTCATAGGGAGTTTTGTTGAGATGAGATCTAATCAACACCTGATTTAAAACATAACAAGCAGTGTTGACGGCTTCGGTCCAAAAATACTTAGGTAATGCATTTTCATTCAACATAGTCCTAGCCATTTCTTGAATAGATCTATTCTTTCCTTCAACAACTCTGTTTTGTTAAGGAGTTCTAGTTGATGAAAATTGATGCTCAACGCCAAAATCATTACAAAAAGTCTCAAATGCATGATTTTCAAATTCTCTACCATGATCACTTCTAATACAAGAAATAGAGTAATTTCTCATTTTAAACCTTTTTACAGAAAACTCTAAATGCATCAAAGGCATCATCCTTATTAGCTAAGAACAATACCCATGTGTGTCTAGAATAATCATCCACAATCACAAATGCATAATACTTGCCACTTAAGCTAGCATATCTAGATGGTCCAAACAAATCCATGTGAGATAATTGAAGTGGTTTTGAAGTAGAAACATGATTCTTGTTTTTAAAAGAAGTTTTAATTTGTTTTCTAAATTGGCAAGCTTCACAAATTTTATCTTTTTGAAAATTGATTTTTGGAAGATCTTTAACAAAATCATTTTTTGAAATTTTTGAAATCAAATCCATGTTTGCATGACCTAGTCTTCTATGCCATAACCATCCATCATCATGCAATGCCGAAAAATATTTATCAATGGTAGATGCACAATCTATATTAATGGTATAAATATTAACACATCTATTTCCTACAAACAAAACTTTTCCATCACATGCATTCTCAATAACACATTTAGTTTTATCAAAAACCACTTTATAACCCTTATCACATAATTGATTAATGTTAAGCAAAATATGTTTCAAGTTTTCGACCAAACACACATTTTCAATAAGAGTAGAGGATACATTACCGACATTGCTAATACCAATGATCTTTCCTCTTGAATTATCTCCAAAGGATACATCTCTACCATTTTCGATCTTAGTAAAGTTTGAAAACCAAGAATAATTCCCTGTCATGTGCCTTGAACAACCACTGTCCAAGTACCATTTATTCTTCTTGAAATACTAACTAGGCAACCCAAGAGGGGGGGTGAATTGGGTTTTTGAAAAATAAGCAAATAAAAATTCAATGAAATAATAACTAAGCAAACCAATTCGAAATAAACAAAGTAATATGCAATGAAAAGTAAAGAGATAAGGTAAGAGAGATCAAACACAATGATTTTTACGTGGTTCGGCTATCCCCACCTACGTCCACGCCTCCAAGCACATCGGGCTTGAGGATTCCACTAAGAAAGCCACCAAGGCCTCAAAAGCTTACAATTGACTTCCAAGGTGTCAATAAACCTTTACAACAAGAGATTATTCCCAATCTCTTAACCCAAGTGTATCCTAACACTTACAATCACTCAAAACAAAAATTACAAGTTGTTTTTCTCTCACACAATCTTTAAGATTACAAATCAAAGCCCAATGTGTGAATAAGATGAAGCAAGAATGTGTTTAAAGCTCTATGAAGATTGTATAAACGTGTATAAGCTCAATGGTCGTGTTGTGATCAACCTTTGATATGATTTGAATGAGCTTATTTATACTTGGAGCTGAAAACTAGCCGTTATAGCCCATTTCGCCAGAAAACGGATCGCCGTTTACCCTTTAACAATTCACTGTTTGCGCTGGTCAAAGTTACCTTTACGCTGATTTCAAATAAACGGTTGCCCGTTAGTCACTTACCCCTTCACCGTTAAAATCCAGAGACCTGCACAACAAAAATCTCTATCCATTTTTGGCTAAACGGTTAAGGATTAGCAAATAATAACATACTGGAACTTATCGGTTAGCCGTTTACCAGTTAACGGTTCGCCGGTAAATTCCAGAAGCTTATTCAACACATTTCAACTAACCGTTTTCACTAAACGGTTAAGGCTTAACAAAGTATGTCTTTCTGGCAATTAACGGTTAACCGTTATTACTTAGCGGTTCGCCGGTTATTTTCAGTAGCCTTTAAAACAAAAAGCTTAACCGGTTTGCTTTAAACGGTAAGAGGTTAACACAAAAATCCTTTCTGAATATTATCGGTTAACCGTTAAAATAAACGGTTCACCGTTTAATTCCAGTAACCTTAAAACATAAAATGCTTAACGGTGAAGGCTTAAAAAATAACCCTTTAGAAAGATTAGGCTTTACCATAAAAGGTTAGCCGTTTAAATAAACGGTTCACCGTTTAAATCCAGTGGCTGATTTTTAACAAGTTATGAAGTAATCGGTTGAAACCTTAGACATTAACCTTTCTCTGCATTTTATCGGTTAACCGTTAATAATAACGGTTCACCGATTATTTCCAGAAATACACATTTTTACAGAGATATTCCAGTTTTTCAAAAACTTGTAGATACTCATAGAAAACTTCTGGCTTTTAAGAAAATGTTTGTAATTATGAAAACTCCAACATATTTATCAAAAGGTTTGTTATCATCAAAATCAATAAAAAGAACATTTACAAGTTAACACTTCTTCTTCTTCTTTAAGCTCTATGAAAAAAAAAATCTCAAGGCTTAGGTACCCAAACCTTTTTGGATCCTTGAGTGTTAGCAATGGTTCCTTTTAGAACCCAAATACATTTCACACCATAATATGCAATTCTTTTCACAAGACATCTATTTTTCATGTGACCATTTTGATTGCAATAATGACATACAACTTGATTTTTAATAGAGGTACTCTTCACAAAATAATTCTTATAATACTTTTGTTTCAAATTTGGCTTATAGCCAATACCTTCTTTGTCAAACACACATTTTTATGAATTAAGCAAGTTATCCACCATCTTTTGTCTATTTGTGAATTTTAGCACAATTTCATTTACCTCATTACTCTTCTTCTTAAGCACTTCATTCTTTTTTATTAATTCTTCAAGATGTGATTTTTTATGCTCATATTAAGTACTAGGATTCTCATTTGATAATGCAACTTTATCATGCAATGTTTTATTCTCTAGTTCTAGACATGTAATCTTTGCACTTAGTAATTTATTTTCATTTTTGAGCTCTACCATTTTCTTTTTAAGACATACATTCTTTTTACCAATTTTCATTAACTCATCATGCAATTCTTTAAAAGCATCATGTAAGTCATCATATGTAGAAAGATCACTTACTTCATCAAGTTCATCACATGATTCTTCTTCAAAGGCCATAAGAGCTAAATTTGTCATTTCTAGTTGCTCTTCATCATCACTCGTTTCTTCATCGCTATTATCCCACATGCCCACCATTGCTTTCTTCTTAAACTTGTTGAGAAGAGGGCATTTCGATCTTATATGGCCAGACTTCTTACACTCATAGCATTTGATTAATTCATTCTTCTCTTTTTAGTTCTTGAAGTCTCTAAATTTTCTTCGCTCACCGGTTTTCTTGAAAAATTTCCTGAACCTCCTTACTAGCATAGCCAACTCCTCATCATTCGGTTCACTTTCTCCATCACTCTCATATTTTGTAGCTTTAAAAGCAATGCTTTTCTTCTTCTCCTTATTTTCTTTTTCCGCTGCCAAATCTTTCTCATAAGAAATAAGAGAGCCAATTAAATAGTCAATAGGTAAGGTATTTAAATCTTTGGCTTCCTCAATGGCAGTTCTTTTAGGTCTCCATTCTTTTGGAAGTGACCTAATGATTTTCTTGACTTTCTCACTATTTGAAAAAAAAATTTACTAAAGCTCTTAGGGTGTTCACTATGTCCGTAAATCGTGTATACATAGAATACACACTTTCATTTTGTTCCATTTAGAATAATTCATATTGACGAGTGTATTTACTTATTTTAGACTCTTTAACTTGATTTGTGCCTTCATACACAACTTCAAGTTTGTTTCAAATTTCATAAGCACTCTCACAACTAGACACTCTATGAAACTCTTTCCTGTCAAGTGCACAAAACAAGGCCTTCATAGCTTTAGAATTTAAAGAAGTTTTTCTCTTTTCCAACTCACTCCATTCCCGTGAAGGTTTTGGAATATCTTCCCCAACTTCATTTTTAGTTAAAGACATGAATGGACCATCACACACAACTTCCTAAATTTCATAATCTAAAGCTTGTAAATAAATTCTCATCATAATTTTTCAATATAGGTAGTCATTACCGTCGAAGAACGGTGGTCTAGTCGTGGACTGTCCTTCCCTAAAGGTTGAATCACATTGGGTTGCCATTGATCTTTAACTCTAGACGATTAAGTCTAAACAAGAGCATCTTGCTCTGATACCAAATGAAATACAAGTGTGCAACCCAAGAGAGGGGGTGAATTGATATTTTAAAAATTATCCTAGCAAAACCACACAACAATCCAATCTAATGCCTTAATAAATTTGAAACCGATAAGTTCAATAAGATCACAATTATAAAAGATTAAAAGAGAAGAAAAACAAACACACGAATTTTTACGTGGTTCGGCAATCTCCGCCTACGTCCACGCCTCCAACTAATCCAAACTTGAGGATTTCACTATCCAAGCCTTTCCAAGACTTCAAATGTTTACAATTGACTTCAAAGTCTCAATGAACCTTTACAACAAAGAGATTATCTCCCAATCTCTTCACTCAAGTGTATCACACACTTAAACACTCACAAAATTGATGAGGAGATGAATATTACAATAAAAACTCTCTCAAAGAGTAGATATACAAAATGAAGAACAAAGATCATTCAAAGAATTAGGATTTGCGAATTGAGAGCCCAAGATATGTTGAGTGCCTTTTGTTTGTGCTTGCTAGAGTGCTTAAAAATGAATTGGATTTGAGTTTTTATAGTTGGAGCTCAAAAACTAGCCGTTATTCACTTTTTGTTCATAACCAGCTTACCATTTATGGAATTCGGTTAGCCGCTTATATGTTACTGTTAAGTCAAAGTTTGAATTTCATAACATCCGGCATGCCGCTTATGATATCCGGATAGCCGTTTATGCTCTAGAAACTCACTGCCCAACAACTAGATAACCGCTTACGAAATTCGGATAGTCGTTTTCATCCGGAGAATTTCCGCCCAATATCCGGCTAGCCGCTTGTCATATTCGGTTAGCCGCTTACTACAGTAACTGCTATAGTGAACTATTTTTTAAATTTATAGTTTTACCCAAAAACTTTCTATAACTGTACTATGTACCAAAGCGTTATAAAACTTTACAAATAGGTCCAATTTCAGAATTTCTAAATAATACTCGTTAATCCCATAACTTTTCAAAATTATAATAAAGCCCAAACTTATAGAAATTATAATATGGCCAAAAACGATTTAAATATTTGTAAATAAACCCAAGTTCGGAGTTCAAAATAATTCTTATTAAAAATACTCTTTTTCATTTTAGTCCATATCTTGAAAAATAACTAATTTTAAAAAATCATTTTCTTGTTATAAAAGTACAATGTGTAAATATTTGTTTATCCAAAATATGTGGTTTGTTATCATCAAAATTAATATTTATAGCCATATAGGCTAACAGAATCATATAATCAAATATTTTCTGTTTGTCCGATGATATTCATAAAATTGAAAATATGTAATCGAATTATAATATTGCTAATATTCACTACTTGATTAAAACACACAAAAATAACTCATAAAATTTGTTTTGAAGCTAAAGATTAAAATTAGCTTTATTTCAATTTTCATATTTTCCTTTTCCATATTTTATTTCATTAAAAAAAAAGAAAAAAAACAGGTGCATCTTGATACGCAACTTCACACTACCTTAAATGTCTTATATTTTTACGCTATATTGGCAAGAAATTAGCTTTAATTTCCTATTATTTTCTGTTGTTGATCAAAGCTAAGATTGCATGGTGAGGATTGATTTCACATGGATCAATAACTTGGCAAGTACTTCTTTTAAGCAAAACTTTCCTGCCAATGCTGGTTAATTCATTATACACTATACACTAAGCTGACATGCACCAATAGGTCTAATCGCTAGTTATGCATAAAGAGAAGTTGAAACTAGATTTTGTTAACTCCCTTGCTTACTTCACTGTGTTTAAAATATTTTTACCCTATATTGTTTTCCTTTAATATTTCCTTAATTTTCTTAGAAACCAATCACTACCTAATCTTGAATCTAATTCTTTTTTTCTAATTTTAACAAAAACAAAAACAAATAGAAAAAAAAAAGTGAAAAATGCGATGGCTGATACAAAATATTAATTATGCGACGATGCTTCTTTTAATTCCACTCCTACCATTAGAAGCCACTTCAAATGTACTCATCCAAAGATTTTCAAAGATTATGAGTTTGAATGTGACTATTTGTAAGATTGTGGTTATAAACTCCAGTTTCTATAAGGATTCAAATGTGATGGGTAGTCGTGGTATACCGGTCGGGTAGTTGGGGTAAACTTCAGGAAAACCTCAAACAGAGGTGCGTGCAGAAAAGAAGAGGATTTTATAACCAACATATTGAGGGATATGTAGATTTAGACCACACATGACTGAGATGGAAGAAGGTTAATGATAGTGTATCTATTTAAGGTGAACACTAGTAAGTTAGAAGCCTACTTTGCAATAATTGGTCGCTCTATTTACAACCAAAGTTGAGTATGCTATTTTAACAGAAGCAATTAAAGAGTCAATCTTGATAAAACGAATGATTAAGGAGCTAGTGGTACATCTGAGCAATGTTTATGTGTTTGTTCATAGCTAAAGTGCAACAGATTTAAATAAAAATCAGGTGTACCATGAGAGAACAAAACACATAAATATGTGAATATATTTCATCTGAGATGAAATTAACAAAGAATTAAATGGCAAAAAAATATTAGTGCCCAAACCTTTAGCCATCAAAATTTGATATATTGCGACAAATAGTTTCAACGACTAAAATAGTTTTAAGTTTCATCGCTAAAAATAATTTTAGTTAATAAATACGTTTCATCGCTAAAAATAATTTTAGCGACAAATAAATCTTTTCATGAAAACTCTTTGATATGTCAGAAGAGCATGTTTTGGTGATAAAAATAAAGTTTTTCACAAAAAATAATTTTAGCAACGAAATTTATTCATCGCTAAATAAATATACATTGTTAAAACTCTTTGATACGCCAAAAGAGCATATTTTAATAACAAAAATATATTTCGTTGCAAAAAGTAGTTTTAATGACGAGCTCTATTCGTAGCTAAAACTCTTTGATATGTCAAAAGATCATGTTTTAGCAAGAAAAATAAATTTTATATTTTAGCAATGAAATTTATCAGCTTAGTTACTTGCAGCTTTAATTGAAAATAAACATTTGCTATACCCACACTATGAGGCCACAGGCCTTGCAAATCAAGAAGCTCATAAAGAAACATTAGTGCATAATCGACGTATGCAAACCTCAACTTCCATTGAAATTGGTCCATTCTAAAACTAGCTAGAATAAACTTGATACAGTGATCAAAACCTCATGAAATAAGCATATGAAAAGTTATTCTCTTGTTTAAATGTCCACTATTTGTTGAAATTAATTCATAACAGCATTGACTTATACACAGAATTGCTTAAATATTCTTGTGCATTGAAGTTGACCATTTCTATTTTTAAGTAACATTTTTTAGTAAAAGGACCGCATTTTAACAAGAGAATTTATAATTGTCTTATACTCCTAATCAGTAAGATGCTATAAAATAAAAAGTTATGACTTAAGATTCTTTATGCAATTATTAAATCTTTTTATTTAATTGATTTAATTGTCTATTAAATCTTTTTTTTTTTTTTAAAGCTTAACACTGGCAACACCAGACGAGCTGGCATATTTAGAGCGATTGCGATCAAGATCAAGAGATTGGATACCAATTTCGGTGTCTTTGAGAGAAAGCTTTACTTGAGCACGCATCAAATAATCAGGCGCTTGACGGCACCGTCCCAAAAATCACCTTCTGGATGGTTTAGTCCGGACCGGTCGGCTTTTCAGTTTCAGGAAACCACTGGACGGCCACTCAAGCACATGGGTGATGATCATATCATATAAAAACGGCGTGTTCTCCTTCCATTGCTTGCTCTCTTCGAGTATTAACCTTTACTTTTCTATTTCGTCGTCTTTGCCTTTGTCATTGTCCATTTTTCAAGAAATTGATTGAAACTAAAGCTAGAAAAAATGCGGTGTAAAATTGTTAAAATGAATGAAAGAACAAAGAACTCAATGGAGTCAGAGATTTTTTAGGGCTCTGGATCGAACCAGATAGAGAGCGCGGAGGAGAGAGGGGGATTTGGCGGGAAAAAAGATAGTGAATGAGTGAGCCTTGAGGTGATGCTAGAGGGAGACTGCGAATTAGTTATCAAGAGATGGAATTTTTACTTTTTAATTATCGAAAAGTATCATAAGTTTGTTATCTCAAAAAAAATTTCTCTTTAACATTCCACATGTTTGCTATAAAGTAGTATTCATCCACTAGTAGATTTTTTTTACATCAATGGATCAAGATTTATGTTAAAATTTTTTGTCAAAATTTTAAGTTAAAATATCCTAACACACATGTGTGTGTGCGCGCGCACATATACATACATATGTGTATGCAAGTACGAAATTAAATTTAGATAAAAGGACACTAAGACCTCAAGGTGTGATGAAATAATCACAAAAACTCTTTATTCCTAGAAATAATTACACAAACTCCTTATAGGTCACGTAAACTACCTTTTTAGATAAATTTGGGGGTCTATATCAGTTTATAATTATTTCTTAGCATGAAGAAGGGTCTATTTATCCCAAAACGATTTTGTATATTCATTTCTCATGATGAAAAGGAGTGTTTGTAGAAAACAAGGGGTCTCCATGATAATTTTTTATTTCAAATTAATAGGATTTTTGATGTACTTTTACCTTAAATTTAATATAAATGTATGATGTTTTAATGGATAATTTATAAAAGGAAAGAGATTTTTCAATTTAAATTTTTAAATAGGGACATAAAAGGTCAAACTGAAAAATATTATAAACCTACGTATCATTTCCTGTTTATTTAAATTAAATGTATCTTATTTCATAGTAAAAAATAATATTTATTTATCATAGTAAAAAAATAATATTTAATTATCTTGTGGCTAAATTTATAGTAACAAAATGTATTAATCATCAACTTTAGCGGCGAAAGTTTCATCGCTAAAGAGGATATGCAACAAAAAATTAGGTTCATTGCAAAAAAATTAAACGGCGAAAAAAATGTTAGTGCCCAAACCTTTAGTAATCAAAATTTAATATATTGCTACGAATAACTTTACTGAATAAAATCGTTTTAAATTTCATATTTTAGTGACGAATATATTTTGCCACTAAAACTCTTTGATATGCTAGAAGGGCATGTTCTGGCGATAAAAGTAAATTTCATCGCTAAAAATAGTTTTACCGACGAAAGCTATTCATTGTTAAAACTCTTTAATATGCCAAAAGAGCATGTTTTGGTGATAAAAATAAATATTGTCGCTAAAAATCTATTTGTCACTAAAACTCCTTTGTATGCTAAAAGAGCATGTTTTGGGAATGAAAATAAACTTCCTCGCTAAAACTACCAATAAATTCATCATTAAAACTCTTTGAAATGCAAAAAGAACATATTTTAATGACGAAAATATATTTCATAGCACAAAATAGTTTTAGTGACGAACTCTATTAATTGCTAAAACTCTTTAATATGTCAAAAGATCATGTTTTAGCAAGAAAAATAAATTTCATATTTTAGCAGCGAAATTTATTCATCGTTAAAAAAACGTGAAAATTAAAAAAAAAAATTAGCAGACAATTTTCCGCCAAAATTTAAGACTTTTAGTAATGAAATTGAGTTTCATCGTTGCATGTGTACTTTTAGTGACGAAAAAATGGAATTAAATTTCATCGCTAAAAAATTACAAAATTTAAAAATTTTTGCTAGTTATTTTCTGCCAAAATTAACTTTTAACGATGAATTTTAAATTTCATCGCTAAAAACTCCTATAACCTATTTATATATCATTTAACCTCATTCGCTTATTTTTATTTTAAATTTTTTATCTCTAAATATATAACTCCCATTTTCTAATTTAATCTCAACTACTTTTCTCTTTTATATTTAACATGGTGCAATTTGTTTTACTTGTCTTATTTATTCTAACTTATATTATTATAATATTTGTGTTTATTATGTTAACTAATTATTGTGTGTTTATTTGTAGGGAATATTGAAGATCAATCACATCAAGATGACGAAAATAAAAAAATTTATATTCATTTGCAACATTTTTTTTCAAAAAAATAGATATTAAATTTTGTAATTATTTTTGTATTTTTTGTCAATAATAATAATTCTTTTTCAATTAATTAACTTTGTTTTTATCATAACCATGTTAATTGTCATTGTAATTTAGTGTTAAAAAAATTTAATATTTTAACAATAGTAATAATAAATAAATGAAAAAAACGATACCTTTCAGCGAAGAAGATTACTATTCGTCGCTAAAAGTTCTTTTGGCAATGAAATTCGCTAAAAGTACTTTTGGTTACGAAATAGAATTATTTGTTAAAAGTACTTTTGGAGACAAAAATTTTCATCGTAACTCGAAAATTCGATGCAAAAGACCTAACACGACGCTACTATGGTGAATAAACGGTGACGAAAGTATTTTCGTCTCTATAACTTTTAGCGACGAAGATTATAGGTTCGCAATTAAAGTAATCTTCGTCACTAAAGCCTCTTTTTGTTGTAGTGGTGTGAGAGATATAAGTATTATCATTAATCTTTTTTTATTGTAGTGGTTTGAGAAATATAAGTATTATCAATAATTTTTCGTGCCACGCAAAGTGGACCATAGTTTTGTTTCTCTAACCTGGCATGAATACCAGGTAATCGCCTAGGCCACCAATACGCCATCACCAAATTACCTTTCTAAAACAGGTTCTTGTGTCGTGCTTGTTTGCCTCAGCCTTGTATTTAGCATTGGCAACCTCCAAATGAGCTCGGACCTCAGCATGAATCTGAATAGTGTTTTTGGCCACTTTATCTATTGATTTGCTTTTTCCTACTGTCGTAGGCATGATAGCTAGATCTAAACCATGACGTGGAGAATAAGTGTAGATAATCTTAAAAGGGAACTTGCTAGTAGATCGATTGACCATGTATTGTAAGCAAACTTGACCTAAGGCAAGGTGGCTTCCCAGTTTCGTTGCTTGTCACCGTAAATAATCGTAATATGTTATCTAAAGTGCGATCAAATACCTTTTTTGACCATGTGCAATCAACTACCTTTTTTTAACCATCTTTTTGTAGATGAAAAGCACTACTAAACTGCAACTATATGTTAAACTTATTCAAGAGATGATGCTAAAACTTACTAATGACCTGTGCATCTTTGTCAGAAGTGTTGGTTTTTTAATGCCATGAAAATGCACCATCTCTCGAAAGAACAAATGCACAACTGAAGTGGCCTGTTTAGGTGTAATATTTCCTATTTCTTCTTTTATTATTTATATTTCCTTTATCATTTTCATCTTTTTACTTGCATATCTTTAAAATATGAATAATGTTTAGATTAGGTCTAAGGGAAAGGATAGTTTACGTAAATTATAAATGGGTGTGATCATTTATTTATTTATTTATTTTAAAAAACACAAAAAATAACAAATTTTTTTGTGTCTAGGATGGCTGCGTAAAGAGTCATTACTTGTGAGACATATCCTAATAGTCCTGTATTTTGATTCTAAAATCTATAGTTACTTGTTTCTGTTCCTTTTTTTTTTTAAATACTCAAATTTGCGAACTCTCCATTTGGTTATTAAATCATTTTATTGTTTACTCATTTAACAGCTATTATTAAATCATTCTTCACATATACACTATAATACATACTAGTGGGTTTGTAAGTTAAAATTTTTATAGCATTTAATTTTATTGATTTATTAGGGATAATATTTAAGGTAGTAGAGAGTGTATATTGGTAAAAAAAGTAAAAATAAAAATAAAAATAAAAAAAGAAAAAATTTGAATGTGTTTATTTTTGTTATATCTAGAGCCTGACTAATTAAGTTCATAGGGGTATTTCAACACCTAGTGCCCTAAGACCAATTGGTCTAGAAGTCAGTGGTTAAAGGCTTGCTACATGGGTAATAGATATAATGTTTGCTCACTTATTAGAAACCCAAGTAATTAAGTCTATAAGATTGTCTCAACACCTAGTGCCCTAAAGCCAACTGGTCTAGGAGTCACTAGCTTAAAGCTCACTATATGGGTTAAAAATATAATATTTTAAAATATGTGTGAATAATTTACTGCTTAAGGATATAATTTTTAATGAATTTTAGAATGAAAATGTTATTTTCTTTTAATGAAGCCCCATAAGTTTTATATTAATTACTTGAGCACAAAAGAAGGTTTGATGATATTCTAGATAATCAGTGAAGGACAAAGAGTTAGAGAAATTTGGGAGAGTTGATTTATTTGGTAGTTTAAAGGATAGATAAACAACTATTAAGTTGCATGTGAATTTTGTAAATCTTAATTTAATATAATGCTTTAATTGTGTTGAAAGGTTGACCAAATCAAATTGATTTGGTTTTCTTATATATTTAGGTGTACTGTCTCATGAATATATGAAATGAGAATCATTCTATAAACTTTTTCTCTACCTATTTTCACATGGTATCAGAGCGCTAGGCTCCCTTTCTTTCTGATCTCTTCCCTACCATGTCTGACCAATCTTCTGAAACCACAATCACCTCAAAAGACTAGAACAAAAAATTTCCCATTCTGAATCTCATTCTGTCCAGATTACAACTATCCGGCTGAATGAAGGAAATTTTCAAAGATGGCCTCAGTCTGTTATAATGTATATTAAGGGAAAAGGGAAGATTGGTTATCTTACCGAAGATGTTAAGGCTCCTGAAATATCTAATCCCTCTTATGGTGTTTGGGATGTCGAAAACTTCATGATTATAACGTGGTTAGTCAACTCCATGGATGAAGACATTGGTGCAAATTATATGTGCTACTCTACTGCAAAAGAACTCTAGGATAATGTGAGTCAGATGTACTCTGACTATGGAAATTAGTCCTAGATCTATGAGCTGCAGCGTGCTCTTAGAGATATCCTTCAAGGAGATTATAGTTAAATAAAATACTTCAATACTCTAAAGAGATTGTGGCAAGATCTGGACTTATTCAACGACTACGAGCGGAAGAGCACGAAAGATTTTAAACACCACAAACAAACTATCAATAATGAGAGAATCTTCAAGTTCCTGGTTGGGCTCAATGTTGAATTTGATTAGGTAAGAGGAAGAATTATTAGGAGAAAGCCACTTCCTACTATTGATGATGTTTTCTCTAAAGTAAGGAGAGAAGAAAGTCGTCGAGGTGTTACGTTGGGAAAAAAAACTCCATTGTCTCTATGGAAAAATTTGTCCTTGTTACAGCAGATGCTAATACTACCCATTCCTTCACTTAACAGCAACAAAAACCTTGAGTATAGTGTGATTACTGTAAAAAACCATGCCATACTCGGGAGGATTGCTGGAAACTCCACGGAAAGCCTGCAAACTGGAAAAACAGTAAGCATAGTCGTGCGTCTGCCAATGAAGTGGAGAATCTAGAAAAAAATCTCAATAATGAGCAAATTGATCATCTCATTAAGCTACTGACTTTTAATCCTCCACCTGTACTTCTAACGGTTCACTAGCCCAAACAGTTAGTATTATTAATGCTCTATTTAGTCACTCAACTACTACACCATGGATTATTGATTCGAGTGCTTCTGATCATTTAACTAGCATTTCTAATTTATTTTACTCCTATTATCCTTGCCCTGGTAATACAAAGGTAAAAGTTGCTGATGGAAATTTATCTTCCATAGCTGGGAAAGGATCAATTAAAATCTCTGGAACCATTGAGCTTAAAAATGTGCTACATGTCCTAAACTTTCTTGCAACCTGTTATCTGTCAGTAAATTAGCAAAAGATTTTAATTGTTTGTGAATTTCAGGACAGGGACTTGGGGACGATGATTGGCAGTGCTAGTTTGCGAGAAGGTATTTACTATTTTGGTGACTACTTATCAAGGAATAAACAAGCTCAAGGTTTGAGCAGTAGTATTAGTTCGAACTCTGCTAGGGATCAAATAATGCTTTGGCACCTTAAACTAGGTCACCCTAGCTTTCCTTATTTGAAATATCTGTTCCAGATTTATTTAAAAAAGTTGATTGTACTACTTTTCAGTGTGAAAGTTTTTTTTTATCTAAAAATCATCGAGTTTCATATAAAGCACTTATTTATCGTGCTTCAAAACCTTTTTATTTAATTCATAATGATGTTTGGGGACCCTAAAAAATCAATACTTTAACTGGAAAAATGGTTTGTAACATTCATAGATGATCATACTCGGCTTTGTTGGGTTTATTTAATGAGAGAAAAATCTGAAGTTGAGGGGTTATTCAAAGATTTTTATAACATGGTTGAAAATCAGTTTCAAACAAAAATAAGCCTACTCCATACAGATAATGGTACTGAATATTTTAATAATTGTCTAGAGGTGTTTTGTAAGGAAAATGGTATAATTCACACATCCACTTGTCGTGATACTCCACAACAAAATGGAATTGCGGAATGAAAAAACCGCCATTTACTTGAAGTTAGTCTGGCTATCATGCTCTCTATGCATGTTCATAAATATTTGTAGGGTGATGCTGTTTTAACAACATGTTATTTGATTAATAAGATGCCTACCCATGTTTTAAAGTATCAATCACCTTTAGAATACTTTACACTTATATATCCTTCTAATAGGATTACCTCCAATATTTAGTTAAGAGTCTTTGGGTGCACTGTATTTGTTCACAATCCTAACCATCTTAGATCTAAATTGGATCCTAGATCTGAAAAATGTATTTTCTTGGGCTATGCTCCTAATAAAAAAGGCTACAAATGTTTCAATTCTTAAACAAAGAAATTTCATGTCAATATGGATGTTATATTTCTCGAAAATCAATCTTTTTTTGGCCAAAATTCTCCTCAGGGGGAGAAAGAGAATAGTGAAGATGATTTTTGGCATACTTCTACACCTGTGCCTAATCTGTTTTTACCTGATCTGAGCACTTCTACTCAAATTCAAAAAACTGATATTTCTAATAATGAAAACTTAGAAAACCCTGAACTACAGGAACCAGGTGTTAATGTACCAGAGATAGGGGAAGAAATACTACAAGATAAAATTCCACCACCAGAGCTTCGTGTTTATACTCGACAAAGGTATCATCACAGCAGTAAAGACCCTCCCATAAACTCGGTACAGCCTCAATTGTTGCCTCCAAGCACTGATTCCTCAGAAAATTCAGGTAACATTTCTTCTTCCATACATTCCAACACTTTTTTTCCTGATCTTGACTTACCTATAGCACATAGGAAAGGAACCCGAATATGTACTAAACACCTTATTGCTAGATATGTTTCCAATGAAAAGTTGTCCACTAAACAAAAAGCTTTTACCACAAAAATCTCTCAGATACCAATTCCTAAAACCATTAAAGAAGCCTTAGACCACTCAGATTGGAAGTTAGCAGTTTTAGAGGAAATGAATGCTCTAAAGAAGAATGGTACGTGGAAGATTGTGGATTTTCCAAAAGAAAAGAAAACTGTAGGTTGTAAGTGGGTGTTTACTGTTAAATGTAATACTGATGGGAGTATTGAGAGTTATAAGGCAAGGCTTATAGCAAAAGGGTTTACTCAAACCTATGGAATTAACTATCAAGAAACCTTTGTCCCCGTTGCAAAGATAAATTCCATCCGTGTCCTTATCTCATTAGTTGTACATTCTGATTAGAACCCATCCCAGTTAGATGTTAAAAATGCTTTTCTGAATGGGGAGCTAGAAGAAGAAGTTTTTATGGATTTACCACTAGGTTTTGAGAGAAATCATGGCAGCAGTAAAGTGTGTAAACTACAGAAGTCTTTGTATGGGCTCAAACAGTCTCCTAGAGCATGGTTTGAACGCTTTGGTAATGCTATAAAGGGACATTGCTACTCCCAAAGTCAGGCAGATCATACAATGTTTTACAAATATTCTATTGAAAGGAAATTAACTGTGTTAATTGTATATGTAGATGATATAATTTTGACTGGTGATGACTTAGTTGAGATCTGCAGATTAAAGAAAGTGCTTGCACATGACTTTGAAATCAAAGAGTTAGGCAACCTGAAGTATTTTTTGGGCATAGAGTTTGCTAGATCAAAAGATGGGATTGTTGTGTCTCAACGCAAGTATGTTCTTGATTTGCTTAAATAGACAGGTCTACTCGGATGTAAAGCAATTGAGACACCTATAGATCATAATATGAAATTACAGCCAGCTAAAAATTGAAGATGTGACCAACATAGATCGGTTCCAACACCTTGTAGGTAGATTAATCTACCTTTCACATACACGCCCAAACATAGCCTTTGCGGTGAGCTTAGTCGGCCAATTTATGCATGCTCCAGGACCATAACACTTTGAAACAGTATACAGAATCCTCAGATACTTAAAAGGATCTCCGGGTAAAGGTCTTTTGTTCAGAAAAAACGGGTACCTGCAAGTAGAAGTCTACACAGATGCTGACTGAGCTGGCAACGTAACCGATAAAAGATCCACTTCTGGTTACTGCACCTTTGTTGGAGGAAATTTGGTCACTTAGCACAGTAAAAAACAAACTATGGTAGCAAGAAGTAGTGCAAGGGCATAATATAGAGCAATAGCTCTAAGAATTTGTGAGGTTCTTTGAATCAAAAAAATTCTTAAAGAATTTAAGGCAAGTAATTCTCTACCTATGAAAGTATATTGTGATAACAAATCTACCATTGCAATAGCACATAATCCAGTACTCTACGACCGAACTAAACATGTTAAAGTAGACAAACACTTCATAGAAAAAAAAATGGACAGTGGTTTGGTCTGCATGCCCTACATTCCTACATATTAGCATATTGCTAATATACTCACCAAGGGACTACCTAAGAAACATTTCAAGAAATTGGTTTGCAAGCTAGCCATGAAAGACATTTTTAGACTAGCTTGAGGGGGAGTGTTGAAAGGTTGACCAAATCAAATTGATTTGGTTTTCCTTACATATTTAGGTGTATATTTGGTGTAAATACAGAATTATTACTTCCTAGAAATCAATGTGTAATATTCTGCTTTAATTTTTTCTTTCCTTTCTTAGTCTCTTGTATCCTTATATTAAGACTGTGTACTGTCTCATGAAGATATAAAATGAGAATCATTTCATAAACTTTTTCTCTACCTATTTTCACAAATTGTTAGGGGCTAGCAATAAAGTGGTTGGGGGTTGTGATTATTGTTAAAAATTGTTTGCTTATTAAGGAATAAAAACATTTTTTTTCTTTTCGTAACCACGAGGTATCCTGGGAAGGGCCTCAACTGTGGGAGGCACCTTTAAGCCCATACCACAACCCAGACTAGAAGTCCCTGCTCGAACTGGAAGGCACAAGTTCTCCTAACAAATGTGACTTTCCTGCGACTCGAACTGGGGAGCAAACCAATCAAGCCACTTAAGGGGACTTCATTGCCAGTGGAGCTAACACTTTGTTGGTAATAAATATGTAACATATTATCAATTTCTAATTATTTTTCTAAATATTTGATTTTGTGTACTGCATCAACATTGAACATCGAACTGCCAAGGCCTATCTCATAATAGATGGCACACATCCATATCTACTATATCACACACCATTTCATTTTTATAAATCTTTCCAATGGAGAAAAGATCACAAAACACCTCTGTTACTCTGTTTCTATCCTTTTCTTTATTCACCTTATTCTATAAGGTGCAGGATGTTTTTATATTGAAAGCCTCATCACGTTGACGAGTGCCTTTAATACTATGTTCTCACAATTGCGACTATTAATTATCACGTTGCACACATTATCATTGATGGTGCCACTGTTCTGACAATCTTGTTGTGCTGATTATCTTCTTTATATTTCAGCGCCAAGAAAAATTTCTACACAATGCAATTTAACATCTTGCCTTCATTTGCCTCCAACTCTAAAGATTCTTCGTCATCCTCATCCTTAACAACATCTACGTCTACCTCCAACTCTAAAGCTTCATCTTTATCCTCAAATTGTTTTCATGACAGTCACTTGATCGATGGCATGTTTCTCTATACTATAAACACTTGTTCAGCATAGGCTTAGTGTATGGGTTGTTTTGCGGCTGTTAGGTGGTTATTGTTGCCTAGATGGTTGCTACCTTAGTTGCTACTGTGGTGCATGTTACGTCTGACCACTTTCAGCCCATATTTTCTACTTGTTCTTGACACCAAAATAATTTGATCTATTCTGCACACTAGGAAGTTCTAGTTGCTAAGTTCTAAAAGTAGCTCGTTGCCTCTATTCCTCCAATTTCGTAGCCCTAGCAACTACCGAGTCCATGTCCCAAATCTATTCTATACTGTGATTTTCGTACCTGCAATTCTAATAGTTGAAACACAACTGTTGCTAATAATTTTCTAGTAGAAAGTACTCTTTCATCGGCCTCTACATTCTAGGCCACAACTTGATAAATTACTTTCCCACAACTTTCATTGATTCTCTACGTGTTGCCATCATGCAAAAGCCACGCCCTTTAATTTGAATACCACAAATCTAACCCACTTTTCTTGTAGAATATCTATATACTCGAAAAAACCGTCTACTGTCAATCCCACTTTTCTTGTAGAATATCTATATACTCGAAAAAACTATCTACTGTCAATATCCAGTCTAAAAATAATTTAGCATGTATCCTACTATAAAAATCTAGAATATCAACATTGATCTTATAATCCAAACTCTTTCCACGCCTCCTATTTTCTTCCCTAGATTCTTCTTCTTCAAAATCGCTTTATATCTCTTTACGAGCATGCACTAGCATTCATTGCACATGGCCTAAATTTTGAGGCACTATTTCCTAATCGTTGCCCTGAGGTATCTTTACATGGTTGAAATCTTTAGGTTGTTCACCGCGATTGACACCCTAAAACTCTTCCTCACGATTCTGTCTCTATTGTTAATGCCTCTCTTGGTTTTCGTTTATAGAAAGCCTAAGATGAAATACTATTTATGCAACCGAAGAGATGGGTGAATTGGGTTTTAAAAAATTAAGCTAAGCAGATCACACACAATTTCAATCTAAAGGCTTAATAAAATAGAAAACAATAAATTCAATAAATCACAAAAATAAAAGAGAACGGGAAGAGAAAACAAACATGAAGATTTTTACGTGGTTCGGCAATTCCCGCCTACGTCCATGCCTCTAAGCACACTGGTCTTGAGAATTTCACTATCCAAACCTCCCAAGGCTTCAAACGATTACAATTGACTTCCAAGATGTCAATGAACCTTTATTACAAGAAATTATCCATAATCTTTTAACCCAAGTATGTCCCAACACTTACAACCTCTCAATTTGATTTTACAAAAAGGATTACAAAAATTTCTCTCACATAATGTGTTTGAATACAAATGAAAGCCCAATATGTGTGAATAAATGAAATGAATACATAAGTTTATGCTCTTAGATTTGCATAAAATTGCTCAAAATATCAATGGTTGCTACATTAAAAATGAATTAGATTTGATTAAGTCATTTTACAGTTGAAGAGGAAAACTAATCGTTATTGACTTTCTGATCTTAATCGGCTTACCGTTTTTATGATCCAGTTAGCCGCTTTAAGTTACTATTATAGCAAAAATTTAAATTTTTTAACATCTAGTATGCCGCTTTCGAAATCTGGTTAGCCGCTTTTCTTTGAGTATGTTACTGTCCAAATCTGGTTTACCACTTGTCAAATCCGGTTAGCCGCTTCCTACAGTGCCGGCTACAGTGAACTATTTCTAAAATTATAGTTTTATCCCAGAAAATTATATAACTATATTATGGCCCAAAACGTTTTGAAACTTTACAAATAGGTCCAATTTCAGAATTTCTAATTAACACTTGTTTATTTCAAAACTTTATGAAATTATGATAAAGCCCAAACTTATAAAAATTATAGTACGGTGTAAAACGATTTAAAAATTTATAAATTGACCCAAATCCGGAATTAAAAACAATTCTTATTAAAATCAATATTTTTCATTTTAATCCATATATTGAAAAATAACTAATTTCACAAAATCATTTTCTTATTATAAAGAACAATGTGTAAATATTTGTTTATCCAAAATTTGTGATTTGGTATCATCAAAATCAATATTTATAGCCATATAGGCTAACATAAGACTTTCAATTGCGACTCTATCACCACCAATCTTAGGTTACATACATCCTCCATTCCTTGCAAGGTTGCTTCTACGACTGCTTGTCTGACAGCCTCCTAGCTCGTGCCTACATCCCTTGATTATCATCTTTGGGACAGTTGCTCCTTTGTTCGTGTGGTCATACCATGATGATATGCGACCTTGCTCTGATACCACTAACAAAATAAAAACATTGAAAGAATATTGATATAAGAAATAAAGGTTTTTGAATAATAAGTTTATTAAATAGTTCTGAACAGTATAAAACTAGGGTTTTAGACTTTTTATATAATAACCTTAAATTCATGAATTTACCAAAATTAGTATATTTAAATATTATTTTATAATAAAATTCACCTAATGAAAATAAGAAAAAAAACAACACTCATATCCAAGTTCTAAAGAAAAGATAAAAATCCTAGAAAAATCAAGAAAAATAGGAAAAAAAAATCTTGAACCTAGGAAACAACCAAGAAAGTAGTGGAATTTCTACCTTGACCACGAGGCAGAATGCTTTAGATTTGATTCATCTCATTGCAAGCTTCAGAATAGTATGTTACACACCAAAATGGACACATGTTGCTCACGTTATGGCCTCCAAAACATATCTCGCTTGTAATACACCACTATCCTACATCAAAAAAGCACAAGAAAATATTTGAGAGAAAAGGAGGAAGAGCAGAGAATATTTTATCGGAGGGCAGAGGCTTGTTAGGGCTCTGGATTGGATTAAATAGAGAGCACTATGGAGTGAGGGAGATCTAGCGGAAAAAAGAATTGTGAGTGAGAGCCGAGACCCGAGAGGCTTTTCTTTTCTTTTTAATTATGAAAAATTATCATAATTTTGTTATTTCGAGCTTTTTTCTTAAAACATTCCATGTGTATGCGTAGAAATTGTTTTTCATTCACTAGCTATTAGATTTTGTTATATCAATGGATCAAGATTTGTTTTAAAATTTTTAGTGAAAATTTTAAGTTAAAATATCCTAACCCTTTATATATGTATATATAACATTAAATTTAAAAGGGCACCAGCAACCCAAGGCATGCTTAATTACATAGACCCCTTATGGGCCACATTGACTACCTTTTTGAATAAATTTCTGATACTATATGAGTTTATGATTATTTCTAAATAAAAAGAAGTTTTAACTACCTAAAAAGTGTTTGTATGGTCATTTCTCATAATAAAAAGTAGTCTTTGTATTTTGAGAAAAGGTCAATATTATTATTTTTTAAAACAAAGGGTCTTCTTGATCATTTTCTCAATAAGGGGAATCTTGATGTTCTTTTACCTTAAATTTATTAGAAACATATGATAGCTTTTAATCAATAATTTTAAAAAAGGAAAGGGATATTTCAACTTCAATTTTAAATGGTGAGATAAATGATATCATTCCCCTTTTATTCAAATTAAATGGATCTTATTTCGTGACCAAAAATCTATTGTACAATTTGTCAAAAAATAATTTTTTATAAACAATCAAGTCATAATTTATTCAGTAAATGAGTGTGAAAAATCATTATTTGGTTCAAATTCTTTGTCAAGTCTTCAAATTTTATAAAAGCTCCTTTAGTTTCCAGAAACACACATGCTTTATTAATCACTTCTATAACGATTTCTTATGTTAGTAGTGGCGTGCGTGCATATCACACAGAGTTCGCACTTGAATAAACAGCTAGCACTAATGGTCTTTAAACAATTAGGCTTGATTACCCAGACGCAATAGTTAGATAACTTCATGATGTCATCGTAGCAATTAATGTTAAATTAATCACAGTTGTCTCGCAGCAATATATATATATATATATATATATATATATATATATATATATAAGTACATGCCCGTTGGGTAGTGTGATTATACCTTAAAATTGAGAAGTATGATACAATAGAGATAATATAATTAATTTATATAAATATAACTTATATAATTAAATTTTATATAATTATCACTTATATGTTTAATTTTTAAAATATGTCATAATATCATTTATTTATTATATAATCGACATGATACTTCAAAAATATTTTAGAATTTTTTTTAGAACTCACTTACTGTAATAATTTGAGAGCAAAGTTATTTTTTATGCTCACATTTGTATAATGAAAAATTTGTAATATCTTTATTATTTTTATCAAAATTATTATCTTAAAAGTATCGGCTTTTATTTTACAGCTATACCTTTTTTTTTAATAATTCTACAATAACTATAGTTTAAAAATCATACCATTTTAATACTAAATAGGACATAAATTTCCATAAATGATTAATCTTAACTTCTAATCCTATTAATTATCAAAACACATCATATTTGACATATAATAGAACCTCCATATATTGATAGCCTTAGGAACATAAAAAATCTATTAATTAACAAAGAATTAATATATCTTATAAATTAATACTTATTTATCGATAAAAAAAATTAGCTTCTGTTTACTGATTTTTCTACCGTTGATGAAGGCTAACACTTGCACGTTGAGGATTGGTTTCACGTGGATCTGTGACCTCACAATTTTTTATAAGATAGTACTTTCCCGCTACTCAACATACAATAAGCTGCCGCGGACCAATAAGTGGACAAATAAGCTTCAAGTGTTAGTTATGCATAATAGAAAAGCTCAAACAGAGTTGTTAATTCCATCGCTTATTTGATAGTTAGTATAAAATAACAATACTGCCTGCAACTATTTCTCTACTCTTCATCATTTTCCTAATTACTTTTACTTGAAATTTATTTCTGGTGCAGGTATGCCTCAAGTGGAAACTTAACTGGCTGTGTCACTTGTCTCATGAGTTAATAGTGGAGGACTTCTTGCACAACTTCTTTCTTGCAAGCATGCCTAAGTGCTTGGAGTTTCTTCAAAGGTACTGCTTCTGCACCTTTGTGTATTGTGATGGTTCTATTTGGTTTTCTGTAGGCTTACCTTTGCTCTACTTACATCATGCATTACAAGCTTTCAGAGGAATTTCCTCTGGGACTAAGGTCCGAAGCAGCGTGCAAATACTCTATATGGTATATTTGACTTCATTTCACATTTGGGCTTAGTTTATTCATGTCTTGATGAATCATCAAGTGGGATGGCATGCGTGTTACAATCTTATATCTTTTACAAAGTCTTCAGATGTGAACAGAGAGAGAAGTCGCTTGTAGGTGTAAAAACACGTACTCATAAAAAATATTAATAAGGCGTTTGTCGGATTGAATATAAAATGTCATGCTGATCTCAATTCTGTAATTGAATGTAATTTAGAGTTTACATATTTAACTTGAAAAATCATCATCTAGCTGTCCTATTGAAGTTTCCAATACTGGTTGAAAGATCATCATGTAGTTGTCTTGTTGAAGTTTCCAATAGTGGTTTTTGAAATGGGTCAGTTTCAAATAATAAAATTCCTCTTCTAGGTGGTGCTGCTCCCATGCGGGATTAATATAGTTATGTAATGCCATGGTTGCAATAACTATCTTTACTTGTGTTGGGATAATATGCTCTTTTAAAGCATATTAATTTATTTTCTGATTAATAAATTATTTGAGATATTTTAATTGCATAAATATATTGAATAAGGTCCGTTTAATCATATTATATGTATTTATGTGATCACCATGTGGATTCAAGGCATAAATCTGAGTTATCTTATGATTAAATAAATTAAATTGATTGATAAATAAAGTTGGGCACTTTATTTAGGTTTAGACTATAGTAAATTCATTGAATGATTTGTCTTAATCATGTATGAATTTGATATAGTTACTACATTGAGTTGGATCACATATGAGATTTAATTAACTTTGAAATAAGCATAATTATTAAATCTCATAGGCATTGATTTTCTTGTAATCTTAATCTTGAGTTAATTATGATTTCATGATTATGATTGTTATTCCATTTGAGTTACCAATGGGCACACCCTTGTGGTCAAGATTACGTGATCTTGGTGGGAGCAATTATGAGTATTGGGTTATAGATTAACAATATAAATTTGTCGACACATCTTGATAGGTTTTGATTGATCATGAATTCTACTGCGAGTGTGCCAACATATTTACTATGTTGAAAATGATCATTAGAAAACCAAGAAGTATCGAGAATAAGATGTAATTAAATCGATTGGACGGTTGAGATATCGATTTAATTAACGATGTGGTACAAAGGTTGACGATAAAGAAATCAATGTGGGCAATTTTTATTCGAGTCATTATGGAGGTCGATTCAATCTTATAGTGGAGTAGAATTGGAATTAAATGATTAGGCTTGTTTAATTACATGCTTAATTGTTGTAGCCACTATTGTATGTTCCCAAATGATCCCCGGGTTAGCTCATCTAATTGATTGCACCACTACTGAATTAATAAAGATAATGATTTAAAAACATAATTATATCTTTTTTTAGTCCCATTAATATCTTTTTGTATAAGGCGTATGTTATTTTACGGTGGTCATGGAAAAAAGCGTGAATTCTGATTTTAGGAGTTTTAGGATTCTATGAGAGAGATATAAAAGCGCCGTTCTATTCTAAATAGAGAGGAAAAATCACTATAAATATGTGTGAGAAAAGGTTTTTACACGTACATGAAACGATTTTAGAGAAAGATTTTCTCTCTAATCTTGAGAGAAAAATTTTACCGTCTTAGTTCTTTTAAGTAGTGATAAAGCGTACAGTCAGTCGGATCAACTCAGTCATAACCCCAAGATCGTTTGGCGACGGATCGTGATCTAACGAGCGTGGTGGTGACGGATCGTGATCCGGGAGCTTAAATCATGAAAAATCTAAATTGGATTTTCAGTGCGATTTCTGATTACAAATTCATATATATTTTATGAGATCGGTCACAAAGTTTTTTTTAAAAGCGTATTTTTCCCAACAATTGGTATCAATTCTCATATTAATATATAAGAATTTGTATAAATTAATCTTGATAATTATGTATTAGAGTGGCACAATTTATTCGGATATATATTATTGTTTTAATATATGAATAAAGCGTGTTAATGGTTTATCTTAATTAAATGGTTAGATTTTATTGTATTTTCTTTGGATGCAGTGAGAGGGGTGGTCTTTAATCACCATGTTTCCTTCTTGATTTAATTTACTGTAATAGAATTTTTGTAAGCCAAAATTGGCCTAGGAAATTTGTAAATTACGGATCACAGTTCGGAGAAACAAGACTGGAATTTTCAGAAACAGCCACCAACCAGCGACCACCACCGAACCAGCAGCGCAAGCACGAACGTAGCAGCAACTCGCAGCAGCCGGCGCGGGCGGCAGCAAGGCCAGCACTCGCTGCCAGCAGTGCGCGCAGCAGGCAGCACTCGCTGCCAGCAGTGCGCGTGCTGGGCGTCGCGCGCTACGCGCAGCAAGCAGTGCGCGCGGCCAGCCTGGCCAGCGTCGCGCACTGCGCGCGCAGCAGCAGCTTGCGCTCTGGCAACCAGCAGGCGCTTCGCCGGGTATTTCCGGCGTGATGGGTGCAGCAAATCCGGCGTCGGAAATGGCCGAAAACGGCAAATAGCAGCTGGAGCTTTTTTGGTTAATGGCGGCTGGGAAAACGAAAGAGAAGAAGATGGTTCCATAATTCTTCTAATGGGCAGCAAAGTGTTAAATATTTTGCATTTGAGTCCAAAAACAGTTTTGGGCTTAATGAATCCTAGTTTTAGGCCCAATTAAAATTTGGGCTTAATGGATTAAAAATGCATAGATAAAATTTAGCACATTAAATTTATTTTTGGTCCAAAATTTTTATTTATAATTAAAAAAAAGATTTTATTTATTTCCTTTCAAAATTAAAATTGGACCATTAATAAATTTTAAAAGTCAATTTCCTACTACATTATAACAAAGCATGGAAGATGGGACGTTACAAAGTCACGATGAAGATTAGGCTTAGGGTTAATATATTTTCATTTTAGAAAGCCATGAATTAAGATTATTTAATTATTTTTCATATGTTGTGTTTTGGTTGATAACATCTGGCGATAACGTGTCGTATAGAATGTGAATATGCATGTCATTCATTAATTATGAATTTTATTATATTGTTTGAAATTTGTAAATGCTTTATAATATTGGATATCATCTAGATAATATTATAGGAAGCATGCAATTAACAATATATTATTAATGTATGTTTTAAAAGGAAAACCAATTTTAAAATATTGAGTGGGAGGGAAAATTCAAGATAATTTTTCCCATGGCTCCATTGTTAGTTCAATAATAAAATTATATATATACTCGACTTCACGTACGGTGATCTTTCACTACGGAGGTATATATATTAGATATTTTATTTGATGAACTTCTTCATAGATAAAATTGAAATATTTTTCAATTAATTGTTCACCCCAACGGTGACTATTGATATGAAAAATCGTAGATTGAAACAATGGTTATACACTCAACTAAAATTTGTTATTAACCTTCCCAACGAAGCTCATAACAAATTTAGGCCCAAAAGGATAACGATAATTATTTATCATGTCTCTACATGAAAGTAAATAATCCAATGGAAAATTGGGTCTAGTAAGTGTAGACATGACTTCCCCAACGGATAGCTTGTCAAAGCGGTACTGGATTATCGTTACAATAAATTAAAATGCATTTATGGTTTTTTTGCATTTTTGTCATTTATTGTGAATATTATTTCAAAGTATTTATGCATGTCTATTTTGTTTCAGAAAATGACTTCCATCAACCCATTATTAATTATCCTTGTTAAAAATGAACTCACTGGAGAAAATTATTTAGATTGGAAACGCAATCTATTTAATATCCTCACTGCTAGAGGCTGCAAATTTGTGTTGACCCAGCCTTGCCCTCCAGAACCATCGTTATACGATTATAGAAATCAGAGGGAGCCTTATGAGAAATGGTGCGAAGCTAACAAAATGGCTAAGCGCTATATATTGGCTTCGATTTCTATAGAACTGCATAAGATACATTGGAGCATGGAAACAACCAAATAATGGCTAGTCTTCATCGATGTTTTGGGCGAATACTCATTTTGCCGAGATGCGTTAAAACGATTACGGATACTAAGATGGAAGAGGGCACAAAGTTCGTGAACATGTCCTGAATGATGGACTATTTGAGTGGTGAGATTCATGGTGTTCAAATCGATGATAAAACAAAGATTAACATGGTGATTGAATCACGATACATTCAAAGAGTTTAAGGTCAGCTATATCTTAAACAATAAAGATATGACCTTAATTCAATTAATGCACGAACTACATGCTATAGAAGAGTTTTATCATAGCAGAAAAATTCCTGAAAAAGATTCTCTTCAAGGCTTAAGTCGAAAGACTGGAATGAGCAAGAAAGAGTAGGGATTGGCAAAGTGTTCACCAAAAGAAGTGGCAAGCCAAGAGGCAAGTGTTACAAGTGTGGACAGAAAGGTCACTGGAAGAAAGATTGTCCTAAGATTATTAAAATCAGGTATAGGAAATCTTTAAGCTTCCTAATTAGTTCAGATTTCTATTGATTTATGCAATAATGAATTCTGAGATAGCTAATTTGTACTTCATTTATTTGGTTTTCAGGAAACCAAGAGATTAAATGAAGAAAGCTTCAAGCAGCAGTTGAGGACATGCTAGTTTATATCAATTGAAGGGTTAGATCAATTAGAGAGACTTTAGTTTTGATATTTGTCTTTATTAGAGGAATTTAATTTCGGTGACTTGTTTTAATAAGCAGTACATATTTATTTATCGATCCTCTATTTTGGTTATTTATAAAGACATGTCATATCATATAAGTCTATTGATCTATTCAAACTAAAATATAATGATAAATAGTATATGTTTTTATCTAAGAAAAGAAATGTTTCTTCTGACCAAAATAACCTCTAATATTTATGCTTAAGTCATATAAACTATAATAAGATTTTAAGAAAATGATTAATGATAGGCTTCTTAGCCTATTAAGATTGATCATGGTAATTCTATAAATCTTATTTAGAAAAGTAATATGACGAGAATGCTCTTTTTGAGCTAAAAGCATAATATTGTATTGGATGATTTAGTGCATGCAAATGTACAGACTAATCAATTTACATGTGGTAAGAGGTTATGGGTATTCAATCAATTTTATTGATGAATATTCATCTCTTTTATGTTTGTCCAAATGCGTCATAATTCCATTGCTTTTGAAATTCAAAAGGGTGCATGGATAAGACAGAATCATTTAGACAGGAACATAAAAGAACTTCGAAATGATCGAAACAAAAAACACTATAATATTATAGTGTAATTAAATGGAGAAACAAGATTCTTTTGGATAAAACAAAATATATACTAAGTAATTTATCAATTGCCTTTTTGATTCCAGATACCAAAACTGTAAAAGTTTACTGAACTTAGTTTCATCTACCTCAGTGTCTACTACTCCAAGAAATTATGAAAAAGTCACAAACATAGTTTGAGACACATTCATATTTGGAGGTTACTAGTATTTATACTAGGATCAGAGGTAGAAAAGATGAATTCGTGTTCAGAAGTTTACATGTTTTAAGTATCTTAAAGGAATAAGGTAAAGTCTGAATTATAGTCCTCAAGATAAGAATGTATTTATAGACATATTCTTTACTTTCTTTGAGCAATACTAAATAATGACTTATTACCTAAGAGTAAGGTAAAACTAGAGAAATAAAAAGAAGATCAGGTTGATGCTCAGCTTTCAACACCTGTTATTGAACAGGAAGAACAGCAACAACCAGCTGATCAACACAGGATTATCCCTGAACAACAATCACTTTTAGAACCTCGTCGTAGTGGGAGGGTAACTAGGTTACCAGCGAGATACATGTTATTAGGAGAAACCCATATGGCGATCTCAGATAAACATGTATAAGATCCCACTAGCTACAACGAAGCTCTAATAGACAGAGATGTTGAATTTTGGAAAAAGATCATGAATCAAGAAATGGAATTTACGAATTCCAATAAAGTCTGGGAACTTGTAGAGGCACCAAATGGGGTAAAATCTATAAGGTGCAAGTGAATCTACAAGATAAAAAGAGAACGGAATGGTGGAAACATTTAAAGCAAGATTAGTAGCCCAAAAGTTCTACTCAGAAAGAGAAATCAAATATGAGGAAACTTTTTCTGGTTGTTATGCTTAAATCCATCGTGATTCTCGCTTCTATATTCTTTGAAATGCTAGATTGTGAAATTTGGCAAAAGGATGTCAAGACTGCCTTTCTTAATGGCATCTTGAAGAAGACATCTACATGCAGCAACCAGATGGATTCATACTAAAAGGCCAAGAACACATGGTATGTAACTTGCAGAGATCCATTTATGGATTGAAGCAAGCATCCCAGTCATGGACATCAGATTTGATCAAGCGATTAAATCGTTTGGATTCATTCAGAATAGTGATGAACCATATGTGTACAAGAAAAATCAGGGAAAATCTATAACCTTCATAGTTCTTTATGTAGATAATATTTTCCTGATTGAAAACGATATAGGAGTATTGACTACAATAAAGAGTTGGTTAGCAAAACAATTTGATATGAAAGACCTGGGAGAGGCAGGTTACATTCTTGGTATCATCTTTGTATGAAACCGGAAGAATAAAACTTTAACCTTGTCTCAAGAGGTCTATATCAAAAGGATATTAGCTAGATTTAGCATGGAAAATTCCAAGATTGGTTTATTACCATTCAGATATGGAATTGTATTCTCTGAGGATCAATCTTCAAAGACATCTGAAGAGATAGAAAGAATGAGACGAATTCCCTAAGCAATAGCTATGGGAAGTCTCATGTATGTCATGCTTTGCACTAGGTCATATATCTGTTTTGCAGTAGGAATGGTTAGCAGATATCAATTTAATCCTGAACCTAAACACTGGACTGCAGTCAAGCGTATAATGAAGTATCTTAAAAGAACTAAAAATTATATGCTTGTGTATTGGTGATGAACTCATTCCAGGTGGGTTATCTTGATTTTGACTTAATGTCGGATAAAAAGTCGAGATAAGGTTTCTATAAAATCAACTTCCTTGAATTTGTTTACATTATGTAGTAGAGCTGTTAGTTGGAGGAGTGTGAAACAATCTTGTGTCACGACTCCATGCTTAAGCTAAATATGTGGCGCATCTAAAGTGCAAAGAAGGTGAATGGCTCTGCAAGTTCCTACAAAATCTTGAGGTGGTATCTGTTGTAACTGCACCCATTAAACTATCTTGTGATAATAATGGTGCAGTAGCTCAACCAAAGAACCACAAGAAACAAAACATATTAAAAGGAAGAATTATCTTATAAGTCAATAGTGTAGATAGGTTATATGAAAGTATCCTAAATGGCATAAGATGCTAAATAGCAGATCTTATAACAATGGCCATTAGTGGAAAACCTTTATAACCTGCACTTAGAGCCCTAGAGCATGTGCAATATGCCAGATATGCTTTAAGAGCTAGTGGGAGATTGTTGGGATAATATGCTCTTTTAAAGCATATTAATTTATTTTCTGATTAATAAATTATTTGAGATATTTTAATTGCATAAATATATTGAATAAGGTCCGTTTAATCATATTATATGTATTTATGTGATCACCATGTGGATTCACAGAAGACATAAATACAAGTTATCTTATGATTAAATAAATTAAATTCATGATTGATAAATAAAGTTGGGCACTTTATTTAGGTTTAGACTAGTAAATTCATTGAATGATTTGTCTTAATCATGTATGAATTTGCTGATGTAGTTGACTACATTGATTTGGATCACATATGAGATTTAATTAACTTTGAAATAAGCGAATTATTAAATCTCATAGGCATTGATTTTCTTGTAATCTTAATCTTGAGTTAATTATGATTTCATGATTATGATTGTTATTCCATTTGAGTTACCAATGGGCACGACACACCCTTGTGGTCAAGATTACCCGTATCTTGGTGGGAGCAATTATGAGTATTGGGTTATAGATTAACAATATAGAATTTGTCGACACATCTCTTGATGGGTTTTGGTATGATCATGGGAATTCTCGGCGAGTGTCAACATATTTACTATGTTGAAAATGATCATTAGAAAACCGAAGTATCAAGGAATAAGATGTAATTAAATCGATTGGACAGTTGAGATATCGATTTAATTTACGATGTGGTACAAAGGATTGAGCAGTAAAGAAATCAATGTGGCTTGGGACGAATTTTTATTCGAGCATACAATTAAGGAGGTCAATTCCAATCTTATAGTGGAGTAGAATTGGAATTAAATGATTAGGCTTGTTTAATTACATGCTTAATTGTTGTAGCCACTATTGTATGTTCCCAAATGATCCCCGGGTTAGCTCATTTAATTGATTGCACCACTACTGGATTAATAAGCAAGATAACTAGCAATTTGGGTCAAAAACATAATTATATCTTTTAGTGGGAGGCTCCATTAATATACTTTTGTATAAGGGGCCTTATGTTATTTCTGGTGGTCATATGGAAAAAGGAAAGCAACGTGAATTACAATTCTAGGAGCTTTAGGATTCCCACTATGAGAGAGATATAAAAAGCCTCATTCTATTCTAAATAGGAGAGGAAAAAGTCACTATAAATATGTGTGAGAAAAAGGTTTTTTACACAGACACACAAGACAATTTTAGAGAAAAAGATTTTTCTCTCTAATCTTGAGAGAAAAATTTTCTCGTGCTAGTTTGCTTTTAAGTAGTGATAAAGGCGCGTCAAGTGCGGATCAATCTGAGTCATGTCGGAAGATCGTTTGGCGACGGATCGTGATCTAACGAACGTGGTGGTGACGGATCGTGATCTGGGAGCTTAAATCACTTCAGCGGAAAAATCCAAATTGGATTTTCAAGGTACGATTTCTAGATTACAAATTCATATATATTTTATGAGATCGGTCCTAAAAGTTTTTTTTTAAAAACTGTATTTTTCCCAACAACTTGTTTATTGAATGGATAGTTAGGCATGTCCCTTAAAATCTTCTATCATTTTTTCCATACACCAAAAGTACGTTCTATTACACTTCTAAGTCAAGAGCGTGCATGATTGAATATCTCTTGATAACCTGTTGGTTGGCTGCCTCTACGAAAATCTATAAGGTGATATATTTCACCTTTATATGGCCCCAAAAAGCCCCTCATTTGTGGGTACCCCACATCCACTAAATAATATTTTCCTAAACATTTAAAATATAATTTTAATAATATTATATAAAAATAACTTAAGAAAGTTGTTGGAGAAAAATTTGATAAAAAAGAAAAAGAAAAATTATGTAAACATGACAAACCTGTAGGTGGTTTAAGAAAATTCAAAGTAGGGTCACGTAGAGTTGATAAAAATATCCTTGTATCATGAGTGCTTCCTTCCCAACCTATAATTGCAAATATAAATTGCATATCAAAGTTACATGCAGCCATTATGTTCTGAGTTGGTATGCCTTTCCGACTAATGTATGGTATTTGATCCTCAGGAGGTATGGAAACTTGAACGTGTGTGCCATCTATAGCATCAATGCAATCCTAAAACGACAATACAAAAGTATATACATCAAAAATAATTATAACTTTTAAAGTGTAAAAGTTTAATTGATAATCAGTTACCATAAAGTGTGGCATATATCGAGAATCTCTCAATATTTCTTTACGAATATCTTTAAATTCAGGATCAAATGGATTTATCAAATCTATAGATAAGCGACAGATAGCATCTAGTGCTTCACCAAAATATCTACTAACCATCTCACCAGAGTGTTGGAATTATTCTTATGCCACTCTACTTACCCACACCATGTCCTATACTATGCAAGAACATTCCTCATACCTCAGTAGTGCTCACTCTTCTTGAGCCTTTTATCCTATAATTTAGTTCCAATTCATTACATAATCTAAAAAATACATCTTTCTCCATCCTAAACATCCTTTGACACCGAGTTTCATTCCCTTTTAATATTCGCAACAACTTGACATTACATGTTTTTGAAGAATTCATGCAAGGTTGTTAATGAATACATGTCCTATAATAATAATCAATAGCAATCATAAAAGTGGATATGATGCTACCAAACTCCTGCTCATCATCTAGCATGTCCATATTATAAACAAAACTTGTAATCAATAATTTAAACTCATATCATCTAGCATGAACAAAAAAAAAATGAAAAATATCTGACAAACATTCAAAATAACAACTCACTGTCATATATTCAAATAGCTAATTGTACCTTAAAACATCATCAGAAAAACATAACAAAAAAAGAAAGGATAATCTGTTAATAATAGTAGAATAGAAGAGCAATAACAACGAAAAACTTAAGACTGCAAATATTATGATTGCTCATAATAAAGCCAATTAAGCATAATTTGAGGTTCTTTCATGGTTGCAAGGATCTTCATTTTCTCTTTACGAGTAAGAAGTTGAGTAGCAAACAACTATATGTTGCCCCCAATCTCAACCCCAGGAATAGATTCAATTATCTTCATTGCTTCGGCAATACTACAACCATTCATTTCTTTTTGTAAGTTTATTAATGTAGAACTTCTATTCTTAACTGCTTCAACAAGACGTTCAATTTGTTGTGATATTTTTGTAGCCCGTCCTCCTACGTGATCGACCTTTTTCCTTTCTTAATTTTTTTGGCTTGTGTGCTATGTCGTCCAACTACTTTTTGTCTTTTTTCACTTTAGCACCTTGGTGAGTATATTGAACTTATATATCCTTGTCAGAATCACTATTTTCTTCAATTGAAAATATTGTATCTGTTGAGTTGTGTCCCACATTAGCTAGTAAGGGGGAGGTGCTTGGGTTTATAAGGTGGTAGGTCACTCCACCTAATAGGCTAGTCTTTTGGGTTGGATATCTAGAAATCTTATGTTGAATCCCCCCAACAAGTGGTATCGTAGCTGAGACCTAGTGAATGTGGTGAACAACCTGTGTGTCGATGAAAGGATCGGAGTTCGGCGGTGGTTTCGTCCGAGGGGGGGATTGTTGAGTTGTGTCCCACATTGGCTAGTAAGGGGGAGGTGCTTGGGTTTATAAGGTGGTAGGTCACTCCACCTAATAGGCTAGTCTTTTGGGTTGGATACCTAGAAATCTTATGTTGAATCCCCCCAACAGTATCATTATTGGAATCCTCATGGTTATCAAGTGGAATTACTCTAGAAGAAGGTGTTCAAGTTTTATTGCCAGTAGCTGTGAGGTTCATGAATATCCTATCCAACTTCGCCTCCAACTCCCTATCAATGCCCTCTTTGTGGGATATTTCTACTTTAGGATTTGCCTGCATATAATAAATCATATTTAGATGAATTGTAAAAATATTAACCAAATTATATTAAAAGCTATTAACTAATGTACCATACTTTCAATTTACTCTGCCACAATTTTGGAGATGCATCAATCATTTTCTTTTTTATATTCCATCCAAGACCAGTTTCCTTTCCAATAAGATCTTTCCATATATGGCATGTGCTTTCATCCATATCGCTTTATCTCTTTTATGTCTTTCGGCTGCCTATTACAGTCATTCAATATTGAGAGATTATTCAGCAGATTCTTATGCTGTGATACAGATTCTTAGCGGCGCATTCATTGGTACATATGACTATCTGTCTGTTTTCTAGTGGCAGAGGGTGGTCTTGGAGTTCGTTCCTTTTCTAATTTGGCTCAAGCTTTCGAAATGAAGCTATGGTGGTGGTTTATAGACCAACACTTGCTTTGGGCTTCTTTCATGAAATCTAAATATTCTAAAACTGAGCATCCAAGTATAGTTTAATTTTGCTATCATGCCTCTCCTCTGTGGAGAAGATTATGGTATATTCGTTATATTATAGAGCCTCATTTTCGTTGGCTGGTTAGATCTGGTGATAATAGTTTCTGGTATGATTGCTAGCTTGGTTCTAAGCATCTTTTCTATTTTAATCCTTCAGTAGCTTCTATGGCCCCAATATCTTCTTTTTGGTGCAGTGTAGATTATGACAGGAGGAAGCTTTTATTAGTATCGCCATCTTTAATTGTTGAACAAATTTTGTTAGCATCTGTTTCTGGTGCTGGGCCAAATATACTTCGTTGGGCCTTATCTAGGGATGGGAATTTCTCTCTAAGGAATAGCCGGGAATTTGTACATGGGCCCTGTAATCGGGATGAGGTTTTTTCTTTAATTTGGCAAGGCATACTCCTTCGCGGGTCTCTTTTTTTTTTGTAGCGCTTATTTCACGGTTTCTTAGCCACAGATGATGCTTTGTGCTTGAGGGGTTTTCACATGGTCTAGTGGTTCAACTTATTTGACGGTGGTTTTACTCAATGATTGGTCTCTATTTCTTTTTTTTTTTTGTCTCCTTATGCTTTGCCTAGTCACTGGCGGCAGTGTTGCCATTCTTCAAAACACATTCGAGTCATTCTCCCATACTTCAAAATACATCAAGTCATTCTCCCATGCTTCATTCTATGACATGTCTGCTAGGCTCAAAACACTCTTAGGTACGATTTTGTTGCCTTTAATATGGATGCAATTATTTTTAGAGTGCTCCTGGATCTTAGACTAGTCAGTGACACGTTTGATTTCAAGTCATTTCAGTTGAAGGGTATTTTGGATACTCAAATTGGGGAGGGATTGTGGATTATCATGCCTACCCGTAGACCACCTCGATTGGTTTCTTGGATGAAACCACCATTGTGGGTGGTGAAGTTAAGTGTGGATAGTTGTTCTAGGGAAAACCCAAGTGTGGCTGCTACAAGTAATGTTTTGCGAGATCATCAAGGCGTGGTATTAGCTGTCTTTGGTTCTTTTTTGGGGCATTAGTCTATTCTTTTTGCTAAATTGACAACTCTATTAGAGGGTTTAGATCTTGCTGCTCAACTTGGTTTTTCTGATCTTGAGGTGGAATCTAATTCAGCCACTGTAGTCTCTTAGGCTATTTCGAGTGGATTCGTGCAGTGGGATTTTGCTTATCTCCTCGGTTGTGTTCAGCTTGGGATTTTGCTTATCTCTTTGCTGCTCAGCTTGATTTTTTTTATCTTGAGGTGGAATCTTATTCAACCACTGTAGTCTCTTGGGCTATTTCAAGTGGATTCGTGCAGTGGGATTTTGCTTATCTCCTTGGTCGTGTTTGAGCATTGGCTTCTAGCCCATCTATTGTTATCAGATATGTTTTTCGAGAAGCAACATATGCTGCTGACTTTATGGTCAACTGGGCTTATACTTATCAGACTTGTCAGAGATTTTTCAATCTTGGAGACCTTCCAGCTAATTTATCGGGCATTCTTCATTTGGATACTCTTGAAATTCCATATATTCAGCATTAATCACCTTGATTTGGATTGGTTATATATTGATCACTAAATTATTTGCTTCTCTTAGGAGGTTTTGGCTTATATAATCTTCTTATATTCATTGATTGATTGATTTTTTTTTTCAGGTAGGGGCCCGCCCTGACCCCCACCATTTGGTGGATTTTCAAAAAAAAATCAAAAAAAAAATTAATATGGTGAGATTAGGAAGGAGGTTCTTAGAGGGGTACCAATAGTTCAACTCTTACATTAAAAATTTAAGGTTACATACTAAATAGTTATATTTAACCCCTTAATTATCTCACTAACCTATGCTTTTCTCATTTTAATTGAAATGTCTAAAACACCCATCAAGATAACATAAATTTTGAAAGTTTACCCTTTCTTTTCCCTCTTCTTTCTCTTATTCTCCCTCACTTCCGTTCCTCTTTATTTTTATTAAAGATTGAAGAGTAGCACACTTTCTTCATTTTTTCCCTTGCCAACGATAACACCAACTCTAACAATCCGACAACTTAGCAAGCCTCCTCCATAGTTTTCATATTTCAAAGGTCTCATTTTTTCCAAAAATGCAAATGGCATTCGCTTCAACTTGTTTTTTTAAACACAAATTTTTATTTCTATTTCAATCATACGAGGAACTTGAATTGGCGAGACATGGATTGAAGTTGTTCAAGTGAAATCCATCATCTTAAACACTATGTTTGGATGTTTATTCATCTCTCTTTTATTCAATTACAAATTACTGGTTTCATTTATATTTATTTAGTTTTAAAGTGATGTTAAAAAAATGATGGGAAAATCTAAGATCAATAGCATTTTGGCGACTAAAGGCTTCAGTGAGGCTGGGAGCTATTGAGTTTTCAAAAAGAAAATGAATTGGGGACTGTTCAGATATATTCTGGGGATTAAATATCACTCCTCTGATTGAATTGCTAGGCCCCGTACATTTTAGCTAAGCCCGGATCAATGCCCAGCTTTGCAATTGGACTACATTGGGCCTAAACATTTGTAGTCCAGGCCCAGTGCTCGTTCCACCTGACTAAGCCGAGTGGAGCCGAGCATGCGGATCAATTGGCTAACCTCCGAGTCCACGACCTGTAATCACTTCAAATTTGTTTCTCCAGCTCCTTTTGCAGTCTTTTCTAAGAGAATTCATCTTTTGGTACTTATTCTAAAATTATTCATAAATTTTTTTATGGGATTTTGTTTAAAATTAAATAAAATTTTTCTGTTGCTAAAAGTTTGTAGGATTTTGTTTTAATTTTTGAAGTCATTTGCCTAGCATGTGGATCATACAAGGATGGGTAATTAATGTTAATATCGATTTTCAGAATTGGTAATTAATGTCAATTAATAATACACCAATTAATCACAACCAATCTTAGTTAGTAACTTAATATTAAGTAAATTATGCAATAAATCCTAGGAACAACCTACAGAATTAGTATAAAATTCTCAGAACAGGTAATATTAATCAATAACGCACCAACAATATCAGTTAACATTAAGAGGCTCATAAATTTATGCACTAAATCCTAGCAACAACTTATAGAAGAAACTGTGACATTTTTATGATGCAGTTGGGCGCCACAGCCTGTTCACTTCAAAGCTCGAACTCGTTTCTCCATTTGCTCTTTCTATAGTCTTCTAAGCTCATATGCTTTAATTAAGTACCCTTCTAAAAAATTCTCATGGATTTAATAATGCTTTCTTCTGGTAAGATTTATTTTTTTTTTGGATTTTACTGTAAATCTTTCAAGTCATTAGCCAGCTTGCGTAACACAAAATAATTTATAACAATTAAATAATGCTAAGGATCTCATTATATTAGTTTTAATGTGACTCATATATCCAATTATAAATATTTTAATTTGCAAAATTATTAACTTATTATCTAATAAATGAATGTCATATCAAATGTGACATTTATAAACCTCGTGAGTGAAGCATCCAAGTTTCTAAATTATTCTATCAATTTCTACGAGATACTGAAACTTTAAATATCGGTTTACTTATAATGTTTATATCAGTACCCAGAATTGGTAATGTTAAATAATAATGCATAGTCACAAGTATTTTTAGTAATGTAGTGATTTCTAAACTTATGCAATAAATCATATAGAATATTGTTGTAACATATGGTGTTGACTAATAAGTACTTTCTTTAGTCGATCATTGTATTCAAACTGTGCGAAAGATTAAAGGCTAAACAATGAATTTGAAATTCGTTTAATATTTTCTTTAAAAAAAATACAATAATATTCTATACAAGAATAATTTCTATGCAGTCATAAAAAATTATGATTCAAATTTGGGCCAGTTATAAATAAAAATAAACTCTACATTATAATTAGTTATAAGTTTCGTAGATCTTGTTTTAACTAAGTCGCCCCCACATAATAATAATTATTTGTATATTGCAAAAATATACATGTTACATTGAAGGTTTAACATGAAATAAAATGTTTTTTAAATTTATGTGAGACAATTAATGATTCATTCTCTAGAGTTGTTATAACATCTTTGAACTTATGAGTATGCTAGTATGGACACCTTCTTATTGAAACCAAAATATTTCTAATTTCTCAAGTATGTTTAGAGTTTTAGAGAATTGACATGCTCTATTAATTAACTGTTAATGCTCTATTAATTAACTGTTAGTGTGTTTACCTCTATTAATTAATTCTTAATGTGTTTTGAACTACACTTCTGCTTAGTAGTGATCTCATTATAATAATACCCACCAATATGTTTATGTAGAGATTTCACTATATGTACAAGAAATGGTAATTGCATAAAAATATGGAAAACAGAAGTTCTCAAGTTTACCGAAAAGTTCTTGGATACGCATGCATGGATGCATAGATATTAATCTGATAATTATGGGGAAAAAAATTCCATCTGGTTTGCAAATTAACAACAACTTGCGTTTTTCTTTTTTTTTTTTTTTTTGGTAACCTTCTATTAAATTTGAAATTGGTTCAAATCTAATAAATTTGAATATTTTGCTTTTATTAAACATTGAAACTCATATATTTTATATGGACGATTGCACATTTTTTAAGTTTTAAAAGTTAAATAGTTGGACAAAGGTGAAAAATTTTGTTTGATATTTCTAGGAAGTAAATACAAGTTATTTAAGTTCTCTTGTCTTGAAAATAATACATCTGGTATTGAACCCCACTCACATGGGTGGGGAGGGGTTGATTTACCATTAAGCTAAATAACAAAATAGAAGTTATATAAATACCAATATTTTTATTTAAATAAAAATTCAAATGGTGTATTGATCAATTTCTAGCTTCCAAATACTTATAATCTGATGTTTAAAAAATAATAATATTTATTTGGTTTTTCGATCATTGAATTTTCCATAAATGTCTCCAGAATTTTTTAATTTTCAAATCTGATATTTGGACATGTTTTCGCATTTGGTAGTTAGTGCTCTGAATTCGGAAGTTTCAGTTTGATGAACAACTGATTTTATTTAGATTTAAATATTTTGGATATAAATAGGAGTAAATGCCCAGACTTAACAGTTATTCATTCAAATCTGTCATTATAATATAATAATACTCTTCAAACAGACTCACCCAAAAAAGAAAAAAAATATTTGCAAGGACTGAATTAATGTTCCGAGTTGTGAATTGACAACTATATTTTTTTATGGTAATGGAAACTAATATTTTTTTATATTCTCTCACAAGTTTATCAGTATTTATACACACACACTCCGAATGAACACACAGCCAA
Organism: Citropsis articulata; assembly: GCA_030449925.1. Taxonomy (NCBI): domain Eukaryota; kingdom Viridiplantae; phylum Streptophyta; class Magnoliopsida; order Sapindales; family Rutaceae; genus Citropsis; species Citropsis articulata. Next base: position 309,111 of record JASUUH010000204.1, read on the forward strand.
CTAAAACGAATCTAAAGTCTCGGAGGGCAGCACAGTTAAGGTATGGTTCCTTTCATCCTTATGATTTGTTAGCTTAATTTAGGCGGTATTAGAGTTCATTTTCTTTCAATCAATAAAAGTTAACAATTGTGATCATATGGATCTACACTATCAGGATCCTTTATTCATCTTAGCTATATATATATATATATATATTTTTTTTCCCACTCACAGAATGGAAGTTCACATAAAAGAGTCAACATTGATACGTCCAGCACAAGAAACGCCCAGGCATTGTCTACGGACATCTGCCTTGGACCGATCGATGCCGATAATTTTCAATCCGGCTGTGTACTTGTACCGACGATGATGCTTTAAATTTCTTTGAAGCTGGTTTAATGAAGGAGGCTTTGAGCAAAGTTCTTGTGCCGTTTTACCCCTACGCTGGAAGATTGATTAAAGATGAAAACGGAGAATTTGAGATAAACTGCAATGGAGAGGGAGTTTTGTTTGTAGAGGCTGAAACAAGTTGTGGCTTGGATGATTTTCGTGACTTTGAATCAACCTTGAAGCTTTTGCAACTTCTTCCAGCTGTTGACCACACAAAAGATACATCTTTCTATCCACTATTTTCGGTACAGGTACAAGATTAATAATGCTTCTCCCTTTCTTGATTTGCTTGATTTTCATTCTAGAAACATTAATTAGTGTTGAATAATATATTAAGTATCCTTATATTTGAGTCCTAATTTGAATCTTTATTGATTAACTTATCTATAATTACTCCGCACTAAGGTGGGATAGCTATGGATGAGCTGTTTATTGATGGAACTCATCTATAATTACTCCACATTAAGGTGGAATCACTGTAAATAAGCTGCCACATAACTTTGGACTCTAATGTTGAGATCTTTAATATTGGAATCTCTAGAATTACTCTTAATTAATTGTTTTACTCTAATTAATAATTTTGTTTCAATCGACTTTCATTTACGTATCGACTAGGTAACTCGCTTCAAGTGTGGAGGAGTTTGTGTTGGAGCTATGTCTCACCGCATGTTAGCAGATGGAACTGGAACAGTTCTTTTTATGAACTCATGGGCTGAGATGACACGTGATGTTCCTGTAAGCATTACACCACTGTTTGATCGAGCCATACTAGAAACTGGAGTCCCAATTGCACCTACATTCCACCACAGTGAATACGACCGGCCTCCTTCCATGATCAATAGTCCTACTAATGATCATCAAAATCAAGACACCATTTCTACTACTATCATTAAATTATCACCTGATCAAATGAACATCCTCAGAGAAAAATATTCTAAAAGATATAGCAAATTTGAGATATTAGCAGCACATATATGGCGTTGCGTGTGTAAAGCACGAGGATTGTCTGCTGATCAACTTAGCAAGCTAGAAATTCCCACAAATGGGCGTTTTAAATTAAATCCTCAAATTCCCCTCGGATATATTGGTAATGCAGTCTTCAGCACTACTCCAATTGCTTTAGCAGGTGGAATTCAATCAAAACCGTTAGAATACACAGCCGAAATAATTCATAAAGCCCTCAAGCGAATGGACGACGAGTATTTGAAGTCAGCCCTCGCTTACCTAAAGCAACAGCCTGATTTACGACTTATAAGGCGAGAGGCCCACAATTTTCGTTGTCCTAATCTGTTTATAAGCAATCTGGCAAACTTGCCTCTTTACGATGCGAATTTTGGATGGGGCCGGCCGGTGTTTGTGAGGATTGTCATTGACTTAGAAACCAATCACCTCCAGCTTTTCAAGAAGTTATTTTACGACATTTTTTCTTCAACCCCAGAATATGTAATCTGAATGTTAAACCTGTTTGGTAAAAGGTATCAGGTACTTTCTTTTTAGAAATAGTTACATGGATCATTTTTTAGATAATTATGTTCAGATGAAATATAGTGATTGGACTACTATAATTAACTGAACATAATTGTCATAAAAAAAAAAAATGTGACTATTTCTGTAAATAAAGAGATCTCTCGATCATTTCACCACAAATTATAGAGGGCGTCATTATCTTTTCCTTTATTATTATCCTAATAATGTGTGTAATAAGAACTCCTAGAGTGGAGAGAATGCGCTCGTTTTCCTTGTGTTTGTTTCCTTATTTACAGTCTATTGTCTCGTATTTTTATACCTTGATGCTTGTAATAGACAGGAAGTCATAATTTGAATTAATGTATGTCTATTTCTATTTCTTTTCTTTCCAGAGTTAAAAAAAACAAAAACAGCTAATCATAGGGCCAAATTTTCAGAATTACAAAACACGCCACAATGGACACAACTATAACTATAAAACTTCAAAAAGTTAAAAAGTTTATAAATGTGTTTGGTAAATGAGAAAATGAAGGAAAGAATAGAGAGCAGCTAAGAGCTGAATTTTTATGAATGAAACTGAATCTATATTTTTTCAACTGTCACAAGTGTATTTACACAAGATTCTTGAACATTCCACATTCAATATGCATGAGCAAAGCATCCGTGAGCTGAGCAGCATGCACTAATTAACAATATAACTGACTTATGCCAGCTCAACTGACAAGTCAACAACTCTAACTAACTGGCTTAACAAACTGAAATAGTAACTAATCATTTTTGAATATTTGTTTTCAATACAACAGACTTCACTAACTCATCTAATCGACAGTTACTATATTCTGCTACGACTATTAATGTATGGGATGTGCGTTAAGAAAGGACCATTAACACGAGAAATCACATATTACATTTTATCGACTTCCTATAAAAGATATAATTTTTTTTTTTTAATTAAACATACGCTGCATGAGACCACAACCCAAAATTTAAATTTGGGAAAGGCTATCCACCAATCATTGGAGTTAAACCTCAATCTCTTTATAAATATATAATATATACGTTACGAAAACTGAGAAAGGTATCATAATTAAAATGTGAGATCATGTGATACATGAGTAAAACCTCAATTTCAATACATAAGTAAAATCTCAATCGAAATCAATCTTAATATTTTGTAACAGGCATCAAAAATTCAAAATTGTAGTAAGTTCGAATATCAATCTCAATCACATGAATTGCCATCTGTTAATCAAGGGCAGAACTATTGTAAAGACCTTGGGCACTGGCCCCACCAGTTTAAAGAACTTAATAAAGATAAGGAAAATGCTTGGTGTAGAGAAGCACAAGAGAAAGACGAGAGAAACAATGAAGAAAATGGTAGAGAGAGAGTGAGTGGGTAGAGAGAGAGAGAAAAATTCTTTAATGTTTCTCTCGTGCTTCTCTCATGTTTCTCTCTCTCTAGCACTACTCTAAAGATAAAGGTCTTCAATGAAATTTAGCCGATTTTAATGTAATATTTATGTTGGACCCCTCACATTTATGGTATTTGTGTTTTATCGGCTTCGTGATTGTTGTTTCTTTCTTTTGGCTCTTTTGAACCAGAATCCTTATGGGATGTTCCACAAACGCGTATGTGTGATCCAAGTTGTCCTTGCGAGGATGACTACTCAGATGATGAGGATTTCGAGATTATGAGAAGAAAGAAAAAGAAAGAAAAACCTTGTTTTGTTAAGACACCCTGCAAGTTACTGGACAAGATATCTGTTAAGAAAAGATTACCCTAAACACGAGATATTACATTGTATGTTTTGTTAGCTTCCCACAATTTTTATATATTTCATATTTTTCCACTTGTAAATATATAATATATATGTTATGAAAGCTAAAAAAGGTATCAGAATTAACATGTGAGATAATGTAAAACCGCGTGGCAAACATATGAAATCCTGAATTATGACACACTTCAATTGCAATTGCTTTATTTAAGTCGCCTGAATTCCTTATAAAATGAATCTCAATCTTCTTCAATAGACATCAAAATTACAATAAGTTTTATTATACCTAAAATTTATATCTTTTGATGAACTATGGTCCAAAAATTTAAAACAGAGTGTAGTTAATTCTGTAAAGTTGTTTTTGTTATATGGAATCAGAAATGGATATGGATGAAATTGGAAAAAATGAGAGCACACAAGATGATCTCTTTTTAAATGGAGAAGTTTCGAAATATTTCACATTCGTCTGTGTTGATATTTGCGTTAATTCCTAATTAATTTATTGTTAAAACTACCTCACTCGTACATCTTATAATTTTTTTCCTCACTTTATACCAGTAATGACAAATATTAACACAATTCCATCTTCTGACTGATGAAGCTTGTCTATCATCTACGGCAAATGCCATCCCCACAACTGATCAAAATCGATCGGCATTTATAAAGCCACTACAAAATCATGAGCCCCAGCTGCCAAACTTAGGAGCTGCAGATTAAGCCACTGCTGATCAAAATCTGGCTACAAGCAAAGCAGACCTGAACGTACGGACGTTGTGGCAGACCAAACTTCGTAAACGATATATTGGTATATCATATATGATGCAACAAATTTATATGTACATTTTTTCTTGTAGTTGACAAGGTTTGCTGATGCATCTATTATTCTATTATATTAGTGAATTTATCTTATAATAAAAAAATTAATAATAAAAAAAAATATGTTAAAGGAGAAATTTAGCAATTCCAATACCTAAGAAATCTACCCACATTACAATTGCTGACAAACAGATTATTTGTTTGATTACCTATTTGCTAATATTTTGAATCGCATTTATATAAATATATAAAAATAAAAACAATTCGAGAAATTACTGACACGAGCCGTACATTTTATCTGAGTCCAGATCTAGGCCCAGCCTGATTTGGGCCTAAACATTGTAAGTCCGGCCTGGCCCTCCCTCGACCCGGTCGAATCGAAGACCAAAAGAAGGTCATTTACGCGCAACTTGCTCAATCATCTAAGACGCGCGCCGGATGTACAACGCCAATTTCAATAACCGGATGTGCAGCCGAGTTTTTATTATTATTATTATTTTTTTTCCGAAAACTTCAAAATATTCATTTCTCTGCAGTGGATATCTCCAACAACAAATATTCTGCACAAATCTGATTTGAGTGCTAATGGGTATCCCCTTAGCCCTTTTTCGTCATCCTCTTTTAACTGGTTTCATTATTTCAGTAGATATTATTGTGAATTTTTTTATTAAGATCAATAGATTACCGCATGAAATCCTCCATATACGAACCTTAAATCTTTAAATAAAAAAATGACACTACAGTACATAAAACAAAATGAGAACACAGCCATAAACCACACCATAAATAGGAAGATCTAAGGATTATCTATTGATCAATTTACTAAATTATATATGCCAACAAATGGATGATCTAAATTGAATCCTAAGATTCTATCTGAATATATTGGCAATAAAGTCTTCAACACTACGCCAATTGTCTTATCAGGTAAAATTCAATCAGAACCAATCCATTACGTAGGCGAAAGAATTCATAATGCTATTAAACGGATGGATGAAAGTCAGTTCTTACTTACCCACAACAACAGCCTAATAAAACAATTGTGAGGCAAGAAGCCCATAATTTTAGTTGTCCTAATCTCCTTACAACCAATTTGGCAACCACGCTTGCCGACGATGCAAATTTTGGATAGGGCCGGCGAACGTTTGGGAGGTTTGTTAACCTAATTCTTTATGATGGGGTGGTAATTATTTTACCAAGTCCGGCCGATGATGGGAGCGGGTTAGTAGTCATTGACATAGAAACTAATCACTTGCAGCTCTTTAAGAAGTTAATTTACAATATTTTCTTTAATCATCACAGAACGTAAGAACATCAAAGTATTTGATAGAGTGCTGGAACCGTGATCTTGGGATAAGCTTATCACAAACATTGCTTTCGGGATAACCTTATCACAGAAGTTGCTTTTGATTATCTTTCTGTTACTAGATATTAGCTAAGTTGTTATTTTACAATTGTTTTATTGATTTCAGTCATGATTGTAGGTTGAAAATCAAACTCTTGTTATTATAAATAGGCTCCAGAATATGAATAAAGGAGGAAAAAAACTCAGACAACAAATCTTTGGTTATTTCTCACCATAAGCAGAAAAATATCACTACCATTATTCGTAATTGTTAGCTGTATCTGACTGGGACCTATCAATTGGTATCAGAGCTAGCTATCAATGACGACCAACAAGGAGCGCATCGAACGAATTGAAGCTGATATCGGGAGCTTACAAAACAAGATGGAACAATTGGATATTGGGTTCAATGATAAGTCGGCGTTGGAGGACACCATGAGCAAATTGGTGAATCTTTAGCGTAACTAATCGCCACCACGGCACTAACGAGCATATTGGATCTTCACGACCATTCCGTGAGGAAAGTGAAGGAGGTCGACCACCGCTGTCAACAAGAATTGCTAAGTTGGAGTTTCCCCGCTATGCCGGCCACGACCCAACGGAGTGGTTCAATCGGGTAACGCAGTATTTTGAGTACCAAGAAACCACGGATGAGCAGAAAGTAGTCTTAGCGTCATATCACTTGGAGGGCGAAGCAAATCAATGGTGGCAGTGGATGCGCAAGGCTTACCAAGAAGAAGGCCGACCGGTTTCGTGGGAAACATTTGTTGACGAGTTGTGGGCGCGCTTTGGACCAACGGATTGTGAAGACTTTGATGAAGCACTGTCTCGGGTCGAACAAACAGGTTCTCTGCGAGAATACCAGAAGGAATTCGAGAGGTTGGGAAACCGAGTTCATGGGTGGTCACAGAAAGCGTTGGTAGGCACTTTCATGGGAGGATTGAAACCGGAGATTGCGGAGGATATACGGATGTTCAGGCCACGTACGTTAAAGGAAGCCATCAGCCTTGCTCGTATGAAGGACGACCAGATAACACGCCAACAGAGATTATTCCAGCCACCCTCCACCCGCGCACCGCCAACATTGCCACCTACTCAAGCATCACCAACCGTACCTATCAAAAGATTACCGTGGGATGAAATGCAACGACGACGAGCTCAGGGACTGTGTTTCACTTGCAACGAACGGTTCACTGCGGGTCATAAATGTCAAGGGCCTTAACTTCTACTTCTCGAGAGCTACAACAACACCAACGAGATCACTTGTGAAGAAGTTTTAGAGGAACTACATGGAGAAGAAAACAAAGGAGAAAAACCTGGGAAGACACAACGATGCTACGATAGCAATTTCCCAATCTGACCGTTGAGGACAAGGGTATTCTTCGTGGAGGAGGCAATGATAGAGTGCTGGAACCGTGATCTTGGGATAAGCTTATCACAAACATTGCTTTCGGGATAACCTTATCGCAGAAGTTGCTTTTGATTATCTTTCTGTTACTAGATATTAGCTAAGTTGTTATTTTACAATTGTTTTATTGATTTCAGTCATGATTGTAGGTTGAAAATCAAACTCTTGTTATTATAAATAGGCTCCAGAATATGAATAAAGGAGGAAAAAAACTCAGACTACAAATCTTTGGTTATTTCTCACCATAAGCAGAAAAATATCACTACCATTATTCGTAATTGTTAGCTGTATCTGACTGGGACCTATCAGTATTGATGCTTGTAATTGAATTAAACGAAATCTGAACGGTATGCACTGGGGTTTCGGTAAATTACCAAAAGCCGCAAGCTTTTTATTATTATAGTTGAATTGCATGTGTGTAATAAAGAACTTGAATGAGGAGAATGCATTCATTTTCTATATGTTTCCCTTATTTATAATTCATTCTCTTGTTGGAGTACGTGAAAATGTACAAATTGAAGCTTATAATGGAGCTGAAAGTCGTAATTTCAATTAAAGCATGTGTCTACAAAAGAAACTACTTTTGTGAAAAAGAAAATTCTCACTCCACATTTTCAATGACTAAAGAAATCACTTTTCTCAAAGTGAATTTCTCTAATCTACTATCATCAATGGTAAAAACAAGGCATGTGTAAGAGTGTGTCGATTTTTGAAGCCAAAGACTCCATTTATATATTACAACAAATCTTGAGAGTATGAACATGATGAAACGGAAATCTTGAAAGTAGATCGATAGAAGAAACAAAGGTTTTTAAATAATAAGTTTATTGAATAATTTTAAATAGTATAAATCTAGGGCTTTAGACACTTTTATATAATAATCCCAAATATTATGAATTTATCAAAATATGTAAATTTAAAATAATATTTTATAATAAAATTTTACTAATCAAAATAAGAAAAGAAACACAAACGACACTCAAATTCGAGCTCTAGAAAAAAGATAGAAATCCTAGAAAAAATTAGGAAAAATAGGAAAAAATCTTGAATCTAAAAAATGGTTAGGAAAGAAATGGAATTTCTAGTTCAACTATGGGATAGACTAGCACAATTTGTTCTTGGTTAGATTCTTCTCATCGCAAGCTTCAAAACGGTATATTATATACTGAGAATGGACACTTGTAGCCCAAGTTATACCTTTCAGATGGTATCTTGCTTGTGATACACAACCATCCTCCATCATAATATCTCTTTGTAGTAGATAAATACACAACGGCAACTTTGTCATTAATCTCATTGTCTTTTACATTTTTTTCGACTTTCTTCTGCTGAGATTGTGATGTCACAATTAAGATAATGTTATCTTCTTTCATTGTTTCATCCTCTTTTAATTCAAGCAGAGCTGGTTGTTTAATAACTAATTATTCATTTAAATCTAAATCTTTTTACAACTTGCGAAAATTCTATTAAGAGATTCTTTGGACATTGAACAAATTTTTCTATTTTGCCTTTTTTTTTATAGTTTTTCATATTCAGATGCATATTTTCATACATTTTTTCCAGTTGATATGTTTATAATTTGTACAAACATGTGTTTATAAATTTATGTGGCATGAAGTTATTGACGGGTAAAGGTAAACAAATTAATGGTAATATACTACAGCTACGTAATCTCGTACAAACTAATTAGTTGAATGTAAATATAAAATAACAAAATTAATTCGTGTGTGGTCAGAGGTTTGTTCATTAAGCAATGGTGCATTTCACATCAGTTTGTATAATAATAGTTCGTAAAAGAGTTTATAACTGTATCATTAGTAACAAATTAGTACAAATAAAAAAAAAAGAACAGTGTATGACCAATGGTGATTAGCGATGGCAGCGGCGCACGCGGCACGGCACGTGGCACGAGAAGACGCGAGATGACGCACACACGCGAGGCGCACACAACTTTAGCCGCGCGCTTTTACTTTAAAGCACGATTAGAGATGGGCCAAACACGGCACGCGAAAAGCACGCTTCATTGGTAAAATATCTTGAAATATAAAATGTTATGAAATTAAAGTAAAATATTTTGAAATTAAATTTTTAATATATTTTTTAGCATAGACTTTTAAAAATGAATTTAAATCTTAGTTTAAATAAATATTCTAATTTTGTATGTTTATAATTTATTAAATGAATAAGTAAATATCATAATTTTAATAAATAAAACCATAATTGTATTTATGATATTTATTTAATTAATTTTTTATGTTTATAATGTATTAAATGAATAAGTAAATATCATAATTTTAATAAATAAAATTATAAATATCATAAATTTATAAATGATAAATAAAAAATTTTACAACTTTAATAATAAAAAATTATTCATACAAAATATTTTTCATATTAATATTAAATCATAACTTAATTAATATTTAATAGAGATATGTTTCATTTGTGAATGAAATATTTTTCATATTAATTCAAAAAAAATTATTATGAATGAAATATATTTATGATAAATTAAAAATGATATCTCGTAGTTATGAGTTATGACTTATTGTAATTGTTATTTGAGGATTGTATTTTCAATTTTATTTAATCATTATTATGAATTTATGATCTATGGAATTAAACTTAATTAAATTTATATATTATTGTGTTATGAATGAATGGTTATTTTGAAATTAAATATATAGTTGTGAAATTGCGATAAACTGATAATAAAATATTAATTTCTCTTTTAATAAAAATTAATATGATTATGAATTTATTATTATTATTATTATTTTAGTAGACTGACAGTTTAAATTATTTTAAGCGGGGAATGACGTTGAACACTTGCACGTTAAGCACAGTGAACTGCATCGTAACAGCCGTGAGCTTTTTCAGGCGATGCGTTATGTGCGACTTAAAGACGATAAAAATTTGGTGAGACTTTTGCTGGCCATTGGAGCTCGTCTTTGGTGGTAATCTGGCCAGATGAATGACGCAACTGACGCTGAAATCAGGGAATCTGGCCTCGTACAGTCTCGTGCTATACGCCGCTGGGTCGAAAGTCAATGCATAAATCATTAAATATAGTTAATCTACACGCACGTTTGTATTAATTGCTTCAGGCTAATTTATCATTCTTAATTTAAAAATTTCCCATTTATGTGTTTTTAAAACAAATAAAATATGTAAAATGAATCTTAATAAAATTCCAAGTTACATTCAGCATATCAATAAGATATGTGAGGTCTTCTTAAAATTGTCAATAAAATATGCAACCTTAAAAATTCTTAAAATTTTACAATTATAAATAAGAATTATATAATTATATAATTAAAAAATAAGGCCTTTTTACACCGGTGCGGCGATCAACGAAGTGATGCATGTAGAAAATCGGCCACCCATACGACTAAACAACCGTAGTGCGCCTAGCAATTTCTCCACTAAAGCCCATTATCTAGACTTTTCTATAATTACCCATGGGCTAGAACTTTTTAAGTTTCTCCACATAGGCCCATGGATATTTATGTAATTGTGTAGAATTCTCTAGAATAGGCAAACTCACCCCTATAAATATGGGTGGGCACTCCTCATTTGTGCAACCACCCACCACACCACACAAGCACACACACAACACACTTAGCACACAAGCTCTCAAGCTTTCTTATACAAACACTCTTGTAACATTTCTAATTGTGTATAATAAAATATACATTAGCCATTACGCTTTTGCTTCTCTCTAGCTTTTCCTCAAGCGTCTTTGATTAGCTAGATTGAGAAGTAATAGGCTTACTTAGCGACTTGCGTGCTAGGAGTCGTCTAAGTGTCGTACGGGTTGCTGCACACTAACTCCCATCCCTTGACAAGTGGTATCAGAGCTTTGGTTTGCGCCCACACAAGTTAGTTCAACGAGCAATGGCCAACCCATCTAGCACAATGCAAGAAGGCGTAGTTGGTGTGGAGTTGCCGGAGCAAGCTCGAGGCCGCGAGGAGGGACGCGCGCCGCCTAAGTCCAGAGGTAAGTCCAAAGCCCCTTCTTTGGATACCTTAAAGCCTCGTGTTGCCACACTCAAGACTTCGATGTCCGTTGTTCAGGACACCCTTGATAGTTTGGATGCAAGAGTCGACGGTCTCGAGGACGAGCATGGTGAGTTATCGGTAGCCACTAAGGCCCTCATGCAAGACCACGCCGACTTTCTTCGAGGGGAGCTCCGAGCGTTACATGATGAGCTGCTCAATTTGGGTAGCTTAGTACAAGACGAGCTATGAGTGCGGAGGTATAGGACGTCCGCTCGAACTGGGCGTGGCACAAGCGCACATTCACGCCTAGCCCGGCTTCCGTGAGCCTAAATGATGCCCGTCGAATTAACGTACCGAAGCCCGACACTTATGATGGTACACAAAATGCTATTATCATCGACAACTTTTTATTTGGGCTAGAGCAATACTTCGATGCCATGGGCGTCCATAACGAGGCATCGAAGGTGGGCACCGCACCTACATTCCTTCGAGACGCAGCACAACTATGGTGGCGGCGGAAGCATGGCGAGATGGGTAAAGGAATTTGCGCCATCAACACATGGGGTGACTTTCAGCGAGAACTTCGAAAGCACTTTGCCCCGAGTAATGCGGAGAGGGAAGCACAAGCACGCTTACTTCGGCTGAAGCAAACGGGGAGCGTCCGTGATTACATCAACGACTTCACTACCTTAATGCTTGAGATATCCGACATGTCCGAGAAGGGCTCTCTCTTCTACTTCTAAGATGGCTTTAAGGATTGGGCCAATGTGGAACTTCATAGGCGTGGCGTGCAAACTCTCGATGACGCCATCGCCATAGCGGAATCGCTTAGCGATTACTCCGCCTCGCTCAAGGACAAGAGGCCTACTCCCGACATGGGTGGGGGAGAGTCTCACGAGGACAAGAGTCAATACCGCACGAAGTGGGGTAAGGAAAAGCCACAAAGCGACAAAGGTGGACAAGGGAAGTCCGAGAAGCCGCCCAAGCCTCGCAGCCCATGCTTCATCTGTAATGGGCCACATTGGGCGCGCGATTGTCCAGAGAAAAAGTCGCTTACTGCCCTCGCCGCCCAGCTCAAGTGCCATCCCACACCATCCTCATCGTCCTCATCACCCACACCGTCGATGGAGGAACCCTGACGTAGTATGGGTTCACTCCAATGCCTTAGCGCACTCGAGAGTCGTCCACCCACACCGACGCGGAAAAGGCTCATGTTCACGAGCGCGCTCATCAATGACCAAGCATTGCGTGCCTTGCTCGACACTGGAGTGACACACAACTTCATCTCGAAAGACGAGGCCAAGCGTCTAGGCCTCAAGCCAATCAAGTATGGAGGCATGATCAAACGGTAAACTCGCCCACCAAGACATTCGCGGGAACCGCACGAGGTATACACGCTAAGCTCGACTTCTCAATCGTGTCAATGGATGACTACCTGGTAATCCTCGACATAGAGTTCTTCGACAAGGTCCATGCCTTCGGCCTTCCCACTACCAGCCACGAACTCCCTCAACATCTTCGACGGGAGTAAGGCATGTGTGATACCGATCGAGCGCGCACAACCAGCGGAGAAAGCACTCTCGGTCATGCGATGCAAACGAGGATTCAAGAAGAGTCCCGACCATGGAGTCTTCATCCGACAGCTCAACAAAGGAGAGGATTAGGATAGCCCTCTGAGACAAGTCCCACAAGCACGAGACGTCTGCAACAAGGGCAAGGTCAAAGACGCGAAGCCTCCGAAGCTTCCAGTGCTTCCACTGAGACAAGTGGTGGAGCGACAAGCGAAGCCCACAGCCACGACGCCACATAGCACGCCATCCAAGGGTAAGGAGTTGCGAAAACACAGAAGGGGACGCCGCAACACCAAACGGGAGAAGAATACGACTACACGTGGAGCTAACGGCGAAGCCTCCTCAAGGGGAACGCACACAGAGAAAGTACAAGGCAAACTGCAGAGCAGATCTGAACACACGAGGACGAGGTCGTTGTTGAGTGTTAGAAAGTGTATATTTATAAAGGAGAAAATCGTCATTTTATATTTTAAGTCTCACTAACATCTCTAGTTTTATGTATTTATTTCTCTTGTGATTTAATTATGTGTGTTTTGTTATAATTAAGTATTTTATGTATTTTAAGGGCATCATGATTATTTCACAATGAACGAGTGATCAGACAACAAACGGACATCACTTTTGAACTCAGAACGGTTAAAAATCTTAGGAGGAGCATAAAAGGAAAAATATCACTGTTCACATATATGATCGTCATACGCACGACATCGTTTCGTTATCGCTCATTACATCGCTCACATATACGATCCGATGACGTGGTATTGACCGATGATGTGGCATCGACCTATGACGTGGCAGCACTTGATTGGAGAAAGATGTGCCATTTGGTTGCTTATGTGGCGTTGACTGATGATGCGATATTGACCGATGATGTGTCACGATCCTATTGGACTAAAATTCTTATGTACTGTTGATGGATGATGTGGCAGCATTTCAGTGGACCGAAAATCATGCGTACGGTACATGCACATACATGGGATTATTTACTGTGCAAACCGCGTTACTATTCAAACCGTGTGCAAACCGTGTTACTTTGCAACGCGTACTGTTGACTGATGACGTGGCGTAATCCTGAACGTCCGAACTATTTTTAATCCGATGGTTATAATTCACTCAATGTATCTATAAAAAGGGGACTCCCCCCTAATTTGATACCTCTGAATCAGAATAATGAGGGTTATTCAATAACAATAAGCACGCCTCCAAAGACGTATAAGAATAGTAAGCTTGTGGGATATGCTATGTGCTGTGTTTTTCATGTCCCTAAATATTCACTTCCTTATTATACACCACGGTTTCCATATCCCGTACATGAGCTGTCCATAAATAGCAAGGCCACCAAGTCGGGTTTGTCTGGCATTTATTTTAGAAAGCAATTCGGTCAGGCTGTGTCAGACCATCTTTTGCTATACTATTTTTGGGCTGACACAAATCCTCGTTTTGGGCATTTCAATAATCTTAGATACATCATGAAGGGTATAGTCATCTCGCCAAATGGCAGGGTTATATTTTTTTAAAGAACAAATTTTCAATCGATCTTACCATTTTTACCCAGGATTAAAAAGTAAGATCAATAAAAAAAAATTGACACTTGAAATGATTTTAATGTACTTTAAAATATTATAGAAATTTCAATTAATTTTGTCAAAGAACGGAAATATTTTGTTCGTTTTCCCCAAAAAAAATTGTATCAAAAAAATTTTCTCTTTGATGTCATCATACAAGTATAAAATAGGATCTCCTTTTATCTAGTTGACCTAAAGCCATTCATAAAGAATGTAATTCATTCCATAAATTATTTGTTTATTGGTATTGATGCTTGTCTCAAACTCAATTTGACATCTAAATATTTAAATTAACATGCATCTTAGATAAGGGTGAAGTTATTTGTACTTTAAAAATTATTCTAAACACTTTAATTTTAATAAAAAAATTATTATAAAAATATATATCATGTGAATTACTATTAAGGATAGTTTATTATAAATTAATATTAAATAATTACTTTGAACACCCACACACTCATTATTCAATGTATAATATTCTCGTATTTTAAATCTTAAACTTTTATTTACAATATCTTAGTCAATACTCAGATGAACAATAAAGAAATCAAGATTTTAATCTTCTTCTTCATCTTTTTATTATTATTCTCATTGCAAATGATTTTGGGTGTAAAATCAAATACTGAATTATTGAACATAAATAAATAAAATTAATAACTAAAATTATGCTAAATAATTTATTTACAACTTGACTTAATTATATTATTATAAGTAAGTGGTAAATCTCTCAGAATTACGTATGTTAAGTAGTTTTATTAATATTTTAAATAAAAAAACTAATTTAAATAGTTAGAATTTTAATAAAAAAATTTAAGAGTGTACAAAATAAAATCTGTTTTTTAAAAATTAGTATCTGAGAATATAAAATAATAAAATAGTCCATACGAAAATTGAGAAATAATAAGGATTGACCTAATAATTGTATTATTGACCTAATAATTGTATTATTGACCTAATAAATCTATGTACGGACTCACAGTAAGTCAAATTTGTCCCATGCGGAAATTCTCCATCTCCCACCAACCCCTACTAAATTTATTAGAAACAGGCGAGAGTCAAAGGCATTGGGCGGTTGGGGCGGTTGAAGGTGAAACCTACACACACCTGTTTATAATTATTATGATTTTAAAGTGTGACAACTTTGGCGGCTGAGAAATTTTGATAAGAAAATAATAATAATCTAATTTTAAGGTAATGTTATGTTTATTTATTTTTAAATTTTTAATTGCAATGTTTAATTATGTGGTATTTTATATATCATTTGTTGAGTGGGTTATATAAGTAGTAAATTAATAATTAATAATAAACTTAAATAATATCATACAAATGGCATTAAATGATTAATAACAAATCAATAAATATTTTAACTAAATATTTAAATTTAGGAGTTGTTTTTTAAATGTCTAAAGCTTGAAATTTTATTAATTTAAGATTTTTTTAATTTGCTTGGTTGTTAATTGCAACTTATCTTTATTTTTCCCACACTTACATTTGAATTTAAAAAGTAAATTTTTATAATTTTTATCTCAATGAAACAAGATTTGAATGAAAAATAAATATTATATGTCAAAGTATTTCTATAAAATATATTTATTTCCTAATATAAAACTTAATCCCTTTTTGATTTGATGTGTAAGGGCATAAATATCAAATAATTATGTTTATATTTTTTTTTGGTAAAAATAAATAAAATATCATCTATGTTTAGATATTAAAAAAATAAATATGTCATTTAAATATTCATATTCAGATACATTCAAATTTAGAAAAACTTTAAACTCATTTAAATTTAATATAAAAATACAAAGATTTCTTAGTAAACATTACATTATTGAGTCAAAAAATTTATTAGTTTTTGAGATAGGCATTTAATTACGAGATTTGTTGGCAGTTGAAATAATTGCGAGGTCTAGAGAAAGTAGACAGCATTAAATACCAAATATCAACCAAATAGAATAACTATCTAAATATAGATATTAAACTTACATTTAATTTCTTGCGAGAATATAGATATTAGTGCTCTATTTTATTATTATTTTTTATTTGTGCTTATCTTCCTATCTTCCAATAATTTTGATGTAAGACAATTGTGTATTATAAGTAAGGTGTTTTTTAGAGGCTTTAACTTGAGATAGAGGTGTTCGTTTTCGACGTATAATGTACTGTTTCGAAGCCTGCGACAAGATGATTTTAATCTAGAGCCACTTGTGTCATTTTGCCTTGGGGTCGAGCAAGAAATTCTACTTTTTCTCTGGTCGTTTCCTAGTTTTAATATTTTTTTCTTATATTTCTGATTTTTCTAAGATTTTGATCTTTTTTTTTTTTTTCATAATTCAGATTTTTTAGAATTCAGATTTGAGTACCATTTACTTTTCTTTTCTTATTTTGATTAAGAAAATTTAATTATCGTATTATATTTCAAATTTATCTATTTTGATAAATTTACAATATTTATACTTTTTATAAAAAGGGCTCAAAATTCTAGTTTTATTCATTCCAATTTTTCAATAGAATTTATCATTATTTAGGAACCTTTGTTTCTTCTAACAATCTACTTTCAACATTTCCGCTTTGTCAAATTTTCTTTTACACTTGAATGTATAACTTTCTACAACTAAGATTTATTACCTATATATATATTATTATTCAATAACTACTAACAGTAATTTTTTAAAAATTCAGCGAAGGATTAGATCAATTGTAAATTATTATCCAATATATTTTACTCTAATTAGTAGAAATGACGCATTGATCACATAAAACAAAAAATCTAAAGAAATAAAACTTCAAAAATAGAAGCTATATTACACACACACACATAAAAGAACTCAGTAGTCTTAGGCCTGAAACTATTTTTGACATGCAGACACGTACAAATAAAAGAAACGATTGGATTTTTATGTAATAAGTAATAAATAAATTGTATAAAGGTAGGTCAATAGGTGCTTGTTAACTCAATAAAATCTTTTAAGATTGCACAAAGGGCTTGGAGTTTGAACCCGGGTCATATTAATGAGGAAATTGAATTGCTATCATATTAATATTGAAAAAATAGTGACATATTAATTTCCTCACTAATGCCCATAAGCAAAAATAATGTTTTGACCTTTTTATTCATAAACCTCCCATAATTCCAAAATTAGCCTTAATTTAATAGATATCAATTATAATTTTAATGCTTTAAACTTATTGATAACTTTCTAACACAATAACCAAATACTACAGTTCATTTGGGGCCTATCTTTAGTTTTTTTAAGTATCGCCATCATATTAACTACTGCCCAAGTCTTCGCTAGCTTTCCCTCGCAGTGAGAAGTGGTTCTCAGACGCAGTGCGAGTTTAATTTATATTTCCTTTTGGAGTCTCGAGCTGAGTGTTGAGGAAGTGGTTCAACCCCGACATATTGAAGTTTATATTTCATTCCTTAGAGTCCCAGAGCTGAGTGAAGATGCCTTTTCTCTCAAGATAGTGAGTTTGACGTCCCCGAATATTTGTGAGGCTTTAAAATTCGAACGAGCATATCAGAATTGATGTAAACGGGTCTCAATATTTGTATGATTGTAAATATCATGAGCAATAGTCTCCTATAAAAAAAAAAGTATCACCATCATATTGGATTCTTAAAGATTTGGGTCTAATATTATGCTTAATGATTCATCAGAGATTTGCTTCTTCTTTCATGTTAAAAAATTAGATTGATTCAACGCAATTTTTTTTTTAGTATCATTTTGATTTAACCCTAAAAAAGCCTAATTTAGTTTTAATTTATATGTTTATAAAGAAAATTAAAAATCAGCTAGAAGGGGTAGAAACATTATTTTTTTAATTAACTAACCTCTTTCATTAGAGTTAACAATGGGAATTAACTGTTTGTCACCTATAAGATATTTTCAAAATAATTGTCATTTATGTGATAAATGTTGAAATATGTGTCTCTTAGATGACATTAGCTTAATATTTAAACAAAGTCATAGGGGCTGAAGCATTACTTCGCTAAAAGACAACTAATTTCATTAAAGTTAATGGAAAAACTAACAATTTGTCACCTATTTGCCCATTTAAAAAAATTGTATCACCTTTTTTATATTTGTTGAAGTGTCACCTAGATGACATTATCCGTTATTATTATTCACTTCAGAAATAAAAACAGTAAGTATATAAAGTAATTGTTATATATTTTATTTTACATTTGTAAGTTCTCATTTTTTTCAATGACCTTATAATGTTTACTTGTTTTACATTTCATTTATAAATCTTCTATATCATTTACATAATTTTTGTGTTATTTTACACTTAATATTGATTTACAAGTTTATGTTATATCTATAAGTTTATATTTTGTTTACCAATAATACATTATTTTACCACTCCATTGTTAATTAACTTGTTTTACCTTCTATTTACAAACCTTATATTTTATTTACTTGATTTATGTTTTATTTATTTTATTTACTTGATTTATGTTTTATTTTACACTTAATGTTGATTTATAAGTTTTATGTTATATTTAAAAGTTTATGTCATGTTTACCAATTTACATTATTTTACCACTCTAATGTTAATTAATTGTTTTACATTCTATTTTGAGGTCTTATATTTTATTTTACAATTAATGTTGATTTACAAGTTTTACTTTGTATTGATAAATTTTTTTTTATTTACCAATGATATATCACTATACCATTCGTATACTTATTTCATCTTTCATTTATAAGTCATATTCTATTTACATAATTTATATTTTATTTTATATTTATTGATGATTTATTAATTTTATATTAAATTTATATATTTTATGTTCATTTACATCATTTATATTCATATTAAGAACGTGACTATAATCATGACATTGTAGAATGACAGGTCATTGGAATATGATAATACTCTTTAAATAGACTCACTAAAAAAGTCAAAATCATTTGCGCAAATTGCAAGGATTGAATTAATGTTCCGAGTAGTGGATTGATAATGATTTTTTTATAGTAAAAGAAACTAATATTTTATTATATTCTCATGCAAGTTTATCAGTATATATATCCGCACACCCGGAATGAAAACTGTGTCATACCACAACAAAATAAAGTCTCGCAGGGCAACACAATTAAGGTATGGTTCCTTTCATCCTTATGATTTGTTAGTTTTCTTTCAATCAATTAAAGTTATCTGTCGTGATTAGTGTAGACGATCAGGATCCTTTATTCATCTTAGCATTATGATTATGATTATGATTATGATTATGATTATTATTTTTACACTCACAGAATGGAAATTCACATAAAAGAGTCAACATTGATCCGACCAGCCCAACAAACGCCCAAGCATTGCCTACGAACCTCTGACTTGGACCGGTCGATGCCGTTCATTTTCAATCCCGGTGCGTACTTCTACCGGCGGCCAGATGATGCTTTAAATTTCTTTGAAGCTGGTTTGATGAAGGAGGCTCTGAGCAAAGTTATTGTGCCGCTTTACCCCTACGCCGGAAGATTGGTTAAAGATGAAAACGGAGAATTTGAGATAAACTGCAATGGAGAAGGAGTTTTGTTTGTAGAAGCTGAAACAAGTTGTGAGTTGGATGATTTTACTGACTTTGAATCAACCCTGAAGCTTTTGCAACTATTCCCAGCTGTTGATCACACTAAAGATACACATTTTTTTCCACTATTTTCGGCACAGGTACAAGATTAATAATATTTCCCCCTTTCTTGATTTGCTTGATTTTTACACTAGTACCATTAAGTTGGTGTTGAGTAATATTAAGTATCCTTTTAAGTCCGAAGTGATGTTGCGGCTTATCAATAACTACCTCTCACCGTAATGCATAGTAATTATAGATAAGTCACATTTATAAAGAAAGTTAGGATTTTAATGTTGAAATCTTTACTACTAAAATTTCTAACGTTACTCTTAGTTAATTGTTAATTGTTTTACACTGATTAATTATTTTGTTTCAATTGACTTTCATATAATATCGACTAGGTAACTCATTTCAAGTGTGGAGGAGTTTGTGTTGGAGCTATGTCTCACCATGTGTTAGCAGATGGAATTGCAACAGCTTTTGGTATGAACTTATGGGCTGAGATGGCACGCGATGTTCCTTTAAGCATTACACCATTGTTTGATAGAGCTGTGCTAGAAACTGGGATCCCAATTTCCCCCACATTCCAGCACCTCGAATACGACCTACCTCCTTCCATGATCAATGGTCCTACCGATGATCATCAAAATCAAGAAACCATTTCTACTGCTATGATCAAATTATCACCCGATCAAATGAACACCCTCAGAGGAAAATATTCTAAGAAATATAGCAAATTCGAGATATTAGCAGCACATATATGGCGTTGCGCATGCAAAGCACGAGGATTGTCTGCTGATCAACTTAGCAAGTTAGAAATTCCCACAAATGGACGTTTTAAATTGAATCCTAAAATCCCTCTTGGATATATTGGCAATGTAGTCTTCACCGCCGCTCCAATTGCTTTCTCAGGTGAAATTCAATCAGAACCGTTGGATTACACAGCCGAAATAATTCATAAAGCCCTCAGGCGAATGGACGACGAGTATATGAAGTCAGCTCTTGCTTACCTAAAACAACAGCCTGATTTAACGGTTATAAGGCGAGGGGCCCACAATAATAGTAGTTGTCCTAATCTGTTGATATGCAATTTGGCAAACATGCCTCTTTACGAAGCGAACTTTGGATGGGGCAGGCCAAAGTTTGTGAGGATGGTTTACCCCTTTCCCCATGATGGGGTGGTAATTATTTCACCAAGTCCAGCTGATGACGGTAGCTGGTTTGTGTTCGTTGACTTGGAAACTAATCACCTGCAGCTCTTTAAGAAGTTATTTTATGATATTTTTCTTCAACATTAGAATAAGTAATCTGAATTTTAAACCTGTTTGTTAGGGGTACCACGTTCGTTGCTTTTAGAATGATTACGTAGATTACTTTTTAGACAATTTTGTTCAGATGAAATAGTAGATCACTATAATCATCTGATATAATTGTCTTAATAAAGAGGTCTCTGTATCATTGTCCTCTCCTTTATTATCCTCCTAGCGATGTGCGTGGACGAACTTCTTGAGGGGGAGAATGCGTTCATTTTCTGTATGTTTCCTTATTCTATTGTCTTGTAATTCGTAAAAGAATTTGTACTTTGAAGCTTGTACTAGAACAGAATGTTGTAATTTGAATCATGTATGTTTATTTCTATTTCTTTTCTTTGGAGAATTAAAAAGCTTCATTAATGATAGGTCAAATTTATCAGAATTACAGAGCACGCCACATTGGACGGAATTTATAACTACGAAACTTCAAAAACAGTTGCAACCAAACCGGTTACACAGTTGGACATAAGATTTATTGTTTCTCAAGCATGCTTTGAAATAAAAACTTTGGTCATTTTTCAATTTTTATATCGATCAGCAGCCAAAAGCTAAGTGGTCACTGGTACAAAATCGAGGCAGACGTTTGATTTCAAAAATCAAACCAGAATAATAATAATGCTTCCTGCAGCGACTTTTAATACTTTATATTTGAGTGCATTGTAATGTTTGCGCCTTCTGTGATTCAAATTTTGAGGAAAAGCGACAAGAAAAAGAGAAAAGCAAAAAGGACCCATTTAAAGACCGAAAGCACATGATGAATCATGATTCATGTCCAAAAAAATCTAAAAAAAAAAAAGTTAAAAATTAAAATTAATCAATAGATTTTAGTTAATTCTTCACACAGATATATAAGTGACATTAATAGTCCAAACACACAGTGCATGCATATGTTTCTTCATGATGAATTCCATCATTGGAAGCTCAATATGGCAACAAAATTTAGAGTATCAGCAGGCCATGGCTTCCGTGGACGATGAGCACGAAACCTGGAGGAATGCAG
This sequence comes from Citropsis articulata, assembly GCA_030449925.1. Classification (NCBI taxonomy): domain Eukaryota; kingdom Viridiplantae; phylum Streptophyta; class Magnoliopsida; order Sapindales; family Rutaceae; genus Citropsis; species Citropsis articulata. The sequence continues at coordinate 331,317 of JASUUH010000204.1, forward strand.
CGGCAAGGCTAAATTCCGTCAGCCATCTCGGAAACGAGTCCATGGACAAAAATGTTGATGATTATTACTATAGAAAATTTTGTTTCAATGATATGCCATCGAGAAATTTATCAGTTAAAATGCATCCGGCGACTGATCATCATAAATGGTACAAGACATTGCCACCGGGAGAAATGCTGCCGAGAAATGAGGTTTTGGGAGGTTACATTTTTGTTTGTAATAATGAAACCATGCAAGAGGATCTCCGCCGCCAGCTCTTTGGTAATATTTAAATTTTGCAGATGCTCGCAATAGAAAAACGTTGTGTATAAATATGTACAATTTTTTCATAGAAATTTTTTTTACAGGGCTTCCACAGAAGTATAAGGACTCTGTAAGGGCAATAACTCCAGGATTGCCTCTTTTTCTCTATAACTATACTTCCCACCAGCTTCATGGAGTTTTTCAGGTTTGTTTTAAGTACTCTTTGAGAATTTTGTTCAATTTACCAACTCTTGACTTTAAATGAAATTGGCTATTTAACTAATCCGTAATAAAATTGATGGTGTTTTCTAAATTGGAAGGCTGTGAGCTTCGGAGGATCAAATATTGACCCAACCGCATGGGAAGACAAAAAATGCAGAGGTGAATCTAGATTTCCTGCCCAGGTAATTAACAGAAATTAAATTAATTAAGTTCGATTATTGATTAATTATTCCTCTAATCTAAAAGTAATTAATTAAAGAACTTGTTATGATAATCTTATGAATTTATGAAACTAAAATTTCATCAGGTTAGAATTAGAATCAAGAAGAAATGCAAGCCACTGGAGGAAGATGCTTTTAGGCCAATACTGTATCACTATGATGGTCCAAAGTTCAGATTGCAGCTTTCTGTGCCTGAGGTATTAATTAATTCTTAATAACATTCATAGCATATAGCATTATTTTTAATCTGGATTGCTCAAGTTTCGTCACTTGTACAAAAAAGATAGTTTATTGCATGATATATATGTTAAATTTAATCTACTATATGCAGGCACTTGCATTACTGGATTTGTTTAAAGAGGAGCACATTTAGAGGGGAGAAAAGAAATGATTTATTCTCCATTATTAAATAGCTTGGAAATTTGGAAGTAACAAAAAATAATATTTAGACAACATAAACAGCTGCAACGGAGTAAGGAGCAGAAAATGCAATTTCCAATGGAAAAGCAGATTGTTGTTCGATAGCAAGTGTAGCAATTAAATGATAACAGACAATGAGTGCAAAGCATTTTTATTTATCATATTATTTAAAGGAATATGCCTCATATGACTTGGAAAAATATTATTTCTTGTATAACGCGAAATGGTTAATATTGAACAAGTATGCATTACGGTAATATAAGATCTATGTGCATGATTCGGTGTCTTCTGTCAACCATTTGTTTCCTTAGCAGTTGACAGCTTCCTATATCATTCTTGAAGTTAAAGGATTTAAATCTTTCTTATATAATTATAAGAGTAAAATTTCTTCTAATTTAGAAGCAGCCATCTTCATTTTGTTTTTTTTTTTTTCAAGTAGATTTATGGATTGAATTTGATCATATCCAAACAAGTCGCGGCAAACTTCTATTCCATAAACTGTCTTATGACTTGGACCATATAAATTTAGTAATTTTCCATTTTACCTTAAATTTATTTTTTTTTTTTCTATTGTCCGACTCCCTTCGAATTTCTACTTACTACTTTATGTTATCGCAACTTTGCAAGTGATGCTGCCTAATGCACCACTCTAATATGATCATGAGTGATGCTAAAAGCACCTCATGAAAAATTCTAATTTCACCCTTTTCTAAACAAAGTACAACTCCTGTATTGCATGAAAATAGACGTGGTAAAATAAAAATTTTAAAATATATCTGAAGTACCATATTAACTATACCATAAATAAATGATGTTATATTATATTTTTATTTATTTTTTAAAATTAACATTTAAATATTAGTCAAATTAAATTTAATTATATATATCACACATACAATAATTAGTTATATTACCTCAAATATATTATAAATTTTCTCACATTGAAGACTATCGGTGGGCATGTAGCTTCACTAAAGATTAACGTAAACTGCTTTGCTATCACTACCTTAGCGATCTCACCTGATAGTTGTGAAACGTAACTTTGGCCCTCCCTTAAAATAAATGTTTATATTGGTTGTGCGCATCATCTTTCAGCATAGAACTATAGAAGCCTGCAGTTCGGACAAGTTACGCAGGACAATGATTTGATTTAATGGAAAGTTTTTTATTGGTCAGACTGTCTTGTATGAGCAACATGTCATTTGTAAAAGCCAACTTCTGGACAGGCCCGGCCCATTCTTTGACCGTTTAACGTAGTTAAGAATCACGCGAAACCAAACGGTCTTCTCCATTAATCTTCTTCCATGTCTCGACACATCAAATCAAAATCGAAGCAAATATCACCAACTCTCCTTTTAGCGTAATGGATTTGGCAAAATCACAATTGTCACTGCCCGCATTTACTTTCCTTTTCGTCAATTTCACCCAAAACATTTCCAAATGGACGCTTCATCGTCGTCGGCGTCCGCCGCTCCCTCGGCAGTAACCTTCTACGATTTTCTCGATCGCATGCGCAACCCTGCTTCACTCGATCTCGTTCGCTCCATCAAAAGGTCCTTTTTTTTTTCTATTAATTTGTTTTTTTGGGGTTTTATTTTAATTTTATAAAAAAATAATTTGTGTTGGGTTTGATTTCAGCTTCATAGTATCGTTTTCATTTAACAATGCGAACCCCGAAAATGATGGCAAAAGAGTTCAAGAATTCTTCATGACAATGGAATCTGCTATTAAAGATCATCCCTTGTGGGCTAATGCCACCATTGAAGATATTGAGTCGGCTATGGAGGTAATTAATTTTAAAAAAAAAATTAAAGATATTCTTTAGTGTGTGACTCTTATTATTTAATGAAATCTCATTTAATTTTATTTACTTGGGGACTAATATTTACAATGACCCACTTACTTTAGAAGTGATAGCATATAGAATCCTGAACTCAGATCAAGCTTGTTTAGCTGTTCAAAACTTTCAGTTGGTGCATTTTGTCTAAATTTAGAAGTGTCACTAATTTAGGCTGAGGGTTTCTTTATCTTTTAGGCTTAAATCAGTTTTTGTGTCCCCAAAAATACTGTCCACCAAGGCATCTGGGATGCTTTCCGTAATTATCATGTGAAATTTATGCGGGTGTTTGTGTATTGCAGGGTCTGGAGAAATATGTCATGACAAAACTGTTTTCTCGGACATTTGCAACAACTTCTGAAGATGTGAAGATTGATCAAGAAATTTCCGAGAAGATACGTTTGCTGCAAACCTTCTTGAAGCCTGAGCACTTGGATATACCAACGTTTCTTCAAAATGAATCTTCGTGGCTGGTATGGCTGCTATGGCTGCTATCCTTTTTCTTACATGGAAGAGGATTGTTTATGCTAGTGACTGTGGCTATAAGTCCATGAATTTATATCTTTAACTTTTACCGTCAATGTGTTTCATCATCTATTACAAAACTATTGTTTTAATTTTGATATTTTTTTGTATTCCCAGCTTGCCGAGAAAGAACTGCTGAAGATCAATGCTTTTAAAGCTCCTCGTGAGAAGCTTCTTTGTATTATGAATTGTTGCAGGGTCATCAACAATTTGCTTCTCAATGCATCTATTTCGGAAAATGTTGAGCTGGGAGGAGCTGATGACTTTCTTCCAGTCCTAATTTACATTATCATCAAGGCAAGGTCTCCTTGGTAAATTGCCATTCCGCCTATCATCACTTCCCTATTTTGAATTATGGTTCCTCTATTGCACATATTTAGTCTGAAATATTGAAGTTTGCATTCATGATAAAGTTTTTCTTGAGATCTTTGTTTGGTGAATATGTTGTTTGTTTTTAGCAACTTCATTTCTTACCTTAAAGAATATTAAATTGAAATCATATTTTGACTTCCACATCCTCAAACTAACATCCAAATTCAACACTTGGTTAAATTATTGGCTTGCTATGACCTTTGAGATACTATGAAGATAGTAGAGGTCATTTTGTTCGAATTTGTTGGAAAGAAGCAAGTTAAAAGAACTATTGAGAGGGTGCATGGTCATCTGATAGAATAACATATTCTTCAATCTTGACTGATAGACTCTTACATTTTCATGTTTACAAATTGATTGTCTTATTGAAATCTGTATTAGCCCAGTATGGAAGTTTTTGTCTGGAGTTTGTTGGTTGCTGGTAAGCAATTAAATTCACGAAACATTGTTGGCTGGGGAGTCTATTTTGAGCATGTTGTTTCCATGTCTCTGCAGGCTTGCGAAGTCCCCTTTGTTTGTCTTTATTAAGATATATGGTGGCTTATAATTCTTATTAGCAGTTGGAAATTTGAAATTGAGTTCTTGAGGAACATGAGCGAAATGGAAATGCTGAATTTTCATCTGCATTAGTTTGTTTGGAGAGTATCTCTTTGGATAACTCTGATGATATAGCCGGTTCTGGAACATTCACTGTTTGGTCATCTTCTCTTCATAATTGAATTTCAATTGATTGATTGATGAGACATCATTTTCTAAGTTCCTTTGGTGAAAATTTATTCGGAAAGCCAACTTCTTCTGGTATATTAGACTGAAACTTGGTGAAAATGCTGAATTTTCATCTGCATTAGTTTGTTTGGAGAGTATCTCTTTGGATAACTCTGATGATATAGCCGGTTCTGGAACATTCACTGTTTGGTCATCTTCTCTTCATAATTGAATTTCAATTGATTGATTGATGAGACATCATTTTCTAAGTTCCTTTGGTGAAAATTTGTTCGGAAAGCCAACTTCTTCTGGTATATTAGACTGAAACTTGGATAAAGAAAATAATTTCCCCACAATTGCTTAGTTGATGTTATTAGGATCTTTCATGGATTAATTGCTTTGAGTTAATCACTCATAAGTATTTGTTCATGTTTGTTGGTGTTACCAGCTTCAAGATCAGCTTTGGTCATGTTTGTCGGTATTATCTGCTTCATGTTCATGTGGGGTTATTGATTATTTTTTTTCCTGAGTCCTGTCAGAAGTAACGATTGATTTAACATAAAGTGCTGATAATTTTATATTGTCATTGTCAGGCCAATCCTCCTCAGTTGCATTCAAACATCAAATTCATTCAGTTGTACCGGAGGCAGGCAATGCTTGTTTCAGAAGCAGCTTATTATTTCACAAATCTTGTCTCAGCCAAGACCTTTATTCTTGACTTAAATGCTAAATCACTTTCTATGGAGGAAACTGAGTTCGAGAAAAGTATGCAAGCTGCAAGATTAGCCAACAAAGTTACTCTTATTGAAGAATCAACCACCTCAAATGGCATAAAAACCTTAGGAGAGCAGGGACATCCTGGTAAGAATACCTGGTGAAACAAGTAAAATAGCTTGTATTGTCTGGTGGAATTTTGTTTCTTGCTCTCTGTGTTGTCTTAATGTATTAAAAAGATTATGTTTTGTGCCACAAGATTAAGAAGCAGAGTTGATTTGAAAAGTATATGGTGGATGTGTGCCTGGTCAAAATTGTTTGACTTTAAAACTTCTTGATATGACTTCTATTTTTATGTCAAATCCATATATTTTGGCAGTATTCGGATAATTTTTTCCATAGCTTAATACTATGCTAGATTTTATTACACTATTGACTTGTTAATGATCAAATCAGGGAGGCATGAAGTCACGCGAATAGAAGCCTCAGCCATGTCAAATGACAGAAAATCCTTGGAAAAGCAGAGAGGTGTAGGTCCATCTCAAAGAATATACGGCAACAATACAATTACAAGTGGTAAGCTTCAAACCCCAAAAATATCTGGTGCTATGTAACTGGTCAAAATCGTTGGTCTTAGACTTTTTAAATCTATCTTTCTAAATAGTAAATTTCTACATCAAGAATTCAGGATGTAGGTATACCTTATTTTTCTTCTGAGGAATGGTAAAGATCCATGCATCTATTTATCTCTGACATATATTAGATATTAGAAATTATCCAATCTAGGATCCTGGACTCTCTTTAAGTTCAGAAAAGCTATTGCAGTGTAAGAGTGTAATGTTATTATACTATATTATACCGTATGTTGTAATAGCTCTCTCAGACTTTAATAAAATCCAGGACCTTGGAACACATCAGTACTCATTAGATATACTATATGTATTTATTGGCGGTATATTAAACTCTTCTTAAAAATTCTATCTTTTTCTGTAAGTTATTTATTTAAATATATGCATAGCCTAATGGAAATCCAATCCCTTCCCACCCATGCGAGTGGGGTTCGAAAACCCGGGCTGCTTGTATCAACTCAAGAGGCTTCACCACCAGTAAATTCTTATGTTTCCTAGACGAATGTTATTATGTTCCTTATGAGAAACATTATTACTAATCTATCAGCAGTAGGAATATTTTGTTCTAGATCCCTAATACCCTTTTGACAAGTCAGTGAAATATTTCTGTTTCTTACGAGGAACAGTATGCAAGATTTTGTCACAGATATGGACTTATCTATGATGGAATCAGGTGGGTGCGGATTCCCTTTTATGGAAGCTGAGGTCAGTCAACTAACAACTGGTGATGTGGAGAAATTGTTGAGCGTGTACAAGGATGTGGTAAGAAAATACACAAATCTCTGCAGGGCTGTTAGACATGTCTCGGTACCCAAGACAGTAGCCCCTATTCCACATTTTGAAGGAAACAATATCTTATTCAAACAGCCTGCTACTAAAACAAGTGCAAGTACTGATAGCAAAAGAGAGGAATGAAGAGGTAAAAATTTGTTCTTGTTCAAATTTCTTTGTTCAGACTCACTAATTTTTGCTCTTTCTTCTCATAATATCACAAAAATGAGCAAAATTTGATCACTTGAAAACTTAAAAATTTCAGTAGGCAATGTATGTCAAAGTCAATCTAGTTACAGGCTTACAGCTGTTTCATGACTTTAAAACATGCTGGACAGAGAAACATTGTAGCTTATAGCTTTCTTGCCTTATGAGCTTACAGTTTTCATTTTTGACTAACTTTATAGGGTTTAATCTGAATTTTTCGTTTGCACTTGCAGGTTTTGATCAAGATCGACATGGGAATTCACAATTAAATGGTGAAACTGAAAGGCGGTAAGGTAGACAAATGTCTCAATCTATACAGAATATGTGCCCTGAGATGGCCATCTTTCTGAGCACTTTCTATCGTGCCGGTTTTCCTTTTTTATTTTTTATGTTATATTTTCTCATGGTAATTTGTAAGAGCTGAATAGAAAGCGTGGTTTATGAAGTGCTAATTTTCAATGCCGTAGCAGCCAGTGCTATTTTCTCATGACCTTTAATATCACAACTTTTTTCGATCAAAATGAATGCTCTTCGAGGGTCATCAGTTCTTGAACTCGAAAACCCCCTTTTTTTCACCCCTCAGGTTTTAAAAAAAAAAATATTCCATGCATGTAATAATATTAGTGCCCCTTTAATTCCCTATTATTGGAAATATAAAACCTCAAATTGTCGTTTAACTGTGTAAACAAAACATGATGAGTTGATGAAGCAAGAAATGTGTAAAACTCAATGCTCAAAAATCAACATTCCAAACCGCACCGTCTCCTTCCCCACAAGATTTGTGAACAATCTTCATTCTCTCTACTGATTTGCATATCCCACTGCACGACCAATCGAATGATGCCACGCATGCATTCCCGGCTTTTGCCTTCCACTCACAATCTAGAAAATCAACAAGGAAAGGTGATAACATCATCGTTTAATCAAGGTCCATCGTCAATCAAAGGGCTGGGATTGAATTATGAACATACCTGGAGGTGTCCCACAGCACATAGATCGATCATCTACATGTTCAACTTCCAAGCCAATGAACCAAGAACCCAGTGATACATCCTCGTTTGCATATCTATGCAATATTGGCCTGCCATAGATTATTTAAAAAATAAAAAATTAAAGCATATATTATGCCAAATATTCTAAAATGCTAACTTAATATTCTACTTTTTTAAAAAATAAAGTATGAATGTTATGAATGTCGGCATCAGAGAACTGACAAGTTAATAGAGATGTAAGCAGCAAGATCCTTGGAGATGGCATAGATTTGGCCAGTTGCATGCCTGAAATATTTGTTTCCTTCTTCCCCAAATTTCCAATACTCTGGTTCATGATATTTCACCCCTCTGCCCCCCCAAAAATAAATAATTAAATAAATAAAAATCATAAAATTAAATAAATCTTTTCACAGACAACAAAAATGTCTACGGATAGAAGCAGAAAAGTATGGTCTCACTTTTGAGAAAGGACGGGTCCTGACTTCATGCATCCAATGTAAATCCTAGGTTTGGATTTGTGATTTGCAAGTGTATTCACTAGCATGCCTGTAAACAAAGTAAATAAAAAAATAAAATCATTATTTTTAGGTTTATTTTAAACTCGTTGGAGACTTTATCAGTTGAAATCATAAAGGACCGACCTAGATTGACATGGACATCATCATCAACCTTGACATAGAAGTCAGCATCCCAAATTGACATAGCAGTTGAGAAGTACATTCTGGTCTTCGTAGAAAGTTGATGGTATCCCTCAACATGATTGAGCCTAAGGAAGTCTTGATGCTCAGCATCTTCTGCATCAATTGCTTTATCAAGTACTCCTCCTGGTGTTGCACTGTGCCCTATTACAAACCTTATCACTATCCCTTTCTCTTTCTCCATTCTTCTTAATTCTTTTCCTGCAAAAACCAAAAGTTATAACTCATTTTATGTATGGTCATTATATTGATCTAACTCTTAAGACTTATTGTTAAATTATTAAGACATTTTCTCTAGTGCAGGCACCTGCATATTTAACTTACATATTATTTAACGCATACATACCATTTTTTAGCACAATCTTTTAGTACAAATACTACTACATAAGTCAAAACCACTTAGAAGTGCGGACGCTTATATTTTTTTTATAACAATAACAAATTAAGCAGCAGAAAATTAAAAAGATCTTAATTAAATTGATAGGAAAGATACGAATAATAGTATTTAAGCTCAAATTGTAATACACGTGAAAAATTTTTAAGGGTTGTTTCATAATTAACTTGAGAAGAGGAAATTAAGATAAATAGATAAGGCTAAAGAACCTGTAGGCATCCATGAGGATCTAACTGAGTCTCTCCTTTTCTTGCTGCTAAAAGCTGTATTAATTCCAACAACCACAAAAGCTCGCTGCAAACTGTGATTACTTGCTATGCCTAGTGAAGTTTGGCCATCATTGTGACTTGTTCTAGCTACTGCTAATTCCATTTCCAATGCCAAAATTGTTTTGTCGAGTGACCTGTATTAATAACAAAAATCAAGAATATAAAATTAATTATCAAATTTATAAAACATACAAGAAATTATATGTATATGCTCTTACTGAATAGCTTGGTGAGTCCTTTTGACCTCTCCCATTACATCTACAGATTTTCCTCCAACAGATTTCTTCATAAAATCAAAAGAAAAAAAAATTAATGAGATATTGATATACATTTAGACCGATTAATATAAAGAATTTGATGCACATATATCAATCAAAATTAAGAAATCACAACCAACCTAATTCAAGGAGAGAATTTAAACAACATAGAAAGGAGACTTTTATCTAGTATCCATTCTCAGAAAAATCACAATCTTATAGCTATTTATTTGCATAACCACCTAAGTATTTAATTGTTTTCTAGTTCATACACACATGCAATTTCCAACTATGTCGCGATAATTGTGAACTACCAAAGGCTTATTGTCACGATGATCACAATCACTTGTAACTTCATCGGCTAGCTTGGTGACATGATTGGGAAAATTGATTGGAATTTGTTGATAATTGTCCTGGTGGAAAGTGTGAGTCCATGTACTGAAAAATGATCCTGCAAGAAAGCAAGCAATACAAAGCGCCCAAAGTGTTTTTCCAGAAGCAGCTTTTGCCTTCATTTTCCTAGAATCACTTTCAAGTTGCTGCTGCTGCCGCCGCCACCCTTTGTGCATCAAATGTTACTTCTTTGAAGATAGCAGCAGCTTAATTATCTCTGTGGCCTTTAAAAGACTTTCCTTGAAAACAAAAGAGAAAAAAAAATTAAATTCAATATGGGAAAGCAATAAATTGAAAGCCAAAGAAAATTTGTTCTTCAGTCAGCTAATTAATAATCTCTATACATGCATATACGCCAAATTTATGAATTAGTTCAACCAAATGAAATTGAGAAAAGTGAAGAGCTTGTGCACATGTGATGTTGAAAAATTTGTCAAATTCTTAATTAAGATCATTTAAAAAAAGAAATTAAAAAATGTCAAATGCAAAGAAAAAAACAAAACAATTGCATGACTAATAATTATGAAAACCTTTCTTTAGCAAAATGCACGTCTTTCGATTAACTGATGCCATATGTATGCATTTCCCAGATCAAGGAAAAATTAAATTTCTCCAAAATTTACATAACAAACTCGAAAATCTTATATACGCAAAATAATTAATATACATACTAAGAAGCTGCTATACCTTTGAAGAAAATGTACGATGATTTGAAATTGCCCTGATGCTGGATGGAAAATGATTGTAATTATTATAAAGATGAAAAATATATTGGCATCCTGAATAGGACTTTGCATATATTTATTATTAATTCCTCTATATATAAGGGTTCTTCAATTAATTTTCATGGAATACTATGGAAGTTGAATCATAATATTTTCATGATTCAACAAACTGTCCGCTGCTAACCAGGAAAAAAAAAATTGCTGTATTTTATTTGAATTTCTTATTAGTTAACATTTGCGTGTGTACTCAAATGTGTGCCTATTTGAATTGTAATTGTTTTAGTAGTTAACAATTTTGGTGGGCTGATTACTTAATTTGTTGATATGATCACATGAAACTAAACAGGTTGATGAAGTGTTGGATAGGCAAAGGAGATTTTCTAATTTTGTTTTTACTCTATTTAAGTTATGAAATACTATTATAAAAATGTTCTTACCTTAGCTAAATCTATGCTCGTAATATAGTTTGTTTGTCATCACAAATTAATTATAAGGTGTCATAGCCTAGAAGACTCTTTCGAGTAATTCAAAAGAGTTTAGAGAACTTCAATCATTGGGATAATCAGGGGCGGAATCAGGAAAATACCTGAGGGGAACTGGCCACCCTGAAATTGAAAATATACAAGACTCTAAACTTATTTTATGTTTGTCCCCTTAAGTTTCAAAAATGTACAAAAAGGTCTATCCAAGTTTTACCCCCTAAATTTTACTGGTTTTATACTATAGCCAACATAAGTTTATGACTTCTTTAATTTGGTCTTCCTCAAACAGAAATCCTGTCTCCCCCAACCCTAGGGACAATTATGGTTAGAGGCAGTGGTGAAGCTCAGAGAGGCTCTCAGGAACATTTTTTTTATTTAATTATAAAATTATCCTTATTGAAACTTGTATAAGAAATTTTATTCTAATTAGTTATATTGCTTCCTACCTATCATCAAATTCTTGTCCGAATTTATCATTTCAAGGATAATATGTATTATTCAGAAAATCTCAAATGATATTTAAAACTAATATTTTTAGGGATAAGGCTAATTATGTTTCCCTTTATTAGATGTATTTTATAATTTCTTATTAATAAAGTTATTTTGTATAATAAAAGAAGCATTCAATTTTTTAAATAAAAAAAATCCAAGAAAATGTTGGTAACCTCGCCACTAGTTAAAAAGATTTGATTCATTTATCCTCATTATTATTATATTATATATGCTAGAAGACTCTTTTGAGGAATCTAAGATTCTGTAACAAAAATTATACATTAAGCAGCCCAATTGTAAATGGGTGTTAATGTCTACTTCGTCATATTGAAGGGGGAATGTATACTTTTTGAAAATAAATTTAAATAAAAACTATTTGTGAAGCAATTGTAAATGCCTCCATATATAATTGCTTATTAAATACAAAACCTCAAATTTATTACTTGTCGTTAAAGTTTGTCTACAAAAAATGATGTTTAAATATATTTTTCTGATAATAAAAAATTAATAAATTTGAAGAAACAAACAAAAGTGTCTAAACTTGCGTGCTTCTCTTTCCACATATAAACCACTTAGCTAGCAATCGAATGACATCAAAGATCAAAGATCAACATTCCAAACGGCACCATCTCTTTCCCCACAAGAATTGTGCACTTCTTTCATCCTTTCTACTGCGTTGCATATCCCACTGCACGGCCAATCGAATGACGCCACGCATACTCTCCCTTCTTTTGCCTTCCACTCACAATCTAGAAAATTCAATTAACAAGGTGATGAACACGAACATCATCCTTTGATCAAGGTCCATCATCAATCAAAGGGTCAGGATTGAATTACCTGGAGGTGTACCACAACACATCGAACGATCATCTACATGTTCCACATCCAAGCCAATGAACCAAGAACCCAATGATACATCCTCATTTGCATAGGTGTGCAATATTGGCCTGCCATATATTGTCAAAACGTACACAATTAATAAATAATTTCCAAATCTAAAATTAGCATTTTATAAAACACAAATTTATTCATGAGTAATTCATAGTGACATTAATATTTATATGTTTTATAGCATGTGAATATCTGCATTAGAGAACTGACGAGTTGAAAGTGATGTAGGCAGCAAGATCCTTTGAGATGGCATAGATTTGGCCAGTTGCATGCATGAAATAATTGTTTCCTTCATCTCCGAACTTCCAATACTCTGGTTCATGATATTTCATCCCCCTACCAGAATAAAAAACAAGTTTAAGTCAAAATAATTAATTATTTCGGTGCATAAACAACAATTCTGAAGCTAGAAAAAATTAAATATACAAACTCACTTACTCACTTTTGATAAAGGACTGGTCCTGACTTCATGCAACCAATGTAAATCCTAGGTTTGGACTTGTGATTTGCAAGTGTATTCACAAGCATGCCTATCAATTAACAAAGTCAAAACAAAATAAAAATTTGTCATCATTTGTAAATTTTATATTTAAAACTCATCCGAGATTTTATCTATTGAAGCAATTAGTACACATAAAAAATTCAGATCGTAAATTTTCATAATAAAGAGCAGACCTAGATTGACATGGACATCATCATCAACTTTGACATAGAATTCAGCATCCCATAATGAAAAAGCAGTTGAGAAATACATTCTTGTTTTTGTAGAGAGTTTATTGTATCCCTCAATAAGATTGAGCCTAAGAAAGTCTTGATGCTCAGCATCTTCTGCATCAATTCCTTTATCAAGAACACCTCCTGGTTTTGCACTGTGCCCTATTACAAATCTTATCACTATCCCTTTCTCTTTCTCCATTCTCCTTAATTCTTCTCCTGCATTGGGAATTTTCATTCCATGTAAAAAGCAAAGTTATGATTGATTCCATGCATGATCTACATACTCTAATCCAAACATGTTGCTTAAATAGGAGTCATTATTATGCGTCGATGCTTGCATATTAAAATAATCATTTGGTCTATAAAACGCTCTTTGGTACATATATTCAGTTTTCTGGTACTACTTGTGCATCATCGTTTAGAAATCATACACTACTATATTAGTGCCATAACTAGCTTTCAAAAAATTCGGATGTCCGCACTTTTTGATAACAATTTAACTAGTAAATAATCATTAAAAAAATAATAATTAGAAAAGTTTAAATTAACAAAGTGCATGCGTATAATAGTGTTTAAAATCGAATTGCTTATATCCATAGAAACTAGGTAAAGAGAAATAGATATGCATTGGAAGAGCTATTGAACCTGTAGGCATCCATGAGTCTCTAACTGCATCTCTCCTTTTCTTGTTGCTAAAAGCTGTGTTAATTCCAATAACCACAAAACCTTTTCGCAAACTTTGATTACTAGCTATGCCTAGTGAATTTTTCCCATCAATGTGGCTTGCTCTAGCTATTTCTAATTCCTTTTCCAATGCTGAAATTGTTTTGTCAAGTGACCTGTATTAGTACACAGAAATTTATCAAGAAAATGAAGCTGTCAACTTTATCAAATACGGAAGAAATTATATATATTTATAGCTTACTGAATAGCTTGGTGAGTCCTTAGGACCTCTCCCATGACATCTACAGATTTTCCTCCGATCAATTTCTGCTTAAAGTTTAAACAAAAATAATAATAATTAGTGTGATTTCGATACACATGCAAACCAATTTGATACATATACATCTTTCAAATTGATATAAAAAGAATCAAATTAACAAATCACAACTGATGAGTTTATTAATTAGGATTAGTACAAATGATCAAAATTATTATTCTATAATCACAATCCCTAGAGCTACGATTTTGATTTAGTTGAAACAAAGACATATACACATGCAATGTCTAACAACGTCGCGATAATGATGAACTACCAAAGGCGTATTTTTGTTATGATCACAATCACTAGTGACTTCATCAGCTAGCTTGGTGATATGATTCGAATAATTTATTGGAATTTCTTGATTATTGTTCAGGAAAGTGGGTGGCCATGTCCTGAAGAATGATCCTGCAAGAAAGCAAGCGATGCAAAGAGCCCAAAGTGCTATTTCAGCTGCTGATGCCTTTCCCCTCATTTTCATAGAACGCTTTTCAAGAAGCGAATACCACGGCCATCCTTTCTGCATCAAACCTTCCAAAATGGATAGCAGCAGCTTATTGCCGGTGCCCTGCCGTGGAAAATTGAAATATTTCCATGTGAAAAAAAAAAAAAAGAAAAGAATTCAAATTTCTTCAACAAGAGAAAAGGGGAAAGAAGATTGAATTTCTAAAGGAAATTTGATAAATTGTTAGCTAATAATCTTGGATGCATCATTACCAAATTTTCCGGATAGCAGCAGCTTGTTCTTTTTGCCCTGCCCTTCGAAAATTTTCCATGAAAATAAACAAAGAAAATCAATTCAAATTTATTGTTAGTTTCCACAAGAAAGGGGGAAAGCAAATTGAATTCTAAAGAAAATTTGATCAACTTTTGACTAATAATTGATTTGGCATGCATACCAAATTTTCAATTCATGTCAAGAATTTTTACCACCAAATTTCTTGAAATCAATTTAACCAAATGGACTTGGGAGAATGAAAGCTTGATCATCATATGTGATGTTGAAACAATTTGTTAAGATTCTTGCTTAAGAACATTTTCTTTTTTGAAAGATTAATTAAAAAATCAATAGAAGGAAAAAAAAAAAAAGGTTAAAAGTAAAAGAAATGGCAAAGACAAGAGAAAAAATATTTTGGTAATTTTAGCGTGAATAATGAGAATCTTTCTTAACTAATATGAAAGTCATTTGACAAACTTATGTCAAATGTATGCATTTAGTGGATTTGCCGAAAATTTATCTAAATGTACATAACAAAACTGAAAATTTCCAAATTTATATATACAGAAGAAAAATATGCTTGGCAGCCTATTAGGAGGAATTTGAATATGTATAGTATTATTCCTCTACATACATAAGGGCTCCTCCATTTAACTTTCCTGGAATATGTTTAACGTAAGTTCAATCATAATGTTTTCATGAAACAAACTGTATGCTGCTAAAAGGAAAAAGAAAAAGAAAAATTGCTGTGTTTTGTTTGAGTTTCTTTCTTGAGAACAATTGCGGTACGTACACTCAAAATTGTCTGCATAAATGTGTGAGATTGCAATTCCTTCTTACAGAAATCAAATTTTATAGGGAAAAAGGACATCTACATCTTTAAAGTTCGGAGAAATAGTCACCTACACACCCAAATTTTTAAAAAAGGATAATAAGATTCTCTTTTAATCATTATGCCATTTACCTCTGTTATCCCAAAAAATTGACTTTTAAAATTTTAATAAATATAAATATTATATAAATAATCTGTACAATAGACTGACAATATTAAAATATTTTAATATTTTAATAAATCTAAATATGTAAATTATTATATTTATTTTAATAATATATTTTTATTTATTTTAGAGATTTTAAATAAATATTTGCGTTAAATACATTTTACAATTACAAAAAATCTCACATACTAATAATGTTAAAATTATTATTTTATAAAAAAAAAGGACATTTACATCCCAAAGTTTAGGAAAATGGTTATCAACATCCTAAAGTTTTCAAAAAAAGATACCAAGATCTGCTTTTGACCTTAATACCCTTTTGCCTCCGTTATCCCAAGAAATTTAGCCTTAATATTTTATAATAAGTAAAAATATAACATTAAAATAAATGAACTAATATATACATTTTAAAATAATTTCAATATTTAAAAAATATTTTAATATTTTACAATCTATTAGATATATTTCATTATATTAAAGCAAGTTTTATAATAAATAGAATCATAATATTAGAATAAATGTATTAAAATTTAAATTATTTTGAACATACAATAATAATTTTAACATTATTAATATGTGAGATTTTTTGTAATTGTAAAATGTATTTAATGCAAATATTTATTTAAAATCTCTACAATAAATAAAGATATATTATTAAAATAAATATAATAATTTATATACTTGAATTTATTAAAATATTTTAATATTATTAGCTGCTGGATAAATTACATTATTTATTTATTTATTAATAATTTTAAAATCAATTTTTTTGGGGATAATAGGGGTAAAGAGTATAATAGTCAAAAGAGAGTCTTGGTGTCTTTTTTTAAAACTTTAGGAGTGTTAGTGACCATTTCCCCAAACTTTAAGGGTGTAGATATATTGTTCCGTATTTTATAATTACTAGTAGTGTTAGAAATTTTAAAATCTACAAATCTAATTGTATTTCTAAGGACTATTATTAGTGCTAAAATTTTATAAATATATGTGTGAGATTGCCACTTCCTTCTTATAAATATCAAATTTAATATTTTTAGTATTAAAATTTTTAAACATCGTTTTATATTTTATGGTTTTTAGGTTTAAAAATTTTTATTATTAATTTTTTTGTTTTGTATATTTCATAAACAATAATATATTAAACGATTTTCTTTTTAGTTATACTATGCTTACTCATTTGGGATGGTTAGTTTGTATTCTAAATGATGTATCACTAATAAAAGTTCACCATTTGAATAAAAAATAATAAGGCGTAATAATTAACTACCACTTGAGTTAATCAAATAATGACACATTATTTGACACATGATAAGTAATAGAAATTAAGGCAACAATTTCTTTTTCTTTGTAATATGTTTGAATTTGGCTGAAGTCTGAATGGGTTGGAAGACAAATGTTTGCATGATATGTTTGTTTTTGTTTTCCTTTTCCTTTTTAAAGGTAAGTGACATTATTATTTTTTTATATATAAAAAAAATCTTAAATATAGTTTTTATAAGTTAAAGACATTAAGTTTTATAGTTCAAGGAATAACTATATCTAATTTAATGATATATTTTTGAGATATAGTATGTATTTCTCATCCAGACTTTTTTCTATAAAGTCACAAAAGTTTATTTTTCTATTTAAATGTAAATGTTTGAAAATCATACATAAGTTAAAAAAATAAATAAGCAAATTTGAAAAAAGTATAAATTAATAAAATTTCAAACTTCTTTAAGAAACAAGCTCTACATATCCCAACTAAGGTAGCGTTCATTTTTTTTGGAACCTAAATGGGTCTAAGTTTTTTCTGAACTCTGAATAGGCTTAAATATAAATACTTAAATGATATATTTGTCTTTTTTAATATTTGAATATAAGTGGCATCTTATTTGTTTCCATAAATAAAAAAACTTTTTATATATGCTTATTTGACATTTACATCTTAGCAAATCAAAAAAAAAAAAAAAGAGATTAGATTTTATAGTTTAGGAAATAAATATATTTTATAGAGATATTTTTTAAATATAATATTTACTTTTTATCTAGAATTTTCTTTGTTTAGATAAAAGTCAGAAAAAAGTTTATTTTTCTATTGAACTGTAAATATTTGAAATAATATATAAGTAACAAAAAACAAACAAGCAAATTTTTAAAAAAGATATGAAATTAGTAAAATTTCATACTTCAGACATTTAACAAACAACATCTAAGTAAGCTTAGCATTGTTGAAAAATTTTCCCCCTCCATTGAAGTATAGTAGTGGATATGGAGAATTATTGAAATTCTAAAGATGAATGAATGTGATAATGTTGCAATCTCCCTTATCTCATATATTTTCACCAATTTATTAGTTATCATCCATGTAGCGTTTACCGTTTTGCGGTTACAACTCATAACGAAATTACCAATCTATTACGCATCTACAATTGAATGTTCGCAAATAATCAGGCACATTGTGATTATGTAAAAACAGACTATAATCTGTTATTTAGCGTGCCTAAATTAACTCAAAACACTTTTATAGTTCTCTTCAAAAAAAAAAAAAACACTTTTATAGTTAAAAGTTCTTATTTCTTAACCACCAAACTTTTTTTAACTGATTTAACGATCTTATTACCCATAGATTGACTAACGCTTCAAATTTTACCCTGTTCAAATAACTTAAGTTTTATTTATTTATTTTTTTCCCAAATGAATCAAACTCCATTTAAAGAAATTTTTTTCTATTGTTGTGCCTGGGTGGGTGGCTCTTGTTTTAGCTCTCTTTAATTAGGGTTGGAAAACGGGCCTGCAGGGGCTAAGCTCCGCGAAGCCCGAGCTCGACCCAACCATTATTGAATTAAGCAAAGGCCTCGAAAAGCCCAGAAAATAGGTGTTTTATCATTTTTAGTGGCTTTTGAATTGGGCCTTATTTGTTATCTATTGGGTGTTCAACACTCAGTCTCACTGATATCAATAAGACAATAGTCACATGGAAAATGGTTTTTAAAATTTCATAAAAACTTAAAATAAAGAGATAAAAGATGAAAACCATTTAAAAATAGATTAATAAACAAATAAATCATGTGGGCCATGCTTGCCCTTGAATATTTTTTATGGAGTTGTGTTTGGTGTAGAAAAAAATAAAAAAAAATTTATCATTTCTCTCTCTACCCACTCAATCTCTCTCTTCTCTTTTTTTCTTTATTTCTCTCGTCTTTCTCTCATTTTTCTCTAAACTTTATATTTTTTTTTCATGTGCCGGCCATTGGCACGAGTGGGCTACTCCTTGCAACTATTTCTTGGTGAGATGGATAAAAACATGATAAATATGTGATAGAAAAATGACAAGAAGATAAAAGGGGAGAAATAATTTTTTAAATATTACTATTATTAACTTATTTTTATACGTGACGAAAAAAATACATGAAAACAATTTTTTGCCCTTATTGAAATACATTTACCATTTATTTTTTAACATCACGGAAATAATGGAGTACTATATAAATATTAACCGTGTAAGTGGTAAATAATAATTTCTTCAAATGAAATACGGCAATCTCCCTTATAATTAATGAGGCATATTGTGATTATGCAAAAACAAAAGGCATATTGTGATTATGCAAAAACAAACTACTATGTTAATAGCGTGCCTAAATTAACTCAATACTTTCATAGTTAAAATTTTCTTAACCATTAAATTTTGTAAGTAATTTGGGGATTTTTTTTATTACTTAATAGATTAATCTAGTCTTCAAATTGATTCTAGTATTTTTCTGCCCAACCTTAGTTGACGTACTCAAAGGGCCGGACGAAGCCAAGCCCTTGCCTAGGACGGGCCAACTTTTTCCAAGCCGAAATCTTTATTTAAAAAATAAAAAATAAAAAATATAATTTTCTTAATACTTTTTTCTGAGAATGTTGTTGCTACTTAAAAAAGAAAAACAAGATAAAATTTTTATTGTTTTTAGTGGCTTTTTAATTGGTCCTCAACACTTTTGTTAACAAAGTGGGGACATTTGACCCTTTTATTTTATGTTGTCATTCTCCGTTTCTTAATTAAACTCATTAAAAATTTTAAAGGAAAATTATCAATCATACTGCATAAGTTTATCATCTCAGCGTACAACCACTTTTTCACTTCCTTTCAGTATACCCAAGTTGACAAAACCAGCTTGTTGTCAAACTATTAATTAATCTTGGTTAGAGTTAAAGTGCATTATGTAAATCGCCTATTTGCCCTTAAAACTCAAAATGAAGTAAAAGATAAATGTACCTTAAAATTAACATAAATTTTCAATACACAATTTTTTTAATTTTGTTATTAACAATATATTTTGCTATTAAAAAATATAAATTATTAATGATACATATTATTAATAATTATCTATAAAAATATCCATATTATACCATAAAAATTTTGTTAACAAGATATTATTTATAATTATACATATTATATCATAAAAATTTCAGTTGGAGCTTGAGGAGTAGATCTTCAAAATTTAGGTTAAATTTTAGAGGAGTAGATTCGTTGTAAAGTATTTTTTAAGTAATTATTAACAATTATTAGATAAATGGGATGACATGTCATTTTTATCAATATATATTATATGACATGTCATTTTTTACTAGGTAAATGTAATGACATGTCGTTTATTTAATCAAAGTTTAAAAAGACTAAATTACCCTTATGATGTCAGCGCCTGTAACTATGAAGCGCTAATCTGATGTAATGGCAATTTAGGGCCTCCCAGTGATCGGATGAAAGGAGAGAGTCTAGTTATGATGTCATATAAGACGCTCGATACTAAATGCCCGTTAAGCCACAGGTACTATGGCTACCGATGATTTCCTTAAGGTTTTACTATATCCATAAAAAAATTAATATATTAAACGACCTAAAGTTGATGACTAACGCCAAGAATTTGACTATGAGAATGTGCTAATTTCCTTTCGTTTCGAATCAATATGAGTGTACATGCAATTATATATTTTTCTAAAACATTTTTTTTTTTTGGTCACCAATCCTTTTTGGTAGATCTCCATCACCTTCTTTGTCGGAGCATGGGGTGCTGTTTACAGAACTTGGAATTTACGAATTGGCACATAGGGTCCGTTTGGAGCAGCTGCTCTGTGCTCCCCAGCCGCAGCGCTCCCAAACGGATGCATAATTATTTACAGCTTCTAAGTTTTTGTTCTTTTTATTGAATGAATAAATTCTTCACTCGGATTGTTCTTCAATATTTGAAAAATTCAAAGTTGTTCAACTTAATTAATATTATAGTTTGAAATTGTGCATTGTTATTCAATATTTGAATGAAATGTTAAATTATTAATGACTTTATTCAACTAAAATATTCAAAAAAATATAAATTTGAATACAACTCCTATCAAACCGTCTACCATTTTTACTACTATTAATTAGATCTCATGTTACTAAATGACTTCTTTAGCTTCTAATAGTTTTAATTATATCTAAATATTATTTATCCTTTGAAGTAATTTAATATAACAATAAAATAAATGTTAATACAGAAGTGATTAAAGAGCATTGATGAGATAAAATTAGGACCAAATATTCCCGTTCAAGATGGCCAACGGACCGGATAGCACGTGACACAACACGGCATAGCATGAGTACGTTTCATAGGGCACATGGCACGAGACAACACGCATACAAGCTAAGCTAGATTGAGAAATTTATGCACATGTATTTTAAAAGCATGACAGATTAGAGATGAATTAAACCCACATAAAAATCCCACAAGAAGGATGTTTTATTTTTAATAAAAATAAATTTAAAATTTTATGATTTACAAATAACTTGAAATTTAATTTTTTTAATATATTTTATTAGCATAAACTTTTTAAATTCATTTGATCCTTTGTTTAAAAAAATACTTTAATTATTTTATATTTATAATTTAATAAATAAATAAATAATATCATAATTCTATAAAATTTATGTATTAATATTATTACAGATTATGACATATGACTCTATATAAGTTTAAATTAACAATTAAGTTAACTTTTAAGAAAATTTATTATTTTTACCGTTAAATATTAAAATTTTAATATGTCCAACTTAGCATTACATTCTATTTAAATTTTAATATATCCAACTTAGTATTACATTCTATTAAATTTAGCTAAAAGCACGTGAACTAAAAAAAAATACATTAACTTATAAAAAAACATACAAACAACTTGACATGCTCTTTTAAAAAATTTTAAAAATAATTATACTTATTTCTTAAAAACTACGGGGCACCGCCTACAGCACTGCACACCTTAACACGGCACACATTCCTAGTCGGGCTAAAGAAAAGAAACATAGTCAGAAATATATATTGGACACGAACACGCACCTACATGGACCTTTCTTTGATAGCCGATACCATCCTTTGGCCATCTCTATTTCTTGCTCTCCTTATAATCACGTGTTTTCTTTAATTTTCATTTTTTTAAATATTGTTATCAACCAAAACCTAGAGAGAAGACTAGCAGTGCCCAAATTTTTAAACATTTTTTAAGGTATCGTTTATTTTTTTGCCTGAAATTTAAATGAGTCTGAATTTTTTTAAAGTCTGAAGAATAGTCGAATCTAAAATCTAAATAGCGTATTTTTTTTTTTAATATCTGAATATAAGTAACATCTTATTTGTTTTTACAATAAAAAATATCTTAAACTTGATTATTTGATATTTATATCATTATAAATTAAAACAAAAAAAGATGATTAGATTTTATAGTTTAGGAAATAAGTTATTTTACAGAGATATTTTTAGAATATAATATTTACTTGTCGTTCAGACATTTTCTCATTCAGATAAAAATCACAAAAGTTTATTTTTTCTATTCAGATATAAATGTCTGAAAATCAGACATAAATTTTAAAAAACAAACAAGTAAATTTTAAAAAAGGTCTTAAATTAATAAAATTTTAGACTTTAGACATTTAACAAACAACCTCTAACATTCAAAATCTGTCATTTCATGTTTTGTGAGATAAATCTCCAGTTAATTATTTTATAATTAAAAAATTAAAATTAATTGTTATAATATTTTTTTTATTACATGAAATTATTATTAAAAAATATAATTCATATTATATAAAATTACAATATTTATAAATTAAAATATTATTGAGATTAATTTACATCAATTTTCATAAAACACCCAAATTTTTATCCTTTCTATTATTTAAAAAATATCTACTTCATTCACATTTAAAAAAAAAAAACTACCTTCACTCAAATTAAAAAATAAAATTAAACTCACACAATATATTATCAAAATTTAAATTTATTACCTCATAATTATAAAATTATGAGTTCTCACCCCCTTAACTAAAGTCCAGTAACTTAATTCTCTTAATATTTTTATAAAAGCTCAAACACTTACCCCTACACACACTATAAGTACAAGGTTCCCCTGCCATGACAAAAGGGCATTGAACTCTAATTCTCACTTTACACCAATTATTCTGCCATCAAGATTTAACTTCCTGTACAATTGGCAGGAGTGACTTGAGGATGGGACATAAATTTCATAAAAAATCAAAATTACAAAAAAAAAAAAGATAGAGAGAAAAACCATCTAAAAATTAAATGAATAAATAAATAAATAAATGAATGATATTTTTTTGAAAGGCAAAATTCTTAGTAGTTGAAATTTATAATATTTTACACAAAAAAAAGTCCTTTACAATTCGAAACAAGACCCCAGTAGAAAATTATCATCATCCATCCAACAATACAACTCCCCAATGTCCGAGTCAAACCTGGGTGGACTCGGTAATGGTGCCACCTTCACTTCATCAGACGCCGTCGTTTCCCTTTCCCACCAATCCCCACAGTCCCGTTCACCACCCGAACCGCTGCATTCTAACTCAATCCGGTCGCCCACCTCTACAAGAGCTGCAGCTTTAGCGGCTGCTACCTGTATGTCTTTCCTCGAAGAAGACTCCGGTCGAGGAAGCGCGCCGGCGGAGGCAGGAAAGTTAAGAGTCGCCAAGTTGCCTTTTAAATAGAAAGCCGCAGAGTCATAAGCCCGAGCCGCCTTCTCGGCTGACCCAAATGACCCGAGCCATATCCGGGTCTTTTCACCTGGCAACCGTATCTCCGAAACGTAGCTGCCCCACCTCCGTTTACGCACTCCCCGAAACGGCGTGTCGTTTTGGCGTGTCCTTTTCTTTGAACCCGGTTTGGAGGTTGACGAGCCGGGTTGAAGTTGGGAGGGCTCTTGTGTTTGTGTCGTTACAGACATGAAGAAGAGTGTTTGTCTGAAACTTTGAGTGGGTAATTTGCGATTTTAAATGACAGGATTGAAAGTGGGAAGTGAAGTGAAGATTAGCTGGCAATTGTTGGGTGATGATGTAAGATGGATTCATTTTTGGATTGAAAAGGACAAGTTTCCAAGTATAATTTGGATGTCAATATTTGAATGCATGTGATGTAATTACCATATTGACCAATTGTTGTATTAACAGAATATTTCCTTTTTCAATTAGAGATTTAAGTCAATAACTTTACAATCTATTACCTTCTGTTGTAATTGGCGATAGATTACCAACAATCCAGACAATGACCTTCCACCCTTTTAACAAGGGAATTGGTTTTTTTTTTTTTTTTTTGAAGAAAAGGTTCATGTCTAATCCATTATTTTACAGATTTTAAGATTCTTAATTTACTTCTGTTTAGGGATAAATAGAATTTAGAATTTAATATAATTCAATTTAATTTACATAAGCTAATTAGACAAATTGGATTGGATTTTGAAATTGTAATCTACATCATCAATTCAAATTTTTATTGATTGTGTGAATTAAATGGATTGAATTGAATTCTAAACATCTTATTATTTATTAGTATTTTTTATGTTTGTTATTTATTAGTATTGAATCAATATAAAATCTTAAAAATGACTTGGGGTGGAATTTTAAATTATTTTCTATCTAATTTCTTCTAATAATCTCTTTAGTGTTTTTTTTTAATATTCTAAGTGAGTAATAAGATTCTTTTCCTAAACAATTCATGAAGATCATCAATAATATGACAATCTCCTTCCATCAGGACGAGAATTACCAACAGTAAAAAGGAGGTTAAATATTTAAAATTGAAAAATAATAATGAGGAGGATAGAGTGGTAAATTGAGAAGAAATTACAAGTGTCCATATTATATGAGAAAGGAGGGCCGATGATGCATGAACCAGCGGGAATGGAACAATAATGAAACGCGGCTTAGCCCAGCTGTCAAATTGCAAGATGGCAAAATCGGATCAGATTCGACAATTATATCATCCCTCATCAGTCGTCACTATCACAATTCAGACCGTGTTGACTCAGCTTTGCACACAAATCCATGCTCTCCGTATTCAAAGTACCGTACCTCCACAACTTCTTTGATAAATTATGCAAGGGTCCGCCCTGTATAATTGCATTCAGCCCCCTATACTCTATGTTATTTATAATTTATTTTAAATATTATAAACTTTGTACATTATAAAATTTCATTTAGTCCTTTACACTCTATTTTATTTTACTGAAATCCTTAGAGCACCAATTAACACTCTATAATTTTGAATTCTCAAAATACTATCTATTTAATTAAAAAATATAGTTAATATTAAATTAATTATAATTATAATAATTATTTTATTATAGCTATAAATATAATTATAATTTTTAAACAAATTATTATTATTATTACGATAATTATTTTTAATACTTAATTTTTTAATAATAATAATAACAATAATTAAAATATAAAATAATAATTATGATAAAAATTAATTAAAAATTTTATAGTAATTTATTACAATTTAACTCATTCTAATTTTGATTATAAGACAAAGTTAACACATAAATGGTAATATTATAATATAGCTCATTCTAATTGCGATTCATGTAGTTTAAGCAAATAAATTATTCTAATTCTAATTTCTTATTTTGATTATAGCTATTCCGATTCTAACTCATTATGTTTCCGGTTAATTTCGATTCTTATTTAGTGAATGCACTATAAAATTCGTAATACTTATGAATAAATTATAAATAATATAGAGTAGTCTAATTGAATATAGAGTGATTGATAATTTTATAGCGTCTTCACTAAACAGGAATCGAAAATAACTAGAAACATAATGAGCAAAAATTAGAATAGTTATAATCAAAATGAGGAATTGGAATAAGAATAATTTATTTACTTAAACTATAGGAATTGTAATCAGAATCAAATGTATTACCATTTATGTATTTACGTTGTCTTAGAATTAAAATCAAAATGAGTTAAATTATAACAAATTATTATAAAATCCTTAATTAATTTTTATCATAATTAATTTTTTATTTTAATTATAAATAATATAGAATATAAAAGGCTAAATAAAAATTTACAGGACAAGTGTAGCTTATGGGAGCTGCAACTTTGGGGGATCCATTATACAATTCTCATATTTGCGTACCGCGACGACCTTTTTGCAATAGATGCTGAATGTTTGTGAAATTGCATGATTCAGGGATCTACTCCTTGTTCTATTGATTTTGAACGGGATTATTCCCTTTACCATCTCATGTGCGTCTATCTTTAAACCATTTTAAAGTTTTTTATTATATTTTTATAAAAATCTAAATAACTATAATATTCATAAAAATCTATGAATTTTAAATTCACACTTGCATTTACCAATTTGGAAAACTAAAATATGTAATTTCCCCTTTTTTTTGTGAAGAAAATTAATGTTAAGTCAATGTAATGGAAAAGACAAAGCTTAGGAAAAAAGCCCCCTTCCCATGATTTTCTTTGGGTTTTTATAAACACCCAACCCCCACCCTTAGATCGTGGCCATTAATGCCCTGATTTTTTGGAGGTGAGATCTGCTTCCTGGTAACTTGGTTTAATGTCTCCTCAAATCCGTCGCGAGGTCACCACTGTCATCCGGTCGAGGTGGTGCACGATCTTAAGATTACCACCTGGTCGAGGTGGTTGCTCAAGATTACCACTGACCAGGTGGTCTCATAGTCGCTCATTAGTGCTCACCACTCACCGTGGTTCGCCACCACTCACGTGGTGCTCATGTGGTGTGCTCTATTGCTCACCACCAGTGGGTCTAAGTGCTCATCATACCACTCATTATTCGCTCACCGATACGCTTGCTCACTTTTATTTAGAGGGGATAATGGCCACCCTATTTAATTCCCTAAACATAATTATTTGTCTTTTTTAAAATACAGACTAAATTTTTTCTTTCAACAAATTTTTGTATATATCAAATCCATTTTTTCATAAAAGGTACATACTATCAATGCTTTCATATAAATATTGTAATCTAAATTCAGCATTCTAAATCAAAAAGTTCACATTATCATTATTATTATCCATTATTAATTTACTATAAATGATCTTGTTTCCTCTTATAATTTGTTCCGCATCTGTCTTAAATCACTTCAAGACTGGTTAAAATAGATTCCATTAATACTATTCTTTTTTCCTTCTCAAAGTATCAAATATTTCTTTATTTTCTTCTAAGTTTATTCTCTTCATATTTTTATACCTGCATTTGCATGCAATTAATTGATCTTTTACAATAGATATTGTATAAATAACTTTATAGTCTTGACTAAAGTCCAGAGTAGCAATGGCATTTAGAAATTTTCGACTGATTTTTCCATATTTTATGAAAATTGAGCTACCGTTATCCCTTTATATCTTACAAGATTTAGAAAATAATTAAGACCCAACATGCTTCTGTTTGTGCAAAATATAAGATGAAAATTCATAATATTAACTAGTTTATTATTCTTCAGAATCCCATAATAAATTCACTAGTTGCCTCAGACCATAGACTGGTCCATGGTCAATACCGTCATAGCTCCATAAAACATGCAAGATCGCTTTAGCAATTTTTCCACGCTGTCTAATGCAACACACTGCAGACTGGCATAGTAGGATTTGTCTTAGTGAATCCCTAACAACTGTCTCTTCAACAGTGCTTAGTAATATGAAATCTTCTCCGTTTAACACAAGTATTGACATGTAAGATTCTTGATATGTTTCTAAAATCTATATAAGATATATAAAGATGATAATTTCACTCATTAAGACTTTTATTTATTTCATTTCTAAATTCATACAAAGGAAGTGAGAGAGAATACACATGAGATTGAGAGAATGTGAATGAGAGAAATGCCCCTGAGACTCTTACATGACTATTTATAGATTTGAAGAGATTAAAAAGTGATTTCTAACTCCTAAGTATAAGAATATCTTATTATATTATAACTTAGTGAGTCTGAGCTCGATCCACAAAGAAATGATTTAATTAATTTATTTAAGTTTATCAAAAAAATTAAAATTAAAATTAAAAATATGCAATTTAATTTAAGAAAAACTATAAAATTGAATTAGTTAGAGTTATGGATCAACTCCTAGTAATAAATACAATTTAACAAATTTTTTTATTTTATTTCCCAAAAGATTAATTGTATAAATTAAAATAATTTTTTCATTAATTTTATTATGGATTATGAACTTAATGTGCCAAAACTCAACTTATCTACAATAAGTCAAAATATCATTTTACCATATTTTATAAGATATTAAGAATTCATTGTGCCAAACTCCCATTTTTGTCTACAATAAATCAAAATTTCAAAATAAAAATATGGATAAAATTAAATGGAAAATAATACAATTTCTATATTTAAAAATAAAATTTGATTAAATCATATTCTTCTACTAAGAATTTTACCTCACCCTATTTACTAATATTTAGCTAAACGTTCTTGAAATAAAGAAAATTATTAAAATTGAAAAACATAATTAAAAAAAGGGTATTTGAAAATTGAAATAAAAAAATTTTATTTATTGAAAATATATTACAAAGAGAGATGAGAAGAAGAATTTGAAGGAAAATAAGAGAAGAAAAGGTGAGGAGAGGTGTGCTCCCCCCCTTTCTACCACACAAATAAATTAAACTAATTACATTTTAGCTTTATATTTGTCCCACTAATAAAACATAAACCTAACTTAATTAACTCAACCACATCTAACATATTCCACTAACAATTACCATATCTAACATGATAAAAACTTATAATTTCACAATTACTATATTTACCATGGTAAAAACTTAAAATTTAACATCTGTACATTTGTTTGGAGCCTTAAATTATATGAAATTATTATTCTTACCTAATAAACACACAAAAATACACAAAATCAAATACTTAGAAAAATAATTAGAAATTCACAATATGTTACATAATTACAAATATAAATTATATTAATAGCACAAAATAACATTTTTACCCCTTAATGAACTTAAATTTTTAACACTAATCACTAAGATTATTCCTTCTTACATAACACTTGTTACATGCTCGTTGTAGATGATAGACTCTTTAGAGATAAGGTGACCCATTCTTCTTGATAGCTACTGTCTTCTTTTTTTGATCGCTGATAGCTTTTACATGGTTGAGATACGGATTTTGATAAGCCGTATCCATTTCTTTTGGATTCTTTCGAAATTATTGATGCTTTTAGCTAGCAATTTTTATTTTTTCAATGGTTTTCTGTTACATCCTCATTATGAGCTCTTCGTCAAACGACATATGATCCTTGCTGGACCTTTCTTTTGATCTTTTATAGCAAAACCATATTCAAATTCATGCTTAAACACCTTGCATATCTCGTGGTGTATTGACAAGATAAATTCCACAATATTTTCATATATTGTCTTCTTTCTTTCCAAAATGGCTCGCTTTGCTAGCATGTTTTCTTTTTTTGTTATAGAAAAGATTATATATTCTGACATGACTTGGTGAAGCCAAACTTTTTCTTTACTTATCCTCTCAAGCTATTCATAAAGGACTTTCATCCCAATTGTCCTTGTGCTAGTGAGAGCTTTAGGCTAAAAAAATACAGGATTATAATCATTTTAGACTTGATCTAAATCAATAGTTGGATTAACCTTGCTACTACTTACTTTAACTTGCATTATATGCTAACCTGCGTACTATTTATTATTAAAGTATTCAAGGCAAGTAGTGAGGAATTTGACAAAAATTGTTTGTTTTGTTCTGGTTATCCTTTTGAGATTGATAATAGCTTCTTTGATTTTTTTTTTCTAGAAACAACTCTAGTTCTCTTCAATTATCTATGACATAAATAAGGTTAATAAAATTGTATTATATTGAGGCCTTAAGCTTATTGAAAAGCGCTAAGAACCTTCTTTCTTCATGTCTTGATCTTTAAGATTATTAGTTGTGAGAAATTTCCCTGGATGCATGATCCTTGAGTTCTGTGAAGAAATTTGGGTAATTTACCCCTCAATTTGATCCTTCAAATGGACTTTTTGTAGCATATTACAAATGTACTGTTTTGAAAGCATATCATTATGCCTTTTATTATTGAGTTTCCTTTGAGAAGCAATTCATGTCCGTCAAAGCATATCATTATGCCTTTTATTATTTTTGAAAGACTCTTATCCATTGTATTCTTTTTAGGAAATCTGTAATAAAATTCTCATATATCCTTTAATATACTTGATTTCGAAATCATATTCTGGAAAGAATTGCTGCCATCTAATTAGTTTTTTATATTGAGGTACATTAGACAATTTAATATAAATCTTTTTTTACCTAGGTATTATCATATTTTATTTCTCTAGTAACAAAAAGAAAGTAAATTTAGCTATCTCATTTTTAATAGCTAACAATTTCTTTTCATTATTATAATAAATTTTTTTAATTGCTTAAATGTTCCACTGATATATCTACAAATCTTTTCTTGACTTGTGTTTAATACCGCACCCGAATGATTATATGAAGCATCAATT
Source organism: Citropsis articulata (assembly GCA_030449925.1). Taxonomy (NCBI): domain Eukaryota; kingdom Viridiplantae; phylum Streptophyta; class Magnoliopsida; order Sapindales; family Rutaceae; genus Citropsis; species Citropsis articulata. Next base: position 361,998 of record JASUUH010000204.1, read on the forward strand.
TCAAGAATTAAATTGTCACTGGTTGTTGGAAATCTTAATATTGGTAGATTTTTATATTTTTCTTTTAATTTTTTTTACCACCTTAGTATGGAGATCTTCCCAAGACTTTCTATTATTTTTCTTTGGTAATCCTTACAATGGTTGTCTTTCTTTTGCTATGTTTTCTATGAAACCTTCAGTATAATTAAGACATCCTAAAAATCTTTGGATTTGTTATTTTGATTCTAACTTATTTGAGAATAGATCTAATTTTTTAGAAATATGGAGTTGCACCTCAGTTCCTATTTCATCTATTATTAATCCTAGAAACTCCATTCTAGGTTTTATTGTTTCAGTTTTCTTTCTAGTTGCACTTTTCTGCAAAAGAAACTAGATGATTAAATAATCAACTTTATTATTTGAAAATATTTAAATATCATCCACATAAACAATACAGAATTCATAAAATTGTTAAACATTTTGTCTATTGTTCTTTGAAATATTTGTGGTGCATTTTTTAATCCAAAAAGCATCATAATCCATTCATAATGACCTTGAGGTACATTAAAGATAGTAAGTAGTATACTTTCTTCTTCAAACTTAATTTGCCAAAAGCCAGATTAGCAATCAAACTTGATATATATCTTTTATTAATTACAGAAGTAATTAATGTATCTTTATAAAGTAAAAAGTATCCATCAAATTTGGTGTACTTATTTAACTCTCTATAATTAACAACTATTAGAGCTTTTCCTCATTCAATTTTTACATGATTCCTAACCATAAAGGGTGGGCTACTACATGGACTTTTAGATTCTTGAATAATCTTCGGTTCCAATAACTTTTTAATTTGTTTATCAAATTTTAGTCTATCTAGTTTCCCATAGCTCATAGACTTGACTCTTATGATAACATTTGGATCTATTAATTCAATTTTGGCGTAAGCTTTATCAACTTCCTATAGTTGAATTGGGTTTTCACCAAAGTTTTTGTCAAGGTTTTTATATGATTTTTTCATAATTATATATGATTCGATTGATCTTTATATTCAAATCACCACCCTAATTGCTTTGAAAATAGAATTTTCGAGTTTCTCACCAAATAGGGTTATAAGTCCTTGGTGTAGTAATTGAATGATCACATGGTGTTTGAAGAGTCATTATTTCATTGGTCATTATATAAGTGAATTAATAAAGGAAATTACCTCTTAAAAGTATATCTGCCCCCATATGATCATAAGACTATAATTTTGATATGCTTAAAACATAATCCTCTATTTGTATTACAGTTTAATTCTACATGTTTCTGAGTTGATTTGTTCACCATTTATTCCTTGTCCTGTTAATGGCTTGTAATCTTTCCAATAATATTTTGGATAAATCCTCGAATTATCTAAATTAACTCCTGAACCAGTATCAACTAAAGTATGAAATCATTCTGGCTTGTGCTTATAATGTGGTACAATCACTTTTATATAAACTATGAAAGAAGTGGACATATATTGATATAGTTTGATCCTATCAATTGTTATACTTATTTCTCTATCTCCTATATAGCAAGGAGAGGAATTTTCAAGAAAGTTAATTCCTAATAACAAAAGATTCATTTTTGTTTCGTAATCAATTTCTATGAAAAACAAAAAGATGAATTCTATTCCCTTAATCCTTAATAGTATTTCGCAATACTGACTAAGCATTTTTCTTTCTCCATTATACCCCACATATTGTATATGGTTCTATAAGAATTCTTCTTTCTAAATATTTTATCATTTTGGCATCAGCATAAGATTTTGCCCGTCCTTTATCTAAGATAGCAAAAGTCTCATGCATGACTTTCTATTATTATAATCACTATTGATTTATAAATTTTGATTATTTCTTCTAACCATTGCCAATATTTCATGTGATAGTGGTATCACAAGTTTTCTACATCTAGTAAAACTTTGTGTTATATTTTATTCTTGTTCCTTTTTTGTTATAGAGAATGGTCTACTACTTCCTAAAATGATTTATCACTTTGGAGTATATACTATTAATTTAATAATACTTCATCTAATTAAAGTGGGTTGAATCTCAAGAGACTGTAGTTTTCCAAGTTTGACAATTTCTATAAATTCTTTATGAGCAAACATTAGCCAAATTTGTTAATGCATATTCTATGGCATTTATTATGCTATATAAATAGGATCCATTATGCATTATCTCAAAGTATTTAAAATCATAACTTAAGGTTAAAGTCTTGTTTATATCCCAATCTCTAAGACTTATGATGAATAGTTGGTACTTAACGATTTTATTATGCTCTAAAACACTAATAGTTGGTACTTAACGACAAACTTTAGAATCAAAGAATGTTTTTATATGATGAATACTGGGTAATGAAAATGTTTTTATATGATGAATACTAGCTAATCAAATTTTTTAATGTACAAGTAATGAAAGGAAAAAGTGACAATATTGGCCAAGGTTATAAGTTGGAAGTCTATGTCAAAAGATTCTTAGGTAAAATTTACTTTGAAGATTGGACTAGGAATCCTGAGGAGTGTAAATCATGGGATTGAGAGTGTGGAGTAAGAATGAGAGAAAATTATTTACTTACACTGAAATAAGAGTGTGGAATAGGAATCAGGATCTCATTTATACATTTACTCCCATTTCAGTAAGTAAACATACTCGTAGTTCTTTATCTCTTCCTTCATATCATTATATTTCTTAAAAATAATAGGTTATGAGGTTAATCTAAACTCTTAGACCGAGATGTTGGATTCTTAATCCAACATTATTGGATCTTTAATCTAATGTTGGGCTTAAAAGTAATCTATTAAAGGTTTTGGTAATATAGGCTTTAATGTGTCTAAAAATGTAAGAGCATTTAATATGTAGAATACTTATTAAATACCAGGAAAAGTTATCTATATGGTGCCTATGTCACATATAATATTTTATTCTTTTTTGATATCCCATCATTAAAGAGAGTGCAGTGAGAAAATTAAAGGATTCTCTAGTATAACGTGTTGGTCTTAAAAACTAACCAAATGACTCTAGAGAGTGGTTCAATATTATGGAGTCAGGTATGCTTTTGCATATTTGATCATTAATTATTAGTTGAATTATTGAGAATCTTTAGGGTTCTCAAATTTAATAACTTCGGTATTATTGAGTTTGAGTGGTTTTTTTAAGAATTAATAAAATAACAATGGGTTAAAAAAAATTCAGTTTCTTCAAAGTTATGTGGCCAGTGGCAATAGCAGTTGTCGGCACTAAAGTTTCAGACAGGGGCTGGACGCGGCTGTTGGGCATCACCAGCAGATAAGCTACGGCCACCACTAGGTCACAGTGGTTAGTTAAAAGCAGTGGACATGTAAAGTCGCATAAGGAAAGCCTTTGCATTAAGGAAAGCTGCCACATCAAGAAGAAAGAAAATTAAAAAAAGAAATGATTAGGGTTAGAGATTTAGATGGGCTAGTTTGAGATTAGGTTGGTTTGACCCAAGCCAGTATAACTTTGACCCAGTCGATGGTTGACTGGTCAATAATTGACTGTTGACCGCTGACTTTTAACTTTGACCTAACTTTTTTAAGGGTAATTTTTTGTACAATTTTAAATTTAAATATTGGTATGTTTATATATATTTTGATATGAATTAATTGAAGCAACAAATCACTAAAGTGACTTCTCTTTTGGAAACTAATTTATTTTGAAGTACAAACAATTGTGTGTATGTAATTTACGTGAATATTATTTTGCTCAAAAGAAGTTTATATTTAATAGAATTGCAAGTACACCTATGATAATAAACACATGATGATTATTTAGTTTTACATGTGAATAATTAATCGACTCATAGGAAGATTTATTATTTGTCATATGCTTATTATTGTATTTGATCACTTACGAGTAATATTTTGTCTAAAGATGAAATATTAATAAAGTGTCTAATATCTCAAGATGGGGTTTATTTTTGTTTGAATTTATATTTCTTTTAACATTTGTATGAGCTTGTTTTATTTTTTTGTTGCTCTTTGTTCAGTTATGACTTCTGTTAATATTACAACTAACATCAATTCTATTCATATGCTAAATGGCTCTAATTTCAAGCCATGACCAGAGAACATCTTAATAGTTCTCGTAATTATCGATCCCAACCTTATGTTAGGCATTGATTCTTATACACTTTTTATAGATGAAAGTATTTTTGATAACAAGAAGAATTTTTAAAGGTAGAAGAAATCAAATCACATGTGTATGAAGATCATTAAGAAGACTATTTTGGAAACATTCAGGGGCTCAATATGTAAAAAGACAACTATGGTTGAGTAATTCCTTGCCGACATTGAAAAGGGATTTGTCAAAAAAGACAAGGTACAAACAAGTATGCTCTTAATAAGTTTAATTTCAATAAGATATATAGGAAAATGCAAGAAAAAGAATAAGAATAACGAAGCGAATAGGAATAAGGATAACGAAGTTGCAGGTTCAACACCTCAAAAAGAAATAACAAAAGAAATGGAATGATCTAAAAGGTACTACTTGTTTCATCTATAAAGCTGAACAGTAAAAGAAAAAACATTACACCAACTACCACATATGGTGTGATAAGAAGTGTATTTAGTTTAGTTTATCTAAGGTTAATTTAACTTCGGTACTAGATGGATGTGATGAATAGATTCTTGCGCTGTAACTCATATCAATGTGTCTATTCAAGGTTGTCTGAATTGTCGAAAGCCCAATGATGGTGAAAGATATATCTATATGGGTGATAGCAAAATGATTGAAGTTGAAGTAATTGGAAATTTTAGATTATTATTGAAGACTAGATTTTATTTCAATCTTGATGAAACATTTATTGTTCTATCTTTTAGACATAATTTGATTTTCATATCTACTTTAGATAAACCTAGTTTTTTGTTTTGTTTATTTTAGGAATGCAAAATTTCGTTTGTTTCATGATTTAAAATTAGTTTGTTCTAATTCTTTGTGAGGCGATAATAATCATTATTTGCTTATTATGATTACTTCATTTAATGAATTCTTACAATTAAGTACACAAGATATAAGGAGAAAATTAACCAATAAAAATTCGACTGCATTATAGTACAAGAGATTAGGCTATATTTCTAAGAGAGAGTAGAGAGGCCTGTGACAGACAAAATTCTCGACCCATTAGATTTTATAGATTTTGATATTTGTGTTAACTGTAAAAAGAGGAAGCAAACCATTAAAAGGAGATTTAAAACCAATAGGACATATTAGAACTCATACATATGGATATTTTTTAGACATTTCCTATGATTGCTTGGAATAGTCATTAATATTTTATAACGTTTATTAATGATTTTTCTAGATATAGTTACATATATATCCTCTATGAAAAGTCACGGTCCTTAAATATGTTCAAATATTTTAAGGTTGAAGCTAAAAATCAACTTAGCAAAAGCATAAAAAGTGTCGAAAGCATAAAAGTGTAGCTTGTAATGGTAAATATTATGCAGTTATGATGGTTCCAATGAAAATCAACTCAATAAAAGATAAAAAGTGTCAGAGCTAACTATGGTGACAAATACTCTACATATATAATGGTTCCGATAAAGAACATTTAAGAGCATTACTGAATTCTTAGAGGAATACAATACCGCCACATAGTACACTATGTCAGGTTCCTCGACTATGAATAGCATTACTGAATGACAAAACAAAATGCTTAAGAACATAATAAGGAGTATGATTTATCATTCTTACCAGAGTCACTCAAGGGAGAAGCGTTTAAGATTGCAGCATATATCCTTAACAAGGTTCCAATTAAAACGACGGCCAAAACCTCAGGAAATGTTATTTTATTGGATACTCTAAAAGATCCAGGGGGTATAAGTTTTATAATCCCAGGGCTAAGTCAATTTTCGACTCAGGAAATGATTAGTTCTTCGAGGATGTCGAATTTGCAGAGGGAGATACAGCTAGGGACTTTATCCTTGAAGAGGAATATATTGATATTGTTGCATGTGTTATCGGCATTGATCAAGATCTCATTCCTGACCTTGTTCAAGACACAACAAATTAAGATCATGTTAGAGAACCTTATACCAGAAATTATTCTAGAAAAATAAACTTTACTATCTCAAGAACCTATGCCCTTAAAGAAAGGAAAAATGAAATGCCAGATGATTATTTTGTATTTCTTCAAGAACATATAGACATTAAAGTGATGGAAGATAATCCAATTAAACTATGGAAAGTTCTAACTCTGAGAACCAGATTGATTTGATGAATGAGGAGTGAAATATAGGAAAGATAATAACGTATGAGATCTTGTCCTATTACTAGAAAATACAAATCTATTAGCTAAGAATTAATATTTAAGACCAAAAGGAATTTAAAAGGTAACGTAAAAAGGTATAAGGTACATCTTATCGTAAAGAGCTTTACAAAAAAAGAAAAAATCGACTATAAAGAGATTTTCTCTCTAGTTTCTTTGAAAGACTCTTTCATGATCATAATGGGATTAGTGACGTACTTTAATCTTGAGTTACACCAGTTGGATGTAAAAATAATATTTCTTAATAATAATATTGATGAGAAGATTTATATGAAGAAGTTAGAAAAGAAGACTCAAAGAATATAGTTTGCAAACTTAAGAAATCCATCTATAAGCTCAAGTAAGTATCTCAACAATTGCATTTTATATTTCATCAAGTAACCATCTTACTCGGTTTTAAAATGAATTTGGTCAATGATTATATATACCATAATTTCGATGGGAGAAAATATATTTTTGGTTTTATATACTAATGTCATTTTGCATGCCAGCAACGACATAGACTTATTGCACAACACTAAGATTTTTGTAAACAATTTTTAAATGTAAGATCTTGGTGACGTCTCTTTTTGTTTTTGGCATATATCCACTTGGAACGCTCTTAGGATATTCTAGGACTATCATAAAAAGTTATATTTAAAAAGTTCTCAAGAGAAATGACATGCAAGATTGTAAACTAGTTGATACTTCTATAACTAAGAGAGACAAGTTTAGTCCTAATTAGTGCCCTAGGAATAATTTTGAGGAAAAAAAAATGTAAAAGATTCCTTAGATGTCAATAATAGAAAGTCATATGTAAGCTTAAATTTGTACGCATTCAGATATTGTGTATGCTATTGGGATGTTGGGTAGATATTTAAACAATCCAAAAGTAGACCATTCAAAAGCAGCCAAATGATTCTTGATTATTTACAGAGAGCAAACAAAATACATGCTCACGTATCGGAGGTCGGATCAGCTTAAGATCGTTGATGATATTGATTCTAATTTTATTGAATGTCAAGATAGTATGAAATCCACTTCAGGTTACATCTATATGCTAACTAAGGATGTTATCTCCTGGAAGAGTGCTAAATAGTTTATAAAGTTTCTTCTATAATAGCAGCAGAGTTCATAGCATGTTATGAGTAATCTAATTATGAAATATGATTGCGAAATTTTGTCACAGACAATGTATAGAAGATGTTATTGATAGATCGCTCAAGTTATTTTTGTGACAATAAGTCAGTGGTACTGTATTCTAATAGCAACAAGAGCTTGACGAAATCTAAGCATATAGACATCAAGCTCTTAGTTGTTAAAGAAAGAGTTATGAATAGATAATATTCTATAGAGCATGTCGGCACAAACTCCATGATTGTAGATCCGCTTACTAAGAGATTGTCACCCACGATGTTCCATGAGCATATTACTCGTATGAGTATCATGTCAATAAAATATATTCAGTTTTAATAAGAGCTTATGATTTTATATGTTATTATGATATAGACATTTTATAGTTTAGGGATAATTAAGGTTATTTTCTACATAAATAAAATTTTGGTTTATTAATACTCTGATTTTTGTATAGTTTGATCTTACTAAAATTTAAGGTAAACTAATTAAAAATAGGCATGTTAAGATTACATTGCATGAAATTTTCATGCTATGCATCCAAATCATGATTCATGTCATTCAGTTGTATTGGCATAGTAGTTGTTGATGGGCATTAATGCATCTAATAAGGTATGGACATTTAACGTCTAATAGTAATTTCTATTTCTATAATGGGTTGAAATAAGAATAACTAATGATAATAAAAAAAGTTACCTATATAAGCGGTTACGGTCGCCAGGTAATACATAACATTCTATTCTCTTCTGACATCACATCATCAGAGAAAGTGCTATGAGAAAGTTAAATGATTCTGTTAGATAACGTATCGATATGGAAGGCTAACTACACCACTTTAGAGAATGTTTCGACATTATGGATTCAAGTACGTTTTTGCACATTCGTTTACTAATTCTTGGTGATATAATGTCAATGCTCTTGAATTTTAGGTGATGGTTTTCATCAAAGATTTATTGTTCTAACACAAGATTATTTCAAGTTTGCCTTAGCTATCTATTGCTTTGCTCCAATCCTTTTGTCCTAAGTACAAGTAATAATCCTATTAATTCTTACATGTAAAATTGCCATCAACTCCTTGGCCTAATTATAGTAACCTTAACAATGCTAATGGAACTGTTTTAAGGTGCAAATTCGAGTTCCTCCATGAAGGTACTTACACTCAATCAATTTTTTTTTTCATATGAGTAGGAATATATTTTTTCTAATATTAATGAAAATAGACATATAAACATACAAATAGAGATCTTGCCATCAATTATTGTAGATTTATTACATGCATTCCCTTGATCTTTTAATTGTACTATAATTGTATCTGTTCTATTAATAGTTATGTAATGTTTAGTGATGGTAACAACTGAAAGGGGAAGGGAAAAAGAACTTATGTCTAATATTTACATGTGTCGCCAATTAACCAGATGGTTCGGTGACATGAAGCTTTCGAACTGTTGCTCCCCAGCGGCCACCATCTGGGCCAAAGACATAGGATCTTAATGTAGGTGGAGCTAAAGTTATTTTTGCTAAGTGGACCAGGGAATTAGATATTGAAAAGTACGCATCTAATTCAAATTTAGCCTTTCTCCTTTAATTTTACAGTTTTGACCCCTCATTTTATAGATATTTATTGTAACTAGCCCCAATTTGTATCCATTTTCATTTTGGTAATACAAAATTAGAGCTAGTAAAATAAGTCATTGGGCCGTATTCATATAGTGTTAAATTTATACTGATTTAAATTTTTTTATTAATTATATCAAAATATTGAGATTTTAACTTGACAAGTAAAATAAATAGATCACCCAATAACTTAATATCTATATATTTAACAAGATTGACATTAAATATTTACCCTCTATATATACTAAACCTAAATAGAATTTTATAAATAAAGTACTATGTATATGTTTATTATTTCTCCTAAAAAAAAAAAAGAGAATTATGTCTAATATTTAATTTTTAATAATAAAAAATTATAAATTAATTTTAAATAAAAAAATAATTATATCGTTAATCAAATAAATGAGTTAAAAATTTTAACGTTAAATATAAAAAAAAATTTGTATAAATAATTTGATTTATTTAATAATTATATTAAACTTAATCACTCATACTCATTTATTTATTTAGAATAATTGAATGGTGTCATTCTCTCAAACTCCCACCTATTCCAATGTCAGTTCTACAGTAACTGCTGTCTACTTAAGAGGGTAGGTTTAGATTGTCCTGTGCTTGGAAACACTTTCTGTAGCCTTTGACTTTATCTGGGCCAGCTGTGTTATAGCCATTATTGATCAAGTGGAGCTAGCTTACGAATTTGAATATCGGGCTCCGTGCCACGTGCTTGCTTCTGTAACGCACACGTGGCAGGCCCATGTGTATAACATGCCTGCGTATAAGAAAATTGAAAAAGGGTGGATTGAAAAACGAAGAAAATACAACCTTTCGGCCACATGCCATGTAGTAACCAGTGAGTGTGACTGTTTCCAGTAATAAATTGTTTTTTAAATGAAAAAAGGCTTGCGAGTTGCAAAGAATTAAAGGACAAAAAAATGACAGCGAAAATTTTGTACGTATCTGCATGCTAGCTTTAATCAAATTGAGTTTAAAAGAAAAATAAAATTTATTTATTAAAAATAAAGATAATAACTGAGTGAGTTTGATGAAAGATTCATAATATGCAGACGTTTATTAATATAATATAGATTAATTTAAATAGTTATAGGTTTAAAAGCGAGACCCAAAATGGGCCTTTAGTTTGTCATGGAGATTAGAGAGAAACTAACTTTGATTTCAGTAATTTAAGCATTAATTTTATTTGATCATAAAATTAGTAAACCTTAGATATTAAAAAAATAAAATAAAATCATAAAGCTTTTAAAAGGATTTGAGTCCTAGCCCGAGTCCGAGTCCAGGTCTTAAAAGTGAAATGAGCCTCAAAAAGCCCAAAGTTGTAAGCTCTTCTAAGCCCAATGCTACAGCCAGACCAGGAAAAAGAAAATGTTTCAATCATCTATAATTGGGTTAGGTAATGTTAGTGAGTTAAGCTGCAATTAATGCATAGTGTTTAAATTAACCATTATTTACTTCTTGACTTCTAGATATATAGAAGTAGAGCATTGGGCCATTTTTTGTTGATGCTTATGGGGACCATAAAATCAAAGTCTTTTTTGCAAAATCATGAATGAAAATTGCTTTCTTACAGCCAGTCGTGTTAGGAGGATAGCTATTGACACAAGCACCAGCTCAAGAGGTGACAACAACACAAACACACATGGACATGTTTCTTTGTGAAGATATGAAGGAAATTGAGGAAAAAAAAAAAAAAACAAGATTATGGCAGCAATGTTTAACAGTATAATAAGAAAATGGCCAAAGTGGTTTCAATTTGTAATTTTTTCCTCTTTTTTTTACTTTATTCACATGGTTCTTATACGCATTAGTAATAGTATGTACGATTATATACATATATTAAAAGGATATATTCATTATTCTACCTAATTTAAATCACAAAGCAAAACCCCACCACTTACAGTCTTTCCTTTTTCATCAAAAAGAGAAAAATGAGAAGAGGGCCGACCATGATTGTCATAAATGACCATACAAATTACAAAGCTTAGGCAGCAACAATTTAGGAACGGAGAGAATGTGCATTGAATCTAGTGGTTGATGGGAATCAAACCTGATTTTCTCATAGATTTTTGGAATAAGTGAACCAGAAACTACAAGACTTTAGGGACCACCATCACTAGTCCACAATTACAAGATCAATTGTTATAACAACAATTATGAGAAAAATGAGCAGAAAAACTAATTTAAATACTAAGTGGGTCAAAGATTATCATAGTCATTCACCTAAGGGTTTTGCCTCTTGATCACAATTAACTAAATAAGACAAGAATAATAATCATTACAAAGATATATAATAATGTTGGTATATTATCATATTCTAGAAAGATTATAATTAATTGTCAGCTCTAAGAATGTGCTTTGAGATATTGTTGTTGAGGCTTTGATTCTCCAAGTCTTCTCCATGAAATTCATGTGGTGTTGTAGTAGGAGATAAAGATGGATTATAAGAATACCATCTACACCAAAAAAGATAATTGAAAAAGTTGATGAGGCTGAGTGCAGCTAAAAGCCAATAAAAAAGATCGAGCCTGTCTTTGTTAAGATCATTATCACTTAGCCACCCATGAGCTGAAGAGCTAGTTCTTGATGTAATTTTGTTGACAAGTGAAACAAGAAGGGAGCTCAAATAGAATCCAAATGAATAAGAGCAATATGTCATTGCTGTAAAAAATGATTGCATCCCTTCCAATGATTGTTTGTAGAAGAATTCTATGAGCCCTACTGCTGTGAACATTTCTGAGAGTCCAAATATTAGGAATTGTGGAGCAATCCAAAAGATTGAGAGAATTTGATTGGAATTTAAAGCTGCGATTCTTCTTTTTTTCTCTATTAGGGCAGCTGCAACCATTGAGAAAGTTGCAACAAAAAGTCCAACTCCAACCCTTTGTAGAGGGGAAATTCCTGAATCTTTCTTGGTGAATTTCGATGCAACGGGGACGAAAACGATTTCGTATAAAGGGACTACAAAGATAAGTAAGATGTAAGGGATGGCTTGAAGAGAAGCAGGAGGGATGTGGAAACGGTTTGTGATTTTATTGTTCATGGTACTTCCTTGTTGGACTGAGAATGTTTGCAGCTGAGCCAAAATGGTGTTGAAAATTATGGTGCAAGCAAATATGGGGACTACAGACGCGATTATCTTCACTTGCTCAACTTGTGTCACTGTGCACAGTTTCCATGGACTCTCATTTTTTCCATCTTGGACCTTTATGCAGGCTTTGTCAAGAAATCTGCAAAATGCATGATATAATTTTTTTAAGAAATATAATCGATCCCAAACATGCTTTTATGTCGACTAAGCCCTATCAGAAATAAAAGAAAATTTTTGATCTGTCGGAATTGGGTGTCCTAAAAGACAATCAAAATGACATCGAGTTGATTTTATATTTTTACGCATCCAATTCCAAGACTTTTTTTGAGTACTCAAGCATGACAGAAAAGAAATACAGTATGGAAACCAACCAAAAAGAAATAGAAAATAAAAATAAAGCCAAATACAGATGTACCACGGGAAATCTGCACGTGCACATGATCTTTTGGTCAAATTAACTCTAATACCATGCTAAGTCACCACTAACATAAAAACTTGAGGCGGTAAATAAGCAAATTGATGTAAACTAAAATTTCCACGAACCCCAATCTTTTTGAATCATCAAATAATTATACCAATTGATTCATTAATACTCCAGAATTTTAAAATTAAAAATTTGAAAACAAAAGTTAAGACAGGTGAACATGTATGCGAAACACAATTACAACATATTCTTTTTCTTGTGAATCCTTGTAGGGCAAGAAGGCTTGAAGAAAAGCTAAGACAAACACTTTACAAATTCACCTTTTTGTTCAAAATTTTAAGAGTATATAATCTGCTTTAAAAAAATTTTCTACCCCACCTGAACTTTTCGGTATGTAGGAGGTTCCTGTTGTTAGGTGAGGTGGCTAAAACCCCGTTTGTAGCAATATTATTTTGATTTCCATGGAGGATATATGTATTTGATGGGCATATTTGCTTTCTTTTTGTTATTGCAGCCACAAAAACCTCAAAAAAAAAAAAAAAACGAATCATGAATTAGAGACAACTCAAAGAGATGCATATTAAATATTAATAAAAAAATTAAGAACTACTAAATATGACTTTTGCAAGTTTTAAAATGGAAATTTAAAAGTGTGTAATGATAAAGGCGCAACTACCTTATACAAATAATTGTATAATGTACATCGTTTAGCTCTAAATTAATTGGACGGTTTTGTTTTAACTTGAAATCTAAATAAGGTGTTAAGAACTAACAGAAAAAATTTAAAAAAGAAACACTAAGTAGTAAACTACTTTGTATATTGCACTAGAATGAAACATCAGATAGAATCCAAACTGCAATACAAAATCATTCTGAATATTTAAAATAATAATAATAATAATAATAATAATCAGACAACGTTAAATAACATACTGTAAAAAGTGAGCAAAAGGAAAATCACATATGGTCGGCAAAAGGAAGTAGAAAGACAAGCTTAAATAAATTTATATAAAAAAGAACTAGAAATAATTCTTAATTTAAGTGCATGTTTCTACTTTACAGAAACTACCAAAACAAAGAAAGAATTAGTTAGTTAAAGATGCAATTATAAAATATAATTTCTCTTAACAAAACTAGAGATAAATAAACCTAGAGGAAGAAAAGGCTTAGCTTAATAAATTAAAAGAACTAAGATGTGAAATCTCTTTCAATGAAAAGAGAAAAGCATAGAGATTTTACTTGAGCAATTGGGGTAAAGATGCTTCCACGGGGCGACTTATTTCTATAAACAAATGTTCCAAAAATCAAGCTGATTAATCCTACAGCCATGGCGGCTGCTGAGACACCAAATCCAATGTCCATTCCAGAGTGAGTTTGGACCCAAACAAGTAATGTTAGGGCAACAAGCTGTCCCATGCAGAAAGCAAAATATGCAACATTGAAGTAAGTGGAGAGCTTTTGGATTCTTGCTTTTGAATTGATCAGCTCCATGGGAAATTATGTTAGGCTTTAAGCACCCACTGCCTAGAGCCACCAAGTAAAGTGCTAAATAAAGTATCAATGCTTTGTAGCCCTTCGCTTCTTGACAATTTTGGGTTCCGTCAGTGTCAGTGAGCATGTTGCATTGAGAAGGCCTCAATTGTGGGAGATGGGCTTGAACAGACAATAATACGAAACCCTAAAACAAATAATAGCACAGATAAATATTCTTTTGTAAATAAATTATATAGATCGTGTCAATTGAACTTTTTGTTTGTATAAGAATGGAATGATTAGATAACAACAATTAGACTATCGAATCCCTTTTGGAATTGATTGTTAGTGTTATAAGATCACCTTGCAGATGTGTTTGAGATCTCAAAGGAGACAAGAATCTATAAAATGCAAAAATAATAGATACTATGCTTGAAAAGAAAGTACTTACAGAGAGCTCCACAAAACCAAAGATCAACATTGTCCAAAAGCTACCAAGATAAGAATCTGAGAGGAACCCACCAAAAAGAGAGAGAAGAAAGACAGTTCCTATAAAGTTTGTGACTATATTGGCTGATTTTGATAAAGGAAAGTGCATCTCATTGAACACATAGGTTATGAGATTGTTTCCAACAGCTGCAATTGCAGTCATTTCAAATGCTTGAAGACCTGTTACACTCACCAATAATAATAATAATAATAATTAATATATCACAATAAAGACAATTCAATTAAATTAAACTACTAATATTTGAAAGAAATTTGTTAAAGAGCTAGTGAGAGATAGTGAGAGAGACCAAGAACAAAAACAGCAGCAGTCATGCCACCATGCTTGTTAGCTTTGCATGGCCTGCCTCTCCAATCAACAGCCGTTTCATCAACATCCAAAGACAACATGGAATCTCTTTTCAGCTCTCTTGTCTTCTCCACACTATCCATATTAATTTGCTGTTTATTTTACTCAAGAATCACTTAATGCTGAAGCCAAATGCTTTTGCTCTCTTGCTAGTAGCAAGCTTAGAGACTTCTTTTCCGAGTTTGAGACAACTTAATAAGTGGGTAGCATCGTATTTATAATGTTATCTTGCCATTCCTGGTTGTCGATGCTTTCATTTTACCTTTTTTTTTTTTCCCCCCTATCTCCTCGCTGAGTTGACTCAACTAAATGGCAGGGCCCATTATATATATTTCCTCGTTAAAAACTTAGCGAATGAAGTCGGCCCCCACCGTTTATCCCCATAGAAACCAGAAAATCATTTAATTTCCTGGATACATGTCTACCAAGCAATGGCCATTGATGAATTTTTGATAGATCATTATGTCATCTCTTGAGGCGGGTCAGAGAGAGTGGAGCATTAATTAGTTCCACTATTTTTTGTGCTTTTAATTGTGTTTTAGGAGATTCCCTTGTCCTCAAAGTTACACTTTTATCTCTACCCATGATACTTACTTTGTCCGAAGTCCAAAATGCAATGATATTATTTAGGTGCCGATACATGTAGAAATTAGCCAGGACAGGATTTTAAACATTGTTAAAATTTGAGAAAGTAATTAGAGATAGCGTAATGCTATTATATTATTACACCATAGTTCGTCGGACTTTAATAAAGTTTAGGATTTTGAACTAAATCACTAACTTATATATATATATAAACTTTATTAAAATTTAAGAAAGTTATAGTGTAATATCTCTCTCGGATTTTAGAGAAGTCTAAAATTTTAGACTAGATAATTTCTGTATGTGTATAGTATTTCTCTTATGCGAATGCAAAAATACGAATTTCATGTTTGCTATTACATCAAGGTATAATATTGAATCTACTATACGAAATCTATATTTAGGTATCTGCACCTATATATATACATACATACATACATTTATACATATAGTTCCAATCGAAAATTCTAGATTTTTTAAAGTCTCAGAAAGTTATTAAGTTATAGAGTTTAAGTATACTATTAAACATATGATTTAATAATCTTTTCAAACTTTAATAAAGTCATAGTTCTGCACTAAATTAGTACTCTATACATATAGAGACATTTTCCAATGACAGTTTTTGCATTTTAATAAGTGCAGGAATGCTATTAATAGGGTAATGTCTATTATACTATTATACCATATGGAACAGTAGCACTCCCATACTTTACCAATATATATAGGCCTTGGACACATAATGAATCTTAAAGTACTATTTCTGCATCTGCCTAACCAAACCTACCTACATTAGGAATACTTGAGGACATACTCACTTTAACAATGTGAGGATATCAACAAAATTAAAAAATTTACATATTTAAATACGTTAAAAACTAGGATTTTTGTTTGTTAGTGACATTGTTATTTTAATAAAGTGAGGATGTCCTCTAGAATTCTGGATTTTATTAAAGTCTAGGACCAATCCATAATAAGACACCTTTAGGCACTAGTTGTATACAAGGCATTATATATTTTTTAAGGGTAAAAGCTCGTTTAATCATTAAATTATGAGGTTAGTACTCGTTTAGTCTCTATATTTTTAAAAGCACCTCAAAACTTTCCTATCATTGTACTATTAAAATTGCTGCTATTATTTTCTGTTCCTTTTGGCTTGTTTTTAAATATTATCCTCTTACAACAATGTTTTCTTTTGGACATTAATAAACAATAAAAAATTAAACTACCAATTTAACCCTAAGAAATAAATAAAAATAAAAATAATATATATTAATTTTGTGGAAGCTCACGCATGTCCAAAAAAATTAATACTGTAAAAAAATTAAATTGCCAATTTTTTGGACATTAATAAGAACCTCAGTAGAGTGTTTCGCAAATATTAATATATATTCTTTTTATTTTTATTTTATTTTATGGGATTAAATTGGTAATTTAATTTTTATTAATGTCTAAAAAAAACATTATTGTTTTTTCTCCCTCCAACTCATTCCCTTATCAAAATTTACCACGATACATAAAATAAATATTGCATTTAACAAATGAAATTATTAAAAAATTAATAAATTCAGCCCTATTGTAATCTAAACAAAATGAAAAGATCAATATCAATCATGTAAAATCAAAAATAAAAGTTCGAATCTATTAGAATTTTTTTGGGTCAAATCTCAGACGTGCAAACTCTAGATGATAATAATATATAAAAATTGATAATATTATAGGGAAAACTAAGAGAAAGACAAGTTGATTTTAGAAAAAAAGAAAAAATTGAAAGAGAGAGAAACTGGTTTAAGTTTTGACCATAATTGCAATAGAGAGAGAGAGAAAGTAGTTAATCAAGGATTCAAGGCTTGTGATTTTTGTGAATTAGTGAATGATGGTTGTCGAAGCCAGCAAAAATAAATACCTACTCTAAATAAATTGTGTATAGTGATTAAGCAGGGTCGTGTCCACAGAGATTGGTAATTATTTAAATCCTTTTAAAATGTAAAATGAAATATGGGGGGATTGTTGACAATAATAAAAATCAAATTAAAATAACAAGAATGCAAATTCAAATTGTAATTCAAATTGGGAAAAGCTCTGGTTGAAGGAATTAACTCAGCTTGATTCGACTACTGATCATTGATCTAAATATAAATCATTACTACTTATGAATAGACTGGTTATAGCTGAGACCTCTAATAGCCAATCTCTCCTTAATTAGTCGATAACCAAGTACGACCATTTGTTATTTCCTAATCAATAGACAACCCTAGATACGATCGTAAGTTTAATCAATTGACAACGAAAACCAGAGACCCAAATCCTAATCAACAAAAGCATACGATGGTTCATTTAAATTAGATTGTTTATTCTCATAACACAACGCACTGCTATGCTATTTGTCACAAACATTAAAATCTTCATACGATGAATCTTTTAATTGACAATAGATTAAGTTGGTAATTAAATAGTGGCCAATTATCTAATTAACAAACATAATCATGACAATAATTCAGAGAATAAATAAATACCCAAAAAGCAATAAAATAATTAAAGCATAAGAAAGATCTCACAGTAATGATGAATCAAAACTTCATTAACCTTCAACCAGAATAATAAGTTTAGTTCCTCATAGAGAGAAGAGAAAAATTTAGATCTAGGGTTTTTTCTTTCTCCTTGTTCCTCTCTTCTCTTTGTGTTTTAATCTCTTTTGTATTGTAGAGTTTTTCTAAAAATAAAATACTAAAATCTAAAATATTATATAAATTCATAATTACAAAAATAACCCAAAAAGATGAAACACGTTAAAATAAAAACTGCAAGTTTTTCGTTAACAGCACGCCCCCACGCCTTATCAACAAAGTTCTTCTCAAATTCATAATTTCTCTAAGAAAATAATCATCCTCAAACATCATCTTGTAGCTCAATTTTAGCACCAATCAATAGAATTGCACCTACAAAATAAAACACAAATAAATTACTATTATTAAGTGCAAAACTTCGATATTAAAGGAATTAAACAATGCAAAACTAGGGTATAAATTGCACTCTAACAGTGAATTAAGTAATAAGTTATAATTTTAATTTAAATAATGGAGAAGTTGAAGGAAAATTAATAAAATTAAATAACCCACCCATATACTCAGAATTATTCAATTCCGAAATTATGACTGATGGTATAACATTCCTACCCCAATACCGTCTTATCCAGTCAATAAACCCAATCACATAAAAGATTACATATGATAACTATTATGAGTGTGTGTTAGTTCTTGTTTGAACATTGACTTTGACAGATAACATGTGACCAATAAACCCAATCCTCTATAGTAACTGAAGTGCCTAATATTTTTTAGGGTAGAGAGAGATCAAATATCATTGATTCTATGCAACTTTAAAGATATTTTCATTTAGATTAATTAAATAGGAGTAGGCAACGTTAAAAGTCATAGACTTATAGTTGACCAGTGTTGCCATTTTTTATAGTACAGAAAGACATTGCACTTGACCAACAATCGAATCCATATAGCTGGACACAAAGTGTGTCTAGATACACACACACACACACACATATATATAACAACAGTAGGTGCCCTATTTTGAAAGGGTCTCACACCATGGCACTTGTTCACTAGATTAGGATGGAGGGATAATGAAATTAACATGAGCTGCTGGTTCCGGACTAAACTTAGGAAAGGATATTGTGGGCAAGAATTCTAGAATATTCACATGCTTGCTTAGTAAAGGCAAATTAATGACACAAATGAATTAAGACACGAGGCCCTAATTGAAAGGGTTGAATTATAAGCATTCTAGAGAAAGAAGAGTTTTAGAGTAAGTTTCCATTGCTTTGTAAGTAAACATCTCCTTTATTAACAAAACAAGCCGGTGATAATGATTTTGCAGTATCACTAACTAGCTAGTTAATGTTTTGCAGGCGGCCCTTGTTTTTATAAAACCACGGTGTGCGTCAGCTCCAGTTTTTAAGTTTTTTGTTGAATTATATTTCTCAAGTAAACTGAGAGTATAACAGAAAAAAAATGTAACGAAATTTTTGAAAAATGGAACAAAAATTCTAGAGTTATTTATTAATGGAACCAAAGCGTACTGTATTGTTGGGCAATCTTGACCTTTTCAATACATGTTTTAAAAAATAAAAATTCTCCAAAAGTCATTGGCTTCTGTGTTTCGTACGTACAGTTGCTTTCGTTTTCTTTTGCCAGATTAATGGAATAATGGTGTTGCAGTGTATGCATATGTGATGTTTCTCTAATGTGCACAACTGTAAGCCAAACTTTTTGTTTGATGGCCAGACTTTCAAATTATGAATTTTATTTTTATTTTTTTCTATTCTTGCTGCTTCCTTGTTGTTAATTGCCTCCAAAGTCTAAAGTCTTATGGGACGTGTGGCATTATATAGCACATTTAACTATTTAAGAGTCATCCCCATAGTGTTAAATTTTTTAAATATTAAAAACCTACGTATCTTTCATTGTTCCTTTAATTTAGAATTGCAATTTACACCCCTGAGATTTTGAATTGTGTTACTTGCACTTAGGAAAAAAGAAATAATTAAACGTACTTCAAAGAAAAACACATGTTGTTTCCAGTTCATTAATAAAATATACTGAGAAATAAGTAGTAGGTGGTGATATGGTTTTAGTGCAGATAGTGCGACAGCTACATAGGGATTTTAAAGTCAAATTATATACAATTACTTTATCTTAGTTACAATGAATTTATAAATGCTAATTAACTTTTAAAAATTCGCAGTGGTGATCCAATGAATTAATCATCTGTTTTACGCAAAGCAGATGTTAATCAGGGGTTAATCCACAAAACTAATATTTCAAGCACATGTTAAACGGGGCATGCATGTAACATCAGCTAGACCAAATATCTTTGTCCCTAAGTTTCATTATTTGTCAATTTTAAGTTATCTAAAAAATAAGAATGGGATTCAACAGGCCTTAACTCGGTCAGGTATGCTAACTAATTAGTCTGAGAAGACTGAATTTTTTATAAATATATCTTTAAATTAGGCTGTCATAATTAACTGAATTTTTTTAATATATTAGTAAAAGATAATGAAACAATTAAACTACATGTCATGCGAGCACTGAGTATAGCAAACGATTGGTCCAAAAAACAAATGGATGACATGACCTTTTTATAATCTGCAAATCACAAACAACAAGCATTAATATGATATCCATATACATTGAATATGTTCAGATCCACCTGATCCATTTTATCAGTAAATTCTGAGATGGGTGGCATTAATTTCTTGCGCACATCAATTACAAATCACCTTTTCATTCTAACACGCTAATCCTTTTCATATTTAAGTTGAACCTCTCCCTAATTTTGTTATAAATAGATATCGGTCCCCAAGTATAATTTGTTTGGTTTTAAGAGATCTTACAAATTGAACTAACTAGCACACCATAATTAATTTAAATTTATGCACACTCGCAATCTAATTTTTTGATAATGAAGATTAGACCCAGATTAATTAGTCCTGTTATATCTTTTTTTTTTTTTTTTTATAAAAGAAATTCTCTTATGCATGTCTACACTCAGCGCCTGTTTAATTAGTACCATTCGGAGGAAAAAAAAATCTTAACAAATTGAATCAACTAGTACGTGTACATCCCAATATGATCCTGAGAAGTACCCTGTAAAAGAAAGAACTATAATAAGTTTTAAGAAAAGAATAATTTGGGCTATAATGCTCAAGTTACGAACTCTTTCAAAACTCGTATAAATTCAATCAAGAGTAATGTTATATATCTCAAACTTTTTATTTTAAAAAATTATCTCAAATGATATAACATTCTTCAATTAGTTGGTGAAATCATATAATTAATTCACTTCGATCTTTTAAAAAACTACCAAATACTCAATAAATGACACATCATTTAGATTAATGAAACTTACTACAAAAAATTTAGGATAACTATCATTATCTTCAATCAATATAAAACCTAAATTTGTGATGAAAAAAATACTGTGTAGTCTCAAAACCTATAATCATCATGCCATCTATTTAGATCTTTCCAAAAGTGAAACAAATCTAACAAAAGAATAATTTAGCTAACTAAAATCATAAACTAAAGCCATGAAAACTTTCTTCCATCAAGCACTATATTGCTATGCGCCAACTTCTATTAGAAATTTAGACTTATGTCAACTTGAAGAGAGAGAGCGAGAGAGAGAGAGAGAGAGAGAGAGAGAGATTGAATCGTGCCATTTGATTGGTGGTCACTTTCCATTTTGAAACTTAACAAGATGATTCAGGATCAACATCATTTTGGATACATACATTAAAACAATTAGTAGTTGGCAAGTAGCACCAACAAATGCCTTGTTCATTTTGCCAAGTCAGCCAATTGGAAATCGACACGTTGAGAGTAAACAATTATCACAAAAACAATCCGATGCTCCTGTCTTTGGTTGTTTTGTTGCCCGACACTAGATTGTGACACTTCAATTAGTGGCAAACATTTAATTTTAAAGCTTGCTTAAACATCGGCTTTGGCGGCCGTTAAAATCACCGTTCTGAACTCATCAACTGAAGGAAATTTAAGGAAATTTGCAACAACTCATCAACTGAAGATTTGATGTGTTACATAAAGTTATTGTTGACACACGTATTACCAAATTTGATATTCTTTTTTCTGCCCATTATGATATAGCCTTACAAATACTATTGATTCCGGTTCAATTCTGAATTCCCTGTTCTTGAGTCATCCTGCATGGCATAATAGTACAAAAAGTTTCACTTATGTTGTGTTTACTTGGAAGGAATGGGAATGGGAATGGAGGAATGAATCAAACTGTGTTCTTGTGAAATTGTATTTGGAATGGGAATAAATTGTATTCATGATTTGGGAATAAGGAATGGGAATTTGAAACCCATGGGGGGGTTGGGAATGAAAATATGGGAATGAGAATGAAACATAAATTTATTTTTCTATCCTTCTAATTTTTTCATATTTACTAAATTATCCTTGTTCAAATCACAAATAATTTTATTATTTTAAATGTCATTAATAATAATAATAATAATAATAATTATTATTATTATTATTATTATTAAATTTTATTAACTCTATTATTTTAGTTATTATTAATTATTTTTTTTTATTAATATTATCATTATTAACAATAAAATAATGATAATTATAATAATTAATAGCAATAATTAATTTATCATTATTAAAATAATAATAACAATAATTAATAATAAATAATAAAGTTAATAAATTTAATAATTATAGTAATAATGTAATTTCATTATCTAGATACATGTATAAATATTATTATAAAATGATATTAATTAAATAATAATAATAATAATAATAAATTTTAATAATGATAATATTAATAATAAAGTTAATAAAATATAATAATAATAATTATTATTAAATTTTATTAATATTATCATTATTAACAATAAAATAATGATAAAAATAATTAATAACAATAATTAATTTATCATTATTAAAAAAATAATAACAATAATTAATAATAAATAAAATAATAAAGTTAATAAATTTAATAATTATAGTAATAATGTAATTTCATTATCTAGATACATGTATAAATATTATTATAAAATGATATTAAATAATAATAATAATAATAATAATAATATAATAATAATAATAATAATAATAAAAAATTAATAATATAATAATTAATAAAATAATAATAATATAATTAATAAATAATAATAATAAATATTATAATATATAATAAATAATATTAATAATAATATAATAATAATAATATATATAATAAAAATATTAATATTAATAATAATAAATATAATAATAAATTTAAATTTAATAATAATAATAATATTAATGTTAATAAATTAATATTAATAAAAATTAATTATTATTTTATTTTTATTAATATTATCATTATTGACATTTATTATTATTAAATTTTATTAATTTTTTTATTTTAGTTATTATTAATTTTTATTTTTATTTTTATTAATATTATCAATATTAACATTTATAATTATTATGATTAATTTTATTTTTTAATTAATATTATTTGTATAATAATATTTATGCATATCTAGTTCATGAAATCACATTTTTATTAGATATTTTAGTATTACCATTCTTCATTCCCATTTATTTTACCAAGTAAACACATCAATAGCATTCCAGTACATTTCCATTCCCACTTATTTTTACCAAGTAAACATTAGAATCTCATTCCCATTCCTTATTCTTATTCCAGCCCATTCTCATCCCTACTCATTCCCATTCCTTAGAAGTAAACGCACCATTATTGTTCATTGAATACATCTTTTAATTTGCTTTTTCGCCCAGCTGACTCACCACCTACATTCAAACAATCAAACCCGTGTTTCAGAGGCACCGGATAGTGTTGTAACGTTAACCTTGAGTCTTGACACGCAGCTGATAGGTCCCACGATCAACCGAGAATGGTTATGAGGCTAATAATATAAGCTTTTAAATATTGTTCGCCAGCATTGATACATGGCATCAGAGTTCGATTTATGTACAAGTGGGCCTATAGTGATCTTATCAGATGATAAAAATTAGATAAAAAGGGCAGTTACCCTGACAAGTGATAGAAAAGATGTCTCACTTCAACTATACATAAATAGTGAAGTAATAATATAATTTTGAGACGACCCTAATTTTGAGATAGTTTTAAAAATAAATTAAGTTTTATGGACTTCTATAAAATCTGTCTATAAATAATAGAATAGTTAGATCACTTGAGTAGTGTATGGATTTTGTTTAATTATCCATTGATTTTTTTGCTTTACTGCGGAAGGCCAATCGAAGACAACAGTTTGGGATTAATAACTTCTTGTCATATTTCGAAGGAAAAAAAAATTGCACTCCATTCTTTTAATAATTTTGTCAAAATTTTCTATATAAAATCTTTTATACTTTAATTTACTTTTGTTATCTATTTCAATTTTGCAGTGGTTACTAAACAAATAAGTAATAATGTGGATGATAATTTACAAATTAGAATGTTAATAAACAATTAACTAGAGTCTAGACTTGCACATTGACGTGAAGTAGTGGCAGGTTGACATTGAATGTTATTGAGAGCTATTTTGAAATCTTTGTTTTCAACTGCGCATATCTACAATTCTGTGTATCTATTCTCCCTAGTTATATGAGTGAACACTACATAAAATTTTGTAACCAGGCTCATCTCTCTCTCATTAAACTAAAGAAAGCTAGGTTTTTCACTCACTGAGATCGAGAGACAGGGAAAATCATCAAATTTATTTCCCTTCAAATTTTATTTTCCCACCACGAAAAGGGGTTAAAAGATGAAGAGAAGTTAGAATTAGATTAGTTGACAAATGTTAGTTTAGTTTTTATATTTTAAGTTAAGTGTCTGTTTAGTTTTTATATTTAAACAAAAAACTCAAGGCATCCTTGCTGTTAAATATATTATACTCATGCCCTTACTTTTTCTTTTCTTTTACAATAACACTCTTGTAATAATATTAATAGGGATATTAATGAAAAGAAAAAAATGATAATATATCAAATTAATCTTAAAATTAGCATAAAATTTACACAAATTTTTATATTATTATTTTACTTTTAGATTAATTGATAAATTAATTTTTTATAAAATAATTATTAGTAAGATTGTTGTATGAATATTAAACATTACTTTAAGTTGGCTGATATTAATTTATTTAGAAATAACACTAGTAAGGTTGTTTTACAAGTAAAAATAATAATAATTTTTTTACACTAATATTTTTGGTTGGTTTGCTAATAAATAATTATTGGTTAATTTTCTAATTAAATTTTTAATAGACAAATCAATTAATGTTAAGAATATTATTGGAAGGGTATTATTATAAAAGTAAAGAAAAAGAAAGAGTAAGAATGTAACATATTTAATTGTAGGGGTGTTTTGAGATACTTTTTAAAAAATAAAGGCTAAACAGATACTTAAATTAAAATATAAAGATTAAACGAGCATTTACCCTTAATTTATATAGTAAAATCTCACAACTTAGTTTATATAGTATAGTTGATCTTACAACAAAACTTCCCATTCCCCACTGCTTGCTTTTAATTAATTTTTTTTTCTTTTAACTCTTATGTTAAAATCGCGTTTATCCTTTTCAAAAATAAATCTTTTACATCGGATCTTCATCGTTCGCCATTACCAAACCCGAATCTGCATAAAATTTAAATTACCAAACCCACCCGCAATCCGCAACGGGTTTTAATTTTTTTAAAAAAACCCACCCACAATTTGTTTTGACAATTACCAAACCCTCAATGGTATCCGGCGGATTTTTTGCAAGTTTTTGTATTTAAAATCATAAATATTTAATATATAAATTAATAATAATAACCTCAAATTCCATATAACATAATCAATTTTATATTTAAACAATGTAAATGAAAAATTAAAATTTCATCATTAATCCAATACAGATTCTCAAATTTTAGTATAAATTACACAAATCTATTTAAAAAACACAAACTAGTATTTAAAAATAATAATTACATTTTATATTATCATTTAAAACAAGCTCCAAGAGAAAATATTCATTTCATTCACCACCATAAGCATCCATCTAACACGATGCCTAAAATAATAATTAAGATTAATATTTTCAAATACTAATTCGAAGAAAAAAATTATAATAATAAAATAATTCATGTATTAAGTTAAAGAAAAATAGTACATACAAAATTATAATAAATATATAATAATCCATGACGACTAAGCGCCAGAGTATTTACCACATGTTTCACAAGCTCGCTGCTTAAGGGAAGAAAAGAATGATTGAATGAAAACAAAGATGAGAGATGGTTAGATGGGTGTGTGGTTAAGTCTAAGGGAAAATGCATTTAATTTTTTTTAGGTCATGACTTTAAAATGGGAGATGGGCCAAGTATACACATACACAACTTTAGGCATTTGGTTATTTGATAATTTGAATAATTACATTATTTTCTTTATACATTTTTAGATTAAAATTACATTAAAAATATTTGGAAAAAATATTACAGGTTTGACGGATATCCATGCGGGTATCCATCAGATATAAGATTAATACCAAATCCACGCACATCCATGTATGGATTTTAGTTTTTAAATATTAAACCAGCCCACAATGAATAAAATTACCAACAACGGGCGGATTTTAACGAATTTATAGGTATAATTGTCATCCCTAATTTTAAATGCTATCATAAATATATCACTATATATATTCTTCCCATTATTTAATTTAAAACTTTTCTAGAAACAAATAAGCACATAGTTGGAACAAGAAAGATGAGCAAAAGCAAATTGATAGTGCTTAAACTTTCGTTTAGCTTAGGCAAAGTGATGACTAAAGTAATCATGGAGTTTTTGTGGTCCTATAACACAAACAGTAGTCCCTTAGTAAGCTTGTACTTGGATTTGACACATGGCATACCTTTTTGTTCAACTCTCAATAATACTAGTCCATTTGCTTCAGATTCTATTTTTGCTGCAAATCAACCACGAAAATTTAGGTTTAAATTAATGCCCTATTAACCTAATATAATAAGTGAGGTAGCAAATATGAGAAGCATGTGATTAGGAATTGAAGATGAATCCTCAACTTATTTTAGCTTTACTTTACTTTTTAAAAGATGATGTCCCACATATTATTAATACATACTGTTAAGATTACGCGTCACACGAATTTGATCATGTGGTGATGTCGGTAACGTAATTGTTGCTCACATGCCACATATTATTATTATTTATTTTATTATTAATAATAAAATCTTTCAATCACATTTATTCATATGTAAGCTAAGGTGAAAATTAATAATGAACACATAAGAATGAATGATCATGTTTTTTTTTTTTTTGATGTATTACACCGAGCTTTATTGATATTTACAATCAGTGTTTGTACTTGAGCCTTATCCAGATAATTCTATTTCAGTGACGCCCATATATCTACCCTCACTTAACTGGAGGGAGAACGATTCTACCCCAATATGGGGAGTAGCTACCCCAATTTTTATTTGGGGAGCCAAGTCCCATCCTTGGGACTCGAACTCACGCCCTCAAATAGGTAAATGTGTGATCTATATACAGTATCTATTCTTTTTCTTCATTGCTTTCTATTACTTTGAGATCGTGTGAAATTATTTTCACTCTTTTCTTAAGTTTGTAGAGAACAAATGATCCGGTAATTTATATTTCCCGATTTATTATTATTATTATTATTATTATTATTTTTTGATAAAAAAAAGTCAAATAGGTAAATGTGTATGCTATTCTATTTAATTTATTTCATTAGTAGAGATAATTTAATTTTATTTCACTTGTAATTAAACGAAATTATGTTAGTTTTTTTTCCCACTTAATTCAGCCTGCTTAAGGGAGACAACCAAAGATGTAATAAGACGATCCCCAAACATTCATTAGTGGGTGACATCGTAAATAATTAAAGAAAAATAGAAGATTAATGTCCTGATTATAATTATTAAAGTATATGAAACATTTTGACTTTGATTATCAAAAGATCAAAAGCATTCTGACTTCTAGAACGATTCTACTAATGTCATCCGGATCGACACACACCCGCCATTTTTTAATTTTTTAATTTTCATTTTGGGTCAGTGATATAATTATGTCAATGCTTACTTTAAAAACCTATTTATTGTCCTCAATGAAACTAAATTTAATAACTTAAATATCAGTCAACTCTAGGCTACATTAATCACTCCACCATCTTTTATTATTTTTGTTTAATCTTATTGAAAGCAAAATGTTATTGTGAGAGAAAAGAAGTTATTTTTCTTGCGTTAGGAATTCAATTGTAAAACTTTTGATGAGCATTGACATATCTGTCGATAAATGATGAAATAGATAGATATATATATATATATATATGGCTCAAACGAATGAAGCGATTTCATCCAACAAGAGGGCGGACCTACGTAAAAGGTAGTGTAACATAGGTAATTGACTTTGCTAAACAAAAAAATTCCTTTGTTTTTCATATTAATTTCTTAAAAAACTTTGTTTGAGTTGGGATAAATTTTATGGAAAACTTTTGATAATGAATCAATTTTATGAAGTATTAATTTTTACTGTAGTTTTGCTGCTAATAAATTAAGTTTGTGGATTGGCCTTTGCATATAAGAATGTATTATAACAAGTATATAATTGGGATAAGGTCAATCTGAGATTGTGGTTGCTGATAAGATAAGTTGTTTTTTCTTTACAGATAAAATAAGTTGTTGATTAAAAAAAATCTCAATATTCAATAAATTGTGTTGTTGTGATTGTTCATTGTTGTTAGTTTGAAAAGTTCGTATATATGTTTGGTAAATATTATTACGAAAGTACTATTTTACTATAGGGTTAAAGCTCATTTAGTCCCTATATTTTAAGATTAGTGTTTATTTAGTCCCTATATTTTTAAAAATACCTCAAAACATCCCTGCCGTTAAAGTATTGATACCTCTACTGTTACTTTTTATTTTTTTTAGTTTACTTTTATAATATTACACTTTTCTAGTTATTTTTATGGACATTAATAAAAATAAAATAATTAAATTATCAATTTAACCCTAAAAATAAAAAAATTTATATTATTTTTTTGCAAGCACCATTTGCACACTAGGTAGTTTGCATACAATTTTTGACAATTTATTTTTTGACAATTAAAAATTAATATAATTTTTTTTTATTTTTTAGGGTTAAATTGGTAATTTAATTATTTTCTTTTTATTAATGTCCAAACAAAAAAATTATTATAAAAGGGTAATATTGTAAAAGTAAGCCAAAAGAAATAAAAAATAACGGTAGGGGTATCAATATTTTAACTGCAGGGATGTTTCGAGGTATTTTTAAAAATACAAGAACTAAATGGATACTAATATTAAAATACAAGGATTTAATGAGCTTTTACCCTTTATTATGTAATGATCAAAATAGATATAAGTTTTAAAAAAAAATTTATTTGTATATTATGTTTTATGAAAAAGTAGTAAATAATTGTCTCTTTGTTGCAATATTAAAGATAAAATAGAAACTCTAAAAAGATACGATCACTTCTTTATTAAGTTAGTTCTTTCACAAGGTCAAGTGGTTGACTCCACCAGCCTCCCTCGGGCCTACCGTCGAAATTACAGTGGCGTGACGAACATACAGTTACTTCCACAAGTTATGATACATTAAACCAAAAAAAAAAAGTTATTTATAAAATACAACCCTGCCTATTTTTAAAAGTCATGTTAAAATAAAGAACTTATTTAAATAAACAACTTTTAAAAAGTTTACCAAATATTATTCTTATCAAAACTTATTAATTAAGGTACTTATAGTATTTCAACCATATTCACCAACAGTGCAACACTGAATCAACAGTTAGAAGTTGATCAAGACCCACGTAAAACTCATATTAGAGGAATCTTGATCGTTGATATATATGGACATAACTTGTTATTAGGATAATAAGTAAATAATGATTTTTCAAATTTATTCAAATTATCTTCTGCTTCGTCATAGATAAACGTACATACTTGGAAATGTAGGATTATTTATCTTGGTGCATAATTAGTGTTCTAAAGAAAACTTTTGCAAAAAGAATGTCGATGCATCAAATCTTAAAAATCTAGATTTGAGCAAAAAAAAGTGACGCTTCCTCGTTCTGAACCATTGCTTTTAAATCTTTCAAGAAAGTGGGATCATATAGAATGATGGAGACACGTAAACAACTACTTTCATATGCATGATCTAATAATTATCTCAAAACAAATTATTAAAACGTTCCTTTTCGCAAATGTTTCTAAAAATACTTTAAGTAAATTTTTGTTCACTTTTCAAACAAAGTTATTAGTATTACTATAATTATTTCACAAGCACTAAGGAATTTTATTAAACCAGCAGAAAAAGAATTTGGATCACCCTTATTTGCAGCAACAATACAAGTCTCTAACTGGTAGCTAAATCAAATTCAAGTAAACCATAAGTATTTTCAAAAGGACGTTGGTAAGATGATATAAAATTTGAGTTAATTAGACAATTCTACATCCTAATCTCATCAAAGTTCACCAATTTTCTTAGAAGATGCCAAGAGAAGTAGCCACAATTAGCAAAGAGCATGCTCTCAAAGCTCTCTTAAGAAACTTTATAAGTAAGAGTCAATTTTTTGTGGAGAGGTCCTAAGGGGAAAAAAGAGGAAAACAATTTTAAAATACAAAACTCCTATCCAAATAAGGTGAGTGAGTTAAATAAATAAAGGAATTAAAATTTTAATTTCATGGAGATGCAGGGGATCGAACCCTGTACCTCTCGCATGCAAAGCGAGCGCTCTACCATTTGAGCTACATCCCCAATTTAGCAAGATAAAAATATTTTTATTTTTTGTCATGATAGAATATCTTTCATTTTTTCTATTTCCCCCTTCATTTTTTTTTTAAATTGAAAGGTAAATGTAACCTTTTTAACCTGATATTATAATAAATTAGATGATAATTTTTTTCTCTCAATTGTTGTGACTTGTGGGTAATGCAACTTGCACCATGGTGGCTTTAATTAATTTTGTTTTGGATTTTCATGTAGTTTTAATGGCAAGCAAATTATCCGCACCATTCGCTCTCATCCTCTTGTTTCTCTTTTCTCCTCTTCAATGAAACCTAGGTAAACGAATAATATTCTCTAAGATCTCTTCAAATCAATCACTTTTTTTATCTCAACATGACACCATTATATATGTATCAATCCAAAAACATGTACATTGAATAAGGATGGACAATTGGACATTTTAGTGGTGATTTGGGGAAATTTAAAAAAAAAAAAGGAGAGAAAAAAAGTATTCTCCATGTTTGAAGGGATGTGATGTGATGCATGTGTTTGTAACTAGAAGGACTTATAAGGAAAAAATTGTTAGAAAACCGGAAACCAGTGAGTTAACAATTTAAATGAATTTAATTAGAAACAACTGAATTTAATAGCAGCAAAACAGTAACAGAATAAAAGAAACTGAAATAGCAAAGAAAGAAATTAACGAAACAAAGAAATAAACCCGAGACCTGTAATACAATGTCCTTAAAACAGATTTACCACCTACTGCAGTGCTTTAGGTTTTATGATAACTCCGGCGAACCACAACAGCGGATCACTCGCTCAGAAAAAAGGATGAAAGAAGGAGGAAGGAAAAACGTATAAATTCAATTCACAAATTATTGTGAAACTGTTACAAAAAAATTCAAAAGGAAATTAAAAACATGGCCATGCAAAGCTAGTTGATTTTGGTTTGACATTCGCACAAGCACGACGCGCGGGTGCACACAAGTTCAACCAAATCAGTCTAGGATTCGCACCCCCCTTATGAAGGGGCGTGTAGAGAGAACCTTTATCCTTAAAATTCTTACTCATGCATGGGTAAGTGTCTATATATAAATACAAATCCCTTAGCTTATTTTTCCCATGTGGGATAATGCTCATTTCCTTTCAAATTCCAACTTTAATAAATTAATATATTATAATTAGAACTATATTGATATTTATAGAGTCTATTCTACTCAAATTATGGAAAAACAATAATAACTCTAACTAATTTTGTTGGGAGGAGAATAAAGTCTTACATAATTGCTCGAATTCATGCATTTAAAGAACTTTGAGTGCATGGGTAATGGGCTCGATTGCTTTAAAATTGATTGGACTAACTTTCATGTCTTCATGACAAGTAAATATATCAAGTCACCTGTCATTCGCTCTCATAGTCTCTTTTTCATTTTTCCCTACATTAGGTATTGGAATCAATATTGGTGAATAAATGCAAGATAAAATCTATTAAAAGAATCATTGTGTCTTTTAACTTGACAACACTTGAGTCAATTCACAACTTATGTCAAAAAAACATTATATATATATAGAATTTTTTTTTGAAATACTGATATATTACAATCAGAACTCTATAGATATTTACAACCAAATAGCAATCGAGACTCTCTTTTATGATTCTAATATGGCATAGAACAACGACCCTCACTTATCTTGAAAGGTAAGGTGTCAAAAAAAATCCACCGGACTAGACTGACCTAGACCGGTCAATACGGTCTAGGTTTTATACTAAAAACATGGGTGCGGCCGTGACGGGTATAAAATCTTAAAACCGAACATTTCAAAAGGTTCGGATTCAACACCAAGAACATGGACTCGATTTCTTAATAAATAAATAAGGAATATAAATAGCAAAATCAAAACCCAAACCCAAATACCCAATCGTGAAATCAAATCCCTAATTTGAAAAACATAAGCAGCAGCGCTACCATGTTGTCACGCCTCCAACGCTCCAAGCCAATAGCACTTCACCAGTAACCGCCCACCATGAAGGAAGTCTCATACTCTGTGATTATAGTCGGGTCAATCAAAATGAACTATTGATTTTGAGTGCCAGGTCATATTTACAACATGATCAGAGCCCTTTTGAGCTGTGTAGTTTCCAAAGGATGATGGGTTGTAAAGCTCTTGTTCTTTTTTAGATTTTATGAAGCTTGTGCTATTTGCTAAGTACACTATTCATAGGATTCCTTTTGGCTTTGGATGAAGAGAAAGTAGAGAAAAAAGTTATGCCCTTTTTGTTCAAAGGATCGGTTCATCCACCCCTACATGCCGGCTTAGAAGCCCAGATCAAAAATATGGGCCCGGGAGGTGCCGGGCTTGAGCCCGACCGGCACGTTGAAAAGTCGGGCTTAACCTGAGTTCGGGTAGTAGTTTCACTCATTTAGTCCGGTCCCAAACAGCACCAAACCCGGACCAAATCCAGGGTATTACCAAGCCGACTGAAAAGAAACATATTCTACTTCAAAATGAAAAACTAAATAAATTCCTATAAAAAAGGGAGTCGAATCCCAGCTATTATTGGAATTCAAACTCATGTGCCTAAGGTTATTAAGTACATGAGTTGCCAACTAGCCCATTGACTTTGTAGAAAAATTCTTAAGTGTGAATGTTGGTATAAATTTTTGTGTAAATTTAAGGTTTCATGGTGTGAAGCCCTACACACTGTTATGCCATTGTGAAATTTTAAATTTATATCAAAGTTCTCGCGAAAATTCGAAATTAGAAACGGACTACGTGTTAGTGTAAGGATAGTTATTTTGCTGCTGACGTTGAAGGGGAAAAAAAGGTATAACCAGATGTCATGTCATAGTAGTACTTTTTTCCATGAAAAAAGTTACTTTTTTGGGAAAACTTGCCCCAAAAAAAAGGCGTGTAGCCGTGTACCTAGTATACAGTAGAGGATCTTTGGCGCAACAAAAGGGACTTGCAAAAATGCCTCAACTTTGGTTATTGTGTCACCCGACCCTTTACAAAAACAAAATTCAAATCTTTTTAAAAGAAGGGCATCTCTTCAAGTCCGGAGTCCTCCGTGCATTTTTTAGGGTGCTCCTGAATAGTTTTTAAATAATTCATTTAGGGTGTGTGTGGTATATTATATTATATTATATTATTTTAATTTTATTATATTGTATTATATTATATTACATTAATATTGTTTTATA